>CM068963.1:13923072-13936904 GCA_035128595.1 Eptatretus atami
ACAAACTCAAAGCCAAAGGTAATCATGAATAGGAACACAATGAAAATTATTTCTGGCAAAGATAGAAGAAAATAAAATCAATTGCAGAAATAAGTTTGAGAACAAGGAGGCAAGGAGGAGACCGTGATAAATACAGTTAAAAAGAAGTTAGAATTAAAGGGAAGAGAAGAGAAATAAAAAGTTGAAAGAAAACAGAAGAAAGGCAAGCAAAGATAAATGTAGAGAGAGAAAACCCCAAATCATGAATAACCCCAAGATGGCAATATGTAAGGTGGCTTTTTAAAGGCAATTAATTTTCTCAAACAAATGTTGAGAGGTATGCTGCCTGCCTTGGTAAAGAAAGCGGTGACATTTTGGGCACACGCTTCTTTAAAAGAGGACAGAGAGAACTGAGGATCAAGGAGGTACATACATGAGGATGGGGATGGAATTGGGAAGATGTCAGGGATGAATGAAGGGAGGAATGAAATGAGGGAGTGGGAAACGAGCCAGTAAGCTTATAATCAACTAGGACACTCGGTAGAGCGCATACCTCCGCCACATAATGCCTGATCCACGAGAACATCTCGGGCCCAATACATTTTTGAAATATCACGCAATATATCGTTTCTGGCCCTATCTCAATGGTGAAGAGTAACTGTAAAGATTAAATAATTCTCGTATCCAGATCCGGATTCATATAGTCACCAAAATCGAATAAATTAATCATGGCCACACCCCCAACCTGTCCACCAAGTTTAATCCGAATCCGTGCACAACTTTTTGAGATATCGTGCTATATATTAGTTTAGCCCTATCTCTCTCACTGGTGAAGAATCACAAAAAAAAAAATTCTCGTAGTCGGAACCGGAAGCGGATCTTCACCAAAATCTAATCAGTTTGTCCTTGTCACACACCGAACCTGTCCACAAAATTTCATCCGGATCCGTCCACAACTTTTTGAGATATTCTGCACACAGACAGACAGACAAAGGGGTGAAAACATAACCTCCTTCACCTTCGGTGGCGGAGGTAACAATGGTGACTTCTCTTTGATGGAAACAAACGAAGAAATACAACAATTATCCGAAATTTGAGACCGAATTTTGGGATCCTGGTGGTCATGGTTGGGGTTTTCTATTTTTATTTTTTAAAGATTTTAGTATCATCATAAAAGTTTGGTCTTGGACACGTGTTTATGCATACCAGTGTCATCAGAAAGAAAAAACAAATAAACAAACTTGAATGTAAGCAATTTTGCTAGACCTACAGGCTGTTTGCTAAAAGCACTACTCATGTAACGTGGAGTGAAATAACTTAAATAGCATAAACCAACATTTCATTAATGATGTTGGACTGAATTGACCAATCAACGGAAAATGTGACATGCTTAACAACTAAATAATTTTGCATAAAAACAAGATTGGAATGGAGGTTATGGATGGTGATGATGGATGTACATAGGGAAGAGGTTGCTGTGAAGCGTGCAGATGCTAAGTACCTTGCTTGAACATGACCACTTGTGTCTCCCCTATCTCAGTAGCTGACACATTTGCACAGTGTCCGAGCTGTTCTGGGCTCGGAATCGTCTACAACACAACATATTGAGAAAATGCAATAAACATTTGCGCATCAAAATTACATCCTTTACAACAGCTTTGAAAACAATTTTTGTTTGGTTATCTTAAGCTGGGTTAATGAAAATTAGAAAGGCATTCTTCGATGTCGTGACATCGGCAGATATGACTCTGCCCATATTATTACATCATTATACATACTTGCACCAAGTTAGAGTTAAATCCTTGAATCCAGATTTAAAATATTAAATAATTCTGGCTGCCAGACCATGCATACGATCAGGTTGAAATTTAAGACATATATTCCACATTACTACTTGATCATAATTGTGAAGTTTCAAATCAATTGATGAAGCGGTTCAAGAGAAACTAGAGGGGGAGCACTCGGGAGAGTGCAAAACCTCCGCCGCCAATACTGCTGGGTCACTCAATGTGAACCTTTATATCTTATTCATTAAATATGATGTCAACAGTGCTGACAGAGTTATAGTTCTTTTCTCCATTTTTTTTTGGGGGGGGGGGGGGGGTGGGGGTTGGAAATCACTTAAAACATGTAGAAATGCAAAAAAAAGAAATCGAAATTTTGTTGAAAAAAAAGTTGCAAAAAATTTTTTTTTCTCTAACAATTTTTTTTTGGGGGGGGGGGGGGGGTTGGAAATCACTTAAAACATGTAGAAATGCAAAAAAAAAAAATTTTTTTTCTCTAACTTTTTTTTTGGGGGGGGGGGGGGGACCAAGTCAAAAATCTAATGGCACGATCCTTGGACCATACCAACCCCCCCACCAAGTTTCGTCGAAATCTGTCGAGGAGTTTTTCCGTAATACTGTTCACAAACAAACAAACAAACAAATAAACCAATGTCACCCGTAGGGTGATCCGTATCTTGCCAAAAGGTGACCACGTGTGACTTCTTTAAGGTCACACTGAGGTGAACAGAGCTGCTATCCACCAGGAGCGACTCCTTGAGGAATATCTGCCTACGAGAGATTCCGATGAGAATCGTTCTACAGAGTAACCATGAAAAATATGCGTTTGCCTCATAACGTCAACAAATCACGTCATAATGTCTCAAGCTTGATATATCTAGAAAGCACTCATCGAGGTGTTCAATTTGAGGTACTACACGATATGGTTCCTAAAACTTGAAAATTTGACCTTGGGGTCAAATATGTTTGACCTTAGGCGCAACCATGAAGGTCAAGGCCAATGCCACCAAAAATTAATCAGCTGAGGCCAGACCATGAACTATATTCCATGAAGTTTGAAGACGATCCGATCAAAATTACTCCAAAAATAAGGGTTTCGTCGACTCCCCTGATTTGCGACAAAGTGACCTTGACCTTTGACCTTGACCTTCAAAATTTTATGCGCTGAAAGGGACCTCTATAGGCCTCTGATATGCGAAGTTACAAAAATTTCCAATAAAAACTGTGCTCTGCAAAGTGATTTATATGATTACAGATAAAAAAAAAAAACAACAACAAAAAAAAAACACATGAAGGTCAAGGCCAATCGCCACACAAAATTAATCAGCTGAGGCCAGACCATGAACTATTTCCCATGAAGTTGAAGACGATCCGATCAAAATTACTCAAAAAAATAAGGGTTTTGTCGATTCCCCTGATTTGTGACAGTGACCTTGACCTTTGACCTTGACCTTCAAAATTTTATGGCCTGAAAGGGACCTCCATAGCCTCTGATATGCGAAGTTACAAAAATTTCCAATGAAAACTGTGGTCTGCAGAATTTTTTTTTCGTGATTACAGACAAACAAACAAACAAAACAAAAAAAAACAAAAAACCATACAGACTGACTAACATATCTTGCAAAAAACTTCGTTTTGCAAGATAACAAACAGAAAGGGGTGAAAACAGTAACCTCCGATCTTCGATGGCGGAGGTTAATAATTTTTAGATTTTCATTGAATCCACTATGGCTGCCAGACCATGTAACAGCATAATTTTTGAACACCCTGGTATCCCAATAGACCGGTGGAATAGGTCGAAGCTGGGTAAGAAATTACTATGTTATCAAACTCTTCTGATGTTTACTCACCAATGTCTCCAATACCACCGAAAAAAAGTCCTTGAGCGATTCACTTTAGGGAAAATTTTTGACGGCATTTTGAATTTTTGTCGATATTTCGGCTTTTTTCGCACAACGAGAATAAGGGTTAGAAAAAGGAAAATACCGATTTCTATTTTTTCTGGGATATTAGAGTACTGCAAATTGGCTTATATATTAAACATAACATGTTTTATCCTACTATGACAAAATAATTTAGTTCTGACAGACGTCATATGAAAAATCCAAGATGGCCACCAATATACGGGTTAAACCGAAGCTCCGCGGCCGCACGGTCACGAGTCCAGACCGCCCTGGTAAAGATGGATATACATGAGTACAATAAAGTAACTTGATCGAACTGGTTTTTATTCCTAATACCCTATGCATCATAGTTGGAATGATAAACCAAGAAAAATAAATGGACACTGCTTTAGAAAGACATTATATAATAATAAAACAAATCCAAGATGGCCACCCACTGGTATAGATAATGCCCGAACATTAGGCATTTACAGGTTGTTTTCAAAACACCTTGACTACCAAAAACGTACAGAAAACACAACAGCTGGATACAGTTGCCTTACTGTGCTACTTCAATACATTATATTATAATTATATATCAAAATCAACACAAAATGTTACGCACACATACATTATACATGGGTTTGGTTCAAGGTTCATATGCATCATCTTCATCTTCGTCAATTACAACATAAACTGACTTGTTGTGGCAGCTCTCCCACGACAACCACCTCATGCAACCACACACTTGAAGCCATTTTTGTGGCAGGAACACTGGTTTGTAGCACACTGTCTTTTGGTGCTGACTTTACATTTACAACAAATACATTTAAGTACATTTGCGGGTGCCGCATCTAAGTCTGTCATAATTGGGCACATAATGTTTTTGTCCATAGTCCATCCCCATTCCAGCGCATCCAGGCATTTGTTGTCGAGTTCGTTCTACTGAACCATCTGGAGATGCACACAAAGGCTATGGAAATGGGCTGCACGCTCAGTCGGAGGGAGTCATTCTGGATCCATAAAACATACTTTTATAGAGACAATGGCTTAATGGCGTGTTTTGTTACATTAAATAAATTAAAGTGGCCCATATAATCATAAATAAAATAGAATACTAAAATTTAACTAACCTTTTCAATCCTTATGGCAGTACGGCACAAGTTCAGTCATGTTACACTGATTCCATAAATGCACAATGTAAACAGATTATAATTATACTGCGTACAACCCGTTACGTCATATTAGAGTAATAAGTAGATTAACAGTTCTATTACTATTATACATGATGTCTGATAAAGTGCACGAAGGATTCTTTGAAACGTACTCAGTTTATTATATTGAAATATATATCCATTCTTTTGTATCTAGGCCGATATAAAGTTCTGAATCAGTTGATTGCAAACACGGTTATGCACCTTGAGAATGCTTTAATTAGACCCTCATATGGATGGACATGGCACCTTTGTCTGTGAAACTAGAAGCATACGTAATAGGAAGGAATAAATACGAGTTAGAATAGCTTTATTTTCGTGTACTCATACATACCCATCTTTACCAGGGCGGTCTGGACTCGTGACCGTGCGGCGCGGAGCTTCGGTTTAACCCGTATATTGGCGGCCATCTTGGATCTATAATATGACGTCTGTCAGAACTAAATTCTTTTGTCATAGTAGAATAAAACATGTTATGTTTAATATAAAGCCAATTTGCAGTACTCTAGTATCCCAGAAAAAAATAGAAATCGGTATTTTCCTTTTTCTAACCCTTATTCTCGCTGTGCGAAAAAAGCCGAAATATCGACAAAATTTCAAAATGCCGTCAAAAATTTTCCCCAAAGTGATTCGCTCAGGACTTTTTTTCTGTGGTATTGGAGACATGTGTGAGTAGAAATCAGAAGAGTTTGATAACATAGTAATTTCTTCCCCAGATCACACCAAAAGGATCCATTCCACCGTCTACAAGACTTGGGGAACATGCAAGTGAAGTTTCCCCTCTATCTGTCAAGCCACACTGGAAAAGATTTTTGAAAGTTTATTATTCAAAAAATATCACAGCTGCCAAACCATGTGACTTACATCATAGGTGGAGAACATTTTGTTCCTAATGGATAGGCAATCATACCTGTAAATTTTCGGCTTGATCTGTTCAGCCGTTTGAGAAGAAGATTTTTGAAGGCTTTTATGTTTTCAATATATATATATATATATATATATATATACTAGCGATACCCGTGCACATGCACGGGATAGCAGTACAACATAGCTGGTAGCAGACGACAGACCGTACACGGGGAATGACAAAATACGCATTGTGCAAAATGCAAGTGGTACTATGGAACGCCAAGACTTCCCAAACATTGTCGCATGTCCACTAAGTGCCACAGCAATTTCATAGGGATCGTGTGACGGCGAGCCGAGTTTTTAGTGTGCAAGCTTGGTATTATAATAGAGATAATTAAAAAGAAGGGGAAATACCCCTGGGCGCTCACCTGGTAGAATAATGATACTGAGGAGAAAGTGAATGTGGGACGGAATCAGCAAAATGTACCAATGATAACCAATGGTATAGCAATACTGAACCTATTATGTGGGGCAACCATCCCCCCTCCCCCTCCCCTCCCATAAATCCCCTTCGACCTTGATTTAAGTAGCATGAACAACCTTTGGTACATCACAGGTGATGAAGGTTGTGGTCAAGTTTCATTGAAATTTGCGTAGTTTCGGAGAAGAAAGCAAATACGTATTTTGAGGGCCTCACCCCCCCCCAACCCTTCACCCCCTTAAACCCAAATTTCTTAAGTAGCATGAACAAACTTTATGTTTAGTACATCACAGTTGGGAGGGGACAAAAGTGATACTGCTCACACCTTCTTGCCATGTGGTGATCATAATACTAAATTTGGTGAATTTCTGCACAACCATTTGGGAAGAGATAGTGTGATGGGACAGACAGACAGACAGACAGCCGATTAAAAATATCCGGTTATATATATTATATTTTTTTTAAAAACAAATTCTTGGGATAAACAGCGATTGCAATTCTCTTCATTTCTGAGTTTTATAGAATTACCAGCATAGGTAGTGCAGTTGCTCCCACAGCCTTGCAAAGGCGCCTCAGATCCCATTTCGAGTTCAGCCTGAAAGCCAAATAGTACATGTTACATCAATGAAAAACAAAATGCTGGTAAGTGTATCTGGAAGGAATAAATTAGCAAGTCCTGCAGACTAAACATAGAGTTAAACTGATAATAATCTATGAAAAAAAATTGACAAAGAATGAACGCTTAGCATCAACTTCTAGTCCTTTGTCATGATTGTGCCCTTTGCAGATGCTCTGCGGTTTTGGCTTGGACACACAACAATGCTTGAATGGCTATAGTGAGCAATACGTAACATGTCTGCGAGCTTGGCTATGGTTCACCTTCCACCATTCTTTGTAAATTAAAATGAAAGTTAAAGCCCATAATGTATATACACTCAGTGTAGAAAACATGAGGAACACCTTCCTAATATCGAGTTGCACCCACTTTTGCCCTCAGAACAGCCTCAATTCGTCAGGACATGGACTCTACAAGGTGTCGAAAGCGTTCCACAGGGAGGTTGGCCATGTTGACTCCAATGCTTCCCACAGTTGTCAAATTGGCTGTTGTTGATCTCTACTCTGAATAACTCATTCCATCTCATCCCACAGTTGCTCAATTGGATTGAGATCTGGTGACTGGGCAGGCCACTGCAGTAACCTGAATTCATAGGTTACTGTTTTGTTTACGGTTACCAACTCATCCACCTAGTGTTGTCATAAATCGTCCACAATCCTCGCCTTGGGCATTATCCTGCTGATAAAATCCATTTGTCAATGGATGCACGGCTGCTATGAAGGAATGCACCTGATTGGCAATAATGTTCAGATATCCTGTGGCATTTAAACGGTGCTCCACTTTTATCAAGGGTCCAATATGTGTCATGAAAACACACCCCACACAATCACCAGCCTGCGAGGTTGACACAGCCTGATGGATGCATGTACTCATATGGTTTTTTCCATACCCTAGTCCTCCCATCAGTGTGAAATGGTCCAATGCCATTTCAAGGCATAAGTGCACAGAAACTTTTCCCATTGGAAGAAAAGACTGCTGCCCACTCAAGATCGACTTCTCACTTTTGCCACTCAGGCACAGTACGATCAGCATTTTCATGGCCAAAGCTGTTTTTATGAGAACTAATGGTAAGAAATTTGTCATTGAAAACAAGATATGAACTAGAATGGCACTCAGTAGAGCACATACCTCCATCAGGCTGATTAGTTTATGTTTTGTACCCCACTGATAGGCTGGATCTGGATCCGGACCTGAATCAAAATCTAATTGGTTTGTTGTCGTCATCGAACCAACTCATCCACCTAGTTTTGTCATAAATCGTTCACAACTTTTTGAAATATCATGCTCACAGACAAACAGGGAGATACCATAACCTCTGTTACAGTCGGTGGCAGAGGTAATTATAATCAGCTCCTCTATATAAAGTGTCCATGCTAACTCCTGTCCATCTCTTGGTTTATAAACGAAATATCTATTTACATGACACATGGTCCCTACTCTTGACAAAGCAGGAGGCTGCTAATGGCATGGAAACATTTCCCTTGGTTGTGGAACTTTTGCTAGGTGCACATATTTCTGCCACAAGCAGCCGTAGCGATCGAACAACACCAATGAGGGCAAAGCATTGCTGATTTACTCAATTCCACCTTAGAGCTAATCAACAGTAGGAGAGGAAGGAAAGAGAGAGAGAAAAAAGAAAAGATGATAGCAGGAGGGAAGAGAAAATTACAATGGATGCAGGTGGTTGCGAGACAACACAAGTAAATGTGGGGTATGGGGTTGGGTGTAGGGGTGTAAAAATCCCACCTTATGTGTGTACCTAATAAATAAATGGGCCAACGAAAATCCAAAAGTTGAAGGTTAATGTTTCTTCATCTTACCCAATTATATAATTATAACAGTCAGCCATATTGTTGAGAAATGGCTCATCTCAAGAAACAAAATGAACAAAAACTATGCATGTTCCAAACAAAAAGTTAAATTATTGCTCACCTGACCACCATCAGGCCTTTTTTATTCGCAAAATGGATGGCCATGTCAGACACTTTGCCTCCAGATACTAGAACATTGGCTCCAGCCGCAGCCAAATCAGAAAACGTCGTATCCAAGTGACTTTCCTCACCACGGCTGAATGCCTTGAGCTCAGCTGCAGAGCTCAAGAGTACAGTGCCCTAATTGAGAGAGCAGTTGCTATTAACACGGAACTCATCAGTTACAAATAATTTCGGCAAGTTGGTGTTTTAAAGTCTTTCTCGAGAAGACACACACACAAAAGGGTGAAATAATTCACAAAGATGAACAGCGACGGAAAGCGAATTCAGAAGGGTGGGTGGGGTGGGGGGGGAGTTAAAAATTAAGGTTTCTTAATGGATGATAATAATTAATCGTTTTAATAACAAAAAGAAAGTTGTACCAACTTGCCTTGGTCTCGGTGTTGGCCAAATCAATTGGACACGAAAAAATGGCTATTTTGGCATCTGTGACTGCCCGGACTGTGGTCTCAACATCTCGCTTGAATACAAGGCCTTGCACAACATCAGATTCAGCCAAAGAAGAGCCCTGTAAAGCAAGAATAAAAGAAGTGTGAATAATAAGACAAATGTGACAAGGAAGGGGGGAAAAAAATAGGGCCAGAGAGGAGAAAATAAAACTGGTACAATTATACAAAGATTGAATGAAAGAAAGATTTGAGCAAAGAAAAGAAAGAAAGAAAGACGACGACGCGGAGAGTGCAAAAATAAACAAATAGATTATTTGTGTAAAACAAAACAAAAACGACAGATCTCGAGTGTATGAAAAGCAGTACCAGAATCTTTGTGATACAGATGTTTTCCACGTTGAAATGTCCCGAGCTTGTCAGAACAGACACTGCAGGGAAGAACAATTAGAACGACAGTTTGGAGGATAACGTATGGACCACAACATTAATAAGACATAAAGTTAGGCTGGCAATGAAGAAGGAAGAGGAGAGATGGACTTTCAAGAGATCAAGAAAATGGGGGAACAAGTTTTGGAAAAGAGAGTAGAAAAGGTTGAGGATGATCAGGGTCAGAATTTATAATGCTACAATGAAACTTGCCCAAAGTTACAAGATGTCGGAGACAGTCATGGAAAAATAGGGAAAACGTCATTGGATCAGAACAAAGTTGGTCAGATGTCTTTAAACTCTTACCACAGGCCAAACAACAAGTTGAGAAAGCAGAGATTCATTCCCAGGCTGTTTTGAGCCAAGAACTGGTGACAGCAATCGGGCGACTTCAGCCTTATCTCTTTCATCGTTGAGCGAATATGACACCAAAGTGGGAAGGAGTTCAAGCGCTTTCTCGCAGGCTCGCTCAAAGCCAGAGACAACCTTCGATAAAACAATGACGATAAAGAGTAGTGAGGGAGGGAAGAGCAAATGTGATGAGGTCAAATAATAGTTTTATATTGTTCATGCTGGAAAACAAGAAACAAAAAAAAAAATAAAGAACATAAAATAGACGAACAAAAAAAATAAAACAATCCACCAGGAAAGCATGTAAAACTTTCATGTGTCTAATGAACACCTCGGGGACGGAGAGTCCAGCATGCAGAAGCTCTGAAGCTTGAGCTAGCAAAGCCCCACCAAAAATGATGACCAGGTTTGTTCCATCTCCGATCTCCTGCTCTCCATATTGCAGCCATTACGAGAATGCGGCTACAGGATGTTCAACCTTCAAGAACATAAATACACTGATGAAGACATTGTAGAAAATAGAAACTGTACAAGTGCAAGTTAAGCGGGTAAAGAGAAAGTGAGACGTATTAGGTTAATGAGCAAGAAAGAGATATAATAAGCACAATAAACATATTAAAAGTCATTTTAGACATTATGTCACCTTAGACTCAAAGGGTTCTATCCAATAATTAAACCACTGTTAGAACCTTTTAATTCTAAGGTGACAACGATTTAAGAGGTGAAATGAAAAGGTGGGATCAAGGAATGAAAATGTCGATGCTCTTCTGATCACTTATTTGTGTGTCAGTCGGCTGGTTTGTTTGTTGTTTTGGCCATGGGCGTATACGTGTGCTTTTCTCGAGGAGGACCATATTTGACTCTTAAATGGTGTCTGAAGGATTATCGTTTCATCTCGCCAACAGATGCCCAACCACAGCCTAAAAAAGCTGCACCTTACAAGCATCACAAAAGGTGGTTGGTGGCCCTCAAGATGAAAAATATAATTCTGAATAATCTCAAGTACATCTACACAGGAAACCCTGCAATTGCAGGGGTTAGGTTCCTGGAAAATGCCGAGATAGTTGAAACCGCCGATCGTGGAAACCAAGGCCAAGTGGAAGAGGGGCGAGGGGTTCAGTTCCTGGGCTTGAGAAAACAAGGTAGATCGATGGCAACCAGAAATAAACACATTACTATTGAAATAAACATGTTAAATTATATGTATATACTGTATATATATAATAATATATATATATATATATATATATATATAATATATAGAAGAAGAAGAATGCTTTATTCTTTGGCCTGATACAAAATGTTAGTGAAAAAAAAAAAAACAACGAACAATAAAGCTTCGAATTACAAAAAAACCGAGATCGCACGAACATTTCCTATGCGAGGTTATAAATGTAATTAAAAAAAAAAAATCATTTACTGTAATTTAGGTATCAAGGCCAGGAATGACAAGGCCGATTTCCGGCCTGGCCGTGCCCCGAAAAAATTGTGAGAAGTCTAGAACTGATATTTGCGTGCCGAAAAGTTGACACTGAACGGACTTCAAAAACTTGTGAGGTAAAGCATTCCAAATTGGAATGGTTCTAACTGCAAAAAAATTTTTTCGAATTCTTATTCACTCTAATCCATTTTCAAGCAATATTCATGATTTTTCCGTTGACCTGACCTAGAAGCCATTTCAAAATAATCTGAAAAAGATAAAGAAACTAAACCAAACAGGATTTTATACTTTTTGGCCAAATGGATTTAATATATAAATATGTAATCAGGTTAACATTGAAATAAACATGTAAATATGATAAATACGGTGTAAATTAAACAAAAACACAATTTTTACCAATCAAGTTTATTACAACACAGGAGGTAGTTGAAAGTAAATATATTACGTACTAGCATTGTACTCTGCCATAAATAGAAAACACAAGACTTATCTCAGGAGGATGCTGTTAGAAGGGATGGTGGGTTGAGTGGGGGAAGGTGAGCAGGGAAGGGGTGAGCGGGGAAGGTGATTCAGCGAACGGAAAAAGCAGCATTAGCTTTACGACGAAGGTGCCTGCAACACTGCCACATCCCACAATGGAGAAAGAACACGATCCAAAATCACTACTCAATGCAACAAAATCACTGCTCACCTTCACTCCTTCATTCCTCTTTTTTCCCGTCTTTGGAACAAACTCCCACACTCTCTTCAATCCCACTCTTCCCTCCAGTCTTCAAAACAGCTGTTCACCACCATCTCTTATCTTCCCCTATCCAAAACCACGATCTTTTCTACCGCAGCTAATACACTCCAAATCCACCTCCTTCAAATTCCCTGCTTTCCTTCCTGAAAGTCCCTGTAGTGTCCATATTGTTTACCTAGCCCCATCCTCTCCCTTCCACAGATCTCACGTCTCTGTTCCCCACAGTTTTTCATTCCCTCTCCCCACCCCTCGTGTCTCCTGCTCCCCTCGTGCATTTCTGTGTGTTAGCTCTCATACGAGCCTCGACAGTGTATCCAAAAAATAAAAATATAAAAAATAAAATAAAAATCACCTTACCTTGAACCACGATCTTTCATGCTTGGAGTGCAAGTACGAGGTGACATTTTTCAGAAATAATCTCGTTTGGTCGATGTTAAAAAACCTATTCAGTCATAAATCCCTTTGCCTCGCTTTGTTTCAAGAGCTGCACGTGAGAATGTGTGTTTGAGATTGGCGGTTCGAATCCAGGTGTTGGAAATTAAGTGTTTGGCAATAACATTCAAATAAAAAGTTGGAAAATGAACACTTGGGAATTCAGTTTGAAGGATAATGAAGGTTTAGGATGAGAAGGTTCTATCTGCAATTCATTGACCCCATAATGGCGGACTGTACAGATACCGCAATTTTCTCCTCGAGCCAAAACATGTACCAACACGTATCTTTTGCCAACGTCATAACCCTTCTTTGCCTTTTGTACAACTAACTTTGTCCATCACTTTACATTTGGGCTCATTAAAAATGGTGCATGAGAAATGCCACAAGCTCTTAATGGGAAATAATCATTCACGTATGGGACGCAAACGATTCATCTCGGCTCAAAAACCGCAACTGGTCGAAATGAAATCCGGAATAATGGAATCGGAACACATAGGTTGACCGCGATCGGTAGAACTCCATGATATTGGAGGGTTTACTGTACTATAAGAGAGCTGTTTGTCTGTGTCTCCATTTTTCTCAAGATTTGGCCGAATGGATCTCGATTAAACTTTCAGAGTGAGTTAATCAGTGAACCCGTAGCTTTTTTTTAAATAATCCTGAAAAAGACTGCAGTGAAACACCCAGTCCTGTTAAAATATTGGCTTTTAAACCATTATTCAATCGTCCTTGTGAAGGAGGAAAGACCAAGGTGCACCAAGAGTATTCATGCTCAATTGAAAGCAAAGCCAGGTTTGTCAATCTTGTCTGACTCATGCTTGAGCAAAGGAAAGTTTTTCATCAGTTTCAATTTGGAAAAACTTCTTCACATGTTTTCTGCGCATTAGCTTTTTAATGGAGGAGATTAACTTTTCAGAAGGCCTGCGAATACAGTACAGTAATGTAATTAACTTTTCAGAATGAAAGGTAACCCATAAAGCGCGGTGAGAGACCATAGTGACCGAGACATGCATGAAATGAGTTAAACCGACGAATCACGACGTTTTCTACAATGCATAATGCCCTGGTAACTTATGAAAGCTTGCTTATAATTGGAGAAAACTGAGGACAAAAAAAAAGTATTTCTGAGATCGTGCTATCGTGTTTTATATTGTTCACTGCTATCGTAAACAAATATAGATTATTTTGTAAGTGTCACAACTAAATTAACTTTATTACAGAGTTAGTCTTCACCCGGAGCGGACCGCCCTC
>CM068963.1:13937268-13960714 GCA_035128595.1 Eptatretus atami
AATTTTCTTACCTTTACACGAATCTTCATTAATTAATTTATTTCCCCCGCCCCCCCCCACTGCTCCCTTCCATTTTCTCTCCACATTCTCAGGTCTCTCGATGAACGCTGTGTTTCGGTTAACATTGAAGCTGCAAGGAGTTGGGCGGACACACCGTTCACATAACGGACTTTGTTGAAAAATTAAATTTCTTGGTGTTGGAAACTTTTTGTGTTTGTCATGGTCGTGTGTGTTTTGTCGAGTCAACCTTGCGGTGTCCGGTATGCTGATTCGGTTTCCTTGGGAGGGTCGATCCCTGTGACATGATAATTACAAGGATCTACCATCGGGCCATCTCAATTTGTTATTGTGAACTAACACGAGCACATAACCGGTTCACCAGGCTCTGAATAAGGGAATTGTTCCATAAGTGGTGGAATATTTACGGGTTTTGCTCGATGTCCTTTGCAGCATTACTGGACCGTGGAAAATCTGGCGTAATGTGACCTTCAAGTCCTAAACCCATTTCTTCTTAAGTCTCCTGCTCCCAGCTCCAGTTCCAACACACCTCCAGCTCTGTCCTTCCTTCAGCCCCACCTCCCCCTTCACCCATCTCTTCGTCGTCCACTTTCTTTTTAAGTCCTCTAGTCCTCCACCCACCACCCCCTGCCCCACTCAAAGTCAAGTTTGCAGCTCTCCAACGCAATGTCTCAATTTTCCCTCCAACTGTGGTCCTAATAGGTGTGCAAACTAAAGACTCTGAGGCTATACACCAAAGTGTGCACAACAAAAATGGACATAATGGAAATTGTGAGTTATTGATATTTTAGACGTCTGCTTTGCACTCTCCAAAACATAGAGCCTTACAGAAGTATAAATTGAGCATTATAACATGTGTGGTTGTGATGTTTAACCCGTCAGCCACAATTGTCAGTGCGTGCGCACACGAAACCTTGCTACGAAAGGTGGAAGGAGGTTATGTTTTACCCTGTTTGTTTTATTAATTGCAATCGAGATTTTTAAAGTATATTGTTAGTCGATTTTGTTATTCTGTCTGTTGTTTGTCGTCTGTCTCTGGCTGTCATTTTGCCTCAGGTCACAATTTTAAACCGATCTTCACAAAACTTCACCACATGTGGATTTGTCTAAGCAAGACTATTATTTGAGGTCAAAGGTCAACATCGCGCAGAAGATGACAAATATTAAAAAAAATTTAAAATCCTCATTTTCATCAGATTGACTAGAATTTGAAAAGGATTTTCATATCAGCTTCTGAATTCAACACCAATTATTTTTTGAGTAAACATAGACCAAAGGACAACCTCTGCAAGGTCAACATCTAAGTCAGTATGGGAGCATGGTGCCGGAGGCAGCACGTCGCTGCGTCCACGTTCCCACATTGGTACTGAATTCAACAACACTCCACGAGCCACTGTCTGCATCCCCCAGGCAGATGCCTGGCCATCCCATCTGCTTGAGTTGCTGATCAACCGTGCAACTCGTGAGGCAGTGGTCCGGCCATTGCCTCCTCCCCTAATGAAGGCTTCTCACTGAGAGAACTGTGTGACAGGATCAGCATCAGGAAAATGAGCCACATGTCCAACAGCTGCAGCTGATGCTGCTCACAGGACTGTGCCGGGTTAAAAGTCATTTAAGTCTCAGCAACTGCTCTCGTTGGAACAAAGTCGACAGCGTGGCCAAGATTCTCCCAAGAGACCTGGTACCAAAGAAAAGTGTCCATCTTTCAGATCTCTGGTCAGAGCCGAGTCTCACATCATAGAGCAGAGCTGAAGCACCAAGAGTGAAACTTGGACTTCGTCCTCACCAGCACAGGTACACAGTGCCAACACCCATGAATCCAGTGTAATCCATGACTCCCAGCCCGGCAGCAGATGTCTTTTACCTCTGACTCCGCCAGCAGAGACATGAATTCACTGCCAAAGGTGAGTGAATCTCTCCATGACTTGACATTACGGAACAGTCAGACATATGGCAGCATCGAGATGTCACTGAAAGCCTGGATCTGGTTTTTATATCAGGAAACACCGTAATCCCCAGTGGCTTCGACTCTTCATTCTAGCACTACGAGACCCCCAAAGGATTCCAGAGTCTCTGCAAAGATGACTGCATCATCTTGAAAATCAAAGTTAGGAATCTTGGATTCCCAAGATGCACCGCAGCTTGATCTCTCTGACCTCCCCAAATCCAGTCACAAGCACTGAAAAGTGTGGGGCCAGTACTCACTCTGACACATACTCATAGACTGGAAAATAAGTAGGAAAGATGGTATCACCTTCTCACAAGCACTCCAGTACCAGAGTAAGTTAGACATCAGATTCGATCCGTTTGGTGGCACGTCGTTTCAAGCTGGCTCAGAACCGTTCCACACGAAGCACGGTCAGACGTCCTCTTCCCTGATAATCTCCCACTCTCACTGACCATAATTTTCTGTGTACAAACATTATTCAATATGTTCTGTGTTGATTTGTTTAAAGTTTTTGTGTTAATTTGTATTTAAGTGAAGGTTAAGTTGGAGGTCCACAGAATCCAAATTTTTTTTAATGTGATTGTATGATGTTTAGTAAAAACAAGACTGAATGTATTTTTAATTCTATTATTTTTTAAGGGTTACAGTTAAAAAACAACCCGGCCGGTTCCGCCCCTAAAAATTCAGGTATCGTGATTGGTCATGAGTCATCTCGTGGTGTATTGAGGAAAGATTGTTCAGCACACAAAGAATGACGCACAACTCGTTCAGACTCGTCAGAAAGGAATTTTACAAGATGTTTCTGATCAAGAATTACAGATTACAAAGAATTACACGATCAAAGATTACAACGAGAGTCAAATTTTATGTCTAAGGTGCTGTAATTCTGCACATGTACAGTAATGAACCGAGGTGGAAATTTGCGAGACATCCGTGCATGAATACCTGGCGTTCACACATGGACAAATGAGAGACTCGGCAATAAAACTTGGTAAGCTCGTATCTTAGAGGCTGAATGGTAAGTGTGGAGATTTAGTGGTATTTTGATGTAACACTTTCTGTAATTCTTGGTAGTAACTAGCGGCACGGTCATGAAGGCGCATATCTCCACCAGGCTGAACAGTTACGTTTCTATCACACTGATCGGTTTATTAAATTCATATTGCTATTTCCAAACCTGACACTTGATTCATTTGCAACATGAAACCAATTAAACATTTTCGAAACGATTACATACTCGCGAAATAACAGGCTAATGTAAAATTGAAAGGTCAGGAGATTAAACGTCATTTACGTAGTTTTTCCTCATTCTGTAGATTATCTGGTTGCTTGGCACATAACAGTCGTGGCACAAATATTTGCACCTGCACTTTTTTCAAATAACTCAATTTTTTGAGTTGAAATTAACAAAAATGTTTGGTCACGAATTTCATTTCACTTGTTAATATACAGAACCTTTGTTTTTTTTTTTTTTGATTCAGAATTAATATATCTTTAAATAAGAGAAATAAAAAAATGGCATTGACAAGATTATTGAAACATTTCGATTTAATATTGGTAAGACACACAGCCTTTGGACAAAATAACTGCAGTCAAGGCGCTTCCTGTAGCCATGAATGAGCTTCCTACACCCTCTCGACTGGTAGTGTGCCGCCACTCTTCTTGTACAAACTGCTCCAGTTCTCCCAGATTTGAAGGTGCCTTCTCCAACTGCTGTTTTCAGATGTTCAATGGGATTTAGATCTGGACTCTATGCTGGCCACATCAGAACAGTCAGTGTTTTGTCTTGAACATTCCTGGGTGCTTTTTGAAGTGTTTGAGGTCATTGTCCTGCTGCAAGACCCATGATCTTCGATGGAGACCCCAGTTTTCTGACACTGGGTTGAACATTGCGCTCCAAAATGCCTTGGTAATTTCCTGATTTTATGATTCCATGCAACACATTCAAGGCATCCAGTGCCAGAGGAAGCACAGCAACCCAAAACATTACTGGACTCCTCCATGTTTGACTGTCGGGAAGGTGTTCTTTCTTTGAAGGCTTCATTTTTGTTTTCCTGGAAACCTAGAGATGATGTTCTTTACCAAAAACTCTAATTTGGTCTCACTATCCACAGAACATTATTCCAAAGGATCTTGGCTTGTTCAGGTGTGTTTTGGCAAACTCCAGTCAGGCTTTCTTATGTCTCTCTCTCAGCAGTGGGGTCTCCTGGGTCAACTACACAGAACCCCCTTTCATTGAGTTGGCGAGGACGGTGCGAGTTGAAACTGCCGTACCTTGTGTCTGAAGGTCAGCTTGAATCTGTTTGGCATTGATCGAGGTTCTTTCTCCACATTCGAGCAATCCTTCGCGTGCAATCTCGATTAAGTTTTCTCTTGTGGCCACATCCAGGGAGGCTGGCTACATTGCCATGGGCTTAAACTTCCTGATAATATTGCATACGGTGGATACAGGAACATCAAGGTATCTGGAGATGGATTTGTAGCCTTGAGATTGTCCATGCTTGGTTGCAATCTTATGTCTGACCTCCTCAGACAATTCTCTGGTTGTCTTTCTTTTTTCCATGCTCATTGCAGTAACACAGTGACACAAACAGCTGAATGACTCCTTTCTCTTCTTCAAATTGGTTTAATGAGTGATTTTTATATTGCATGCACCTACAACTCACCACAGGTGAGTTCAATTCAAAGTAAAGGAGAATCACCTGCTTGAAATCGAATTATTTCCACAGCTCTAAAAGGTGCAATAATATTGTCAGGGACATTTTAGGACTTCTCTGTGGAATAAGCTAAGATTTGGTAATTTTTTTCAGCTTTTTTTGGTTTGTTACACTGCAAACCAAAGAAATACATGTAATGGATATCAATATATATATATATATATATATATATTTATATATATATTATATCAACTCTCTTTTTCTGAAAGAAATGCATTATTGAAAAAGTGCAAGTGTGCCAATATTTTTGGCCACGACTGTATCAGCTACACATATATTACATGAGTCTTGCTTACAATTTATTTGTCGATAACATCTGTCTGATATAGCTGTTTCTGTCATGTGTCTGAAACGTAACGTAGATAATTATAATTATTGATTACTTAAGTGGTGGCGATCATGGCCGTGCTAATATAAATGTTGGGAAAAAACAAAACACTACTTGCCCTCAGTTTCTCACGCTTTTTCCGCAACTGTTCGTCGCATTTCTTTCTTTATTAGAATTATCTTTATATCTTCACTTTAATTAGAATTGGCCACACCACTTTTTCTGGTCAGTTTTACCTGTGATACCCTCCCTCTGGCAGTTTTACCATTAAAGTTTTCCTTCCAAGATATTTTTTTTTCAAGAAAAGAAAACGATCAAGTGTAGCCAATCTATTCATCAAAGTATTAACCAAAGATTTTTTGATTCTGGGACCTTTAAGGGAGGGTGACCAAATTTTTCCTGGCATCGCATCCCCCCATTATTAACACATGTATTGAAAATCGTATCGAATATTGTCGTTTCGCATAACGTTGCAGTTTTTAGGAATGTTTCCATACATAAATCGCCGATTCGCTGTATGTTTTAACATTGCATACTGTTGTGTAACACTCGTGTTCATTTATTTTTTTTAATTCTTATTTTAGAATTTGATGTGGTTGAAGTTTGATGTAGGAAAAAAATGTGTCTCCCTCTGGAGGAGGTAGGGAAATTTTATTTTGTGTCGTGGTTTGTAATACCTCCTCCTCTGGCAGGTCAGTAAACACATGCACAGGTGAAATTGCGAAGTCATTTCCATCTTGCTGGGTGGGGGCAGGTTGGGAGAGGGGGGAGGGGTGGTATTTTGTACCGATTACCTAATCCTGGGTACCCAGCACATGCAAAATTTGGGCGAGATCCACCAACCCTTATTGGGTTTGAAAGAGTATACTTGGAATACCTTGAGGGATGGGCAGTGGGCTCACTCCCTACCTCACCCCCATCATTCCACATAAGTGTGCTAGATGCAATGCCTGGAAGTTGTTCTTGCCTCAACAGCAATGCAATTACACCAGTGTGATGTAATATGGCAAATTAAGAATATCCCAATGTAAGGCTTTTAAAAAAACAAAATTTTAAGTTCTCATCTTGAGGCAGATATCCATACAGTTGCATCAGTTCTTCAAGATGAGCTAGCAGGACCACTTGTTAAACCAGGCCGCAAAGAGCGAAATTGAGGAGTATCGTGTTCAAGGCAGGGCAGAAGCTCAGTGTCGGTACATTCAACCTCATCCCTTATCAAGGGAAAAGAGGAAGAAGAGTCTTCCTTCCAAAATCACGAAATGGAAGTGGACACTCACATAAAGTGTACTTTGACTGGGTCTCGTTTTCATGTTGTTATTTCTTGTTGCATTTTAATGAAACGGAAGTATTACAAAGAAGCCCTATCAGCACCTATTTCTTTGTCCTTGGCTGCTCTTTTTTATTTAGATGCTGAGCATGTATTTTTGTGAGCTGTTGTTTGTTGCTGCTTAATTGTTTGTTTTTTTCATATAATTTATTTTTTCATAACTGGCAAATGTGCTGCGACTGATTATAACTTTTGACTCCATTGCTGTAGGCATGAACAAGATGGTGATAACCATTTAGAGAAGCTGTTTGTCACGAATGATTCTGCTACCATGTTGAGAGAGCTTGAGGTGAGATGAAAATAATGGGTTTTGTTTTTGTCTTCTCTGATCCTACACTTAGAGCAGTCGGTTGAGTCACATTGTATTCGTCGTTGCATGTCTTCCCATCTCCTGTTACAATCACCCATGGATTTTTCATTCACAGAAACAAACTAATTTTGTAGCATACATACATACATACATACATACATACATACATACATACAACATACATACGACAAAATGGCACTGTTAATTGCATTTATTGCATGAATATACTTGGAATGGTTCAAGGTTGACCTGGATTTTTATGCACCTTTTGCTTTATGCAAAAGTTCTGGTCAACTTGGAATTGCTGCTTTAGAATGTATAATGCAAGTTCTCAGAAAAACCTTCACAATCACATCACCCTTGCTTAGCGATGACTGCACAACAATCAAATGCTCAACAAACTGCATCCATACCTACTGACTCTGGAAATGGATGTCTCAGAGTAACATTATCTAGACCGTTCTGATTACCACCCTGTACTTAAAATCTATGAAACAAAATCGACCAAAACTCAAGGACCTGTTCTACACATGCTATCACCCTTGAACTTGACACTGTGCACACTTAATTACAACTTGTCTCACTTTCACAATACAGACAGCTATTAACATTCGTCTTTATTTGATCTCTGGGAGAATCTGGTCAGAGTGGGTGGCTTCCTTGGGGCTGTGGGCTTCCAGTGAGGATGCCTGGGGTTAATGATGATAATATAAAGTAATTTTACTTTAAACTGTCACCAAATTATTATTCTGCATGATTTTAGTCTGTAACTCCAATAAGGTGAACATTACCTGAGCAGAATTAGTCCTACCTGGCAGCTAAAAGACCTTGTGAATGCAAACCTCAATTAAAATTGATTCTTAAATTTATGTGAAACAAAATTACTTGTTTGACTGAGAGACATGATTAACGTGATTAATTTAAGAACGATGCCAATTCCATGTTTTGTGAGTTACCGGCAGCTTAGCTACGCTTGATAGTAATAGATCGTTTCTTCAGCAAAATATATTTCTTCATTACGAGATACATGTTTCATGCAGAAAAACTCTGTTTCAAACCATGGAATCTGACATCACAGTGTCTAATAATACAATGGAGATGTCTGTTTTTGGAATAAACTCTGCTTTATTCTTTCTTGCAGAGTGTGATTAACCAAGTGAATGTCTGTTCTGACCCATCTGACGGTGATGGTGATTTGCAACGTGATCGTAGAACAGGCCTCAAATAATTATCATATTCAACGAAAAAGCAAAATTTTAACAGCAGTATATAAGCAAATGGCAGAATATTAGTGTGTGAATAGCAATGAGTGAGAGAAGACAAAGTAACAGGCAAGAAGGAAGTGTAAGAGTGTAATGTACAGCAGTGAAAGGGTGCATGGCAAAATACATTCGATTTGGGGATACAGTAATGCCTTGCTTGGCATTCAGGATGTGTTCCTGGAGAAGAGCGAGCCAATCGAAAATGCGTTAAATGGGGCCAATTATACCATTGTTTATATTTAGATGCATTCTCGAAACCATTATTTTCTTACGCGCAAGCCGTATATGAGAGCTTGTGGGGGTTTCAGTAGTAATGCTAATAATAATAGTACACATATTATGTTATAAATAAAAATAATTATTTTATTTAATAGCATCAGTCAGTATTAACAAAACATAAAATATGGACAAACATCAATTAAATAAAGAACAATTGTTATCGTCCTACTCTGCTCTCTAAAGCAGTCATGTGAGACGAGGTGGAATTGGCTCGTACTGCTTCAAAACTAAGGCAGAGTAAACAGCGCTGATTTGGCTCAGACGCGACAAACAAATAATGGTGGTTAGGGGAGGGGAGGGGGATTCATTTACTCGACAAGTGCTTCGTGTTATGGATTTTGTGTGAGAGGGAAATGATCACGACCTTGTCTCATCCATGTGGATGACATCACAGCACTGATGAATAAAATACTAGCAGGAGTATCTGGCATTGCTTGGTGCTGTCCTAATCCCATTGGCATTTTGAAGAAAAATTTTTGTGGGGGCCTAAAATACTCCCTATACCCACAGAAGGGATGGGGTCGGGGATCATCTACACTATAAAATGCAGTGTGTTTGTGCTTGTCTGTCCCATTGGCGTAGGAAGGGGGTTGCGGGGAGGGCGGTCCGTCCCGGGTGAAGACTAACTCTGTAATAAGTTAATTTAGTTGTGACACTTACAAAATAATCTATATTTGTTTACGATGCAGTGAACAATATAAAGCACGATAGCACGATCTCAAGAAATACTTTTTTTTTGTCCTCAGTTTTCTCCAATTATAAGCAAGCTTTCATAAGTTACCAGGGCATTAATGCATTGTAGAAAACGTCGTGATTCGTCGGTTTAAACTCATTTCCATGCATGTCTCGGTCACTATGGTCTCTCACCGCGCTTTAATGGGTTAACCCTTTCATTCTGAAAGTTAATTACATTACTGTACTGTATTCGCAGGCCTTCTGAAAAGTTAATCTCCTCCATTAAAAAGCTAATGCGCAGGAAAAACATGTGAAGAGAAGTTTTTTCCAAATTGAAACTGATGAAAAACTTTCCTTTGCTCAAGCATGAGTCAGACAAATTGACAAACCTGGCTTTGCTTTCAATTGAGGCATGAATACTCTTGGTGCACCCTTGGTCTTTCCTCCTTCACAAGGACGATTGAATAATGGTTTAAAAGCCAATATTTTAACAGGACTGGGTGTTCACTGCAGTCTTTTTCAGGATTAATTAAAAAAAGCTACGGGTTCACTGATTACTCACTCTGAAAGTTTAATCGAGATCCATTCGGCCAACTCTGAGAAAAATGGAGACACAGACAAACAGCTCTCTTATAGTACAGTAAACCCTCAATATCATGGAGTTCTACCGATCGCGGTCAACCTATTGTGTTCCGATTCCATTATTCCGGATTTCATTTCGACCAGTTGCGGTTTTTGAGCCGAGATGAATCGTTTGCGTCCCATACGTGAATGATTATTTCCCATTAAGAGCTTGTGGCATTTCTCATGCACCATTTTTAATGAGCCCAAATGTAAAGTGATGGACAAAGTTAGTTGTACCAAAAGGCAAAGAAGGGTTATGACGTTGGGCAAAAGATACGTGTTGGTACATGTTTTGGCTCGAGGAGAAAATGCTGTGATCTGTACAGTCCGCCATTATGGGGTCAATGAATTGCAATAGAACCTTCCTCATTCCTAAACCTTCATTATCCTTAAAACTAATTCCCAAGTGTTCATTTTCCAACTTTTTATTTGAATGTTATTGCCAAACACTTAATTTCCAACACCTGGATTCGAACCGCCAATCTCAACACACATTCTCACGTGCAGCTCTTGAAACAAAGCGAGGCAAAGGGATTTATGACTGAATAGGTTTTTTAACATCGACCAAACGAGATTATTCTGAAAAATGTCACCTCGTACCTTGCACTCCAAGCATGAAAGATCGTGGTTCAAGGTAAGGTGATTTTTATTTTATTTTTTTAATTTTTATTTTTGGATACACTGTCGAGGCTCGTATGAGAGCTAACACACAGAAATGCACGAGGGGAGCAGGAGACACGAGGGGTGGGAAGGGAATGAAAAAAACTGTGGGGAACAGAGACGTGAGATCTGTGGAAGGGAGAGGGATGGGGCTAGGTAAACAATATGGACACTACAGGGACTTTCAGGAAGGAAAGCAGGGAATTGAAGGAGGTGGATTTGGAGTGTATTAGCTGCGGTAGAAAAGATCGTGGTTTTGGATAGGGGAAGATAAGAGATGGTGGTGAACAGCTGTTTTGAAGACCTGGAGGGAAGAGTGGGATTGAAGAGAGTGTGGGAGTTTGTTCCAAAGACGGGAAAAAAGAGGAATGAAGGAGTGAAGGTGAGCAGTGATTTTGTTGCATTGAGTAGTGATTTTGGATCGTGTTGCCTTTCTCCATTGTGGGATGTGGCAGTGTTGCAGGCACCTTCGTCGTAAAGCTAATGCTGCTTTTTCCGTTCGCTGATCACCTTCCCCGCTCACCCCTTCCCTGCTCACCCTTCCCCACTCAACTCACCATCCCCTTCTAACAGCATCCTCCTGAGATAAGTCTTGTGTTTTCTATTTATGGCAGAGTACAATGCTAGTACGTAATATATTTACTTTCAACTACCTCCTGTGTTGTAATAAACTTGATTGGTAAAAATTGTGTTTTTGTTTAATTTACACCGTATTTATCATATTTACATGTTTATTTCAATGTTAACCTGATTACATATTTATATATAAATCCATTTGGCCAAAAAGTATAAAATCCTGTTTGGTTTAGTTTCTTTATCTTTTCAGATTATTTTGAAATGGCTTCTAGGTCAGGTCAACGGAAAAATCATGAATATTGCTTGAAATGGATTAGAGTGAATAAAGAGATTCGAAAAAATTTTTTTGCAGTTAGAACCATTCCAATTTGGAATGCTTTACCCTCACAAGTTTTTGAAGTCCGTTCAGTGTCAACTTTTCGGCAGCGAATATCAGTTCTAGACTTCTCACAATTTTTTCGGGGCACGGCCAGGCCGGAAATCGGCCTTGTCATTCCTGGCCTTGATACCCTAAATTACCAGTAAATGATTTTTTTTTTTTAATTACATTTATACCTCGCATAGGAAATGTTCGTGCGATCTCGTTTTTTTGTAATTCGAAGCTTTTATTGTTCGTTGTTTTTTTTTTTTTTTACTAACATTTTGTATCAGGCCAAAGAATAAAGCATTCTTCTTCTTCTATAATATTATATATATATATATATATATATATATATATATATATATAACAGTATATACATATAATTTAACATGTTATTTTCAATAGTAATGTGTTTATTTCTGGTTGCCATCGATCTACCTTGTTTTCTCAAGCCCAGGAACTGAACCCCCTCGCCCCTCTTCCACTTGGCCTTGGTTTCCACGATCGGCGGTTTCAACTATCTCGGCATTTTCCAGGAACCTAACCCCTGCATATTGCAGGGTTTCCTGTGTAGATGTACTTGAGATTATTCAGAATTATATTTTTCATCTTGAGGGCCACAACCACCTTTTGTGATGCTTGTAAGGTGCCAGCTTTTTTAGGCTGTGGTTGGGCATCTGTTGGCGAGATGAAACGATAATCCTTCAGACACCATTTAAGAGTCAAATATGGTCCTCCTCCGAGAAAAGCACACGTATACGCCCATGGCCAAACAACAAAAACAAACCAGCCGACTGACACACAAATAAGTGATCAGAAGAGCGATCGACATTTTCATTCCTTGATCCCACCTTTTCATTTCACCTCTTAATCGTTGTCACCTATATTAAAAGGTTCTAACAGTGGTTTAATTGATTGGATAGAACCCTTTGAGTCTAAGGTGACATAATGTCTAAAATGACTTTTAATATGTTTATTGTGCTTATAATATCTCTTCTTGCTCATTAACCTAATACGTCTCACTTTCTCTTTACCCGCTTAACTTGCACTTGTACAGTTTCTATTTTCTACAATGTCTTCATCAGTGTATTTATGTTCTTGAAGGTTGAACATCCTGTAGCCCGCATTCTCGTAATGCTGGCAATATGCGGAGCAGGAGATCGGAGATGGAACAAACCTGGTCATCATTTTTGGTGGGGCTTTGCTAGCTCAAGCTTCAGAGCTTCTGCATGCTGGACTCTCCGTCCCCGAGGTGTTCATTAGACACATGAAAGTTTTACATGCTTTCCTGGTGGATTTGTTTTTTTATTGTTTGTTCGTCTATTTTATGTTCTTATTTTTTTATTTTGTTTCTTGTTTTCCAGCATGAACAATATAAAACTATTATTTGACCTCATCACATTTGCTCTTCCCTCCTCACTACTCTTTATCGTCATTGTTTATCGAAGGTTGTCTCTGGCTTTGAGCGAGCCTGCGAGAAAGCGCTTGAACTCCTTCCCACTTTGGTGTCATATTCGCTCAACGATGAAAGAGATAAGGCTGAAGTCGCCCGATTGCTGTCACCAGTTCTTGGCTCAAAACAGCCTGGGAATGAATCTCTGCTTTCTCAACTTGTTGCTTTGGCCTGTGGTAAGAGTTTAAAGACATCTGACCAACTTTGTTCTGATCCAATGACGTTTCCCTATTTTTCCATGACTGTCTCGACATCTTGTAACTTTGGGCAAGTTTCATTGTAGCATTATAAATTCTGACCCTGATCATCCTCAACCTTTTCTACTCTCTTTCCAAAACTTGTTCCCCCATTTTCTTGATCTCTTGAAAGTCCCATTCTCTCCTCTCTTCTTCATTGCCAGCCTAACTTTATGTCTTATTAATGTTGTGGTCCATACGTTATCCTCCAAACTGTCGTTCTAATTGTTCTTCCTGCAGTGTCTGTTCTGACAAGCTCGGGACATTTCAACGTGGAAAACATCTGTATCAAAAGATTCTGGTACTGCTTTTCATACACTCGAGATCTGTCGTTTTTGTTTTGTTTTTTACACAAATAATCTATTTGTTTATTTTTGCACTCTCCGCGTCGTCGTCTTTCTTTTCTTTCTTTTCTTTGCTCAAATCTTTCTTTCATTCAATCTTTGTATAATTGTACCAGTTTTATTTTTCTCCTCTCTGGCCCTATTTTTTTCCCCCCTTCCTTGTCACTTTGTCTTATTATTCACACTTCTTTTATTCTTGCTTTACAGGGCTCTTCTTTGGCTGAATCTGATGTTGTGCAAGGCCTTGTATTCAAGCGAGATGTTGAAACCACAGTCCGGGCAGTCACAGATGCCAAAATAGCCATTTTTTCGTGTCCAATTGATTTGGCCAACACCGAGACCAAGGCAAGTTGGTACAACTTCTTTTTGTTATTAAAACGATTAATTAATTACATCCATTAAGAAACCTTAATTTTTAACTCCCCCACCCCACCCCACCCTTCTGAATTCGCTTTTCCGTCGCTGTTCATCTTTGTGAATTATTTCACCCTTTTGTGTGTGTCTTCTCGAGAAAGACTTTAAAACACCAACTTGCCGAAATTATTTGTAACTGATGAGTTCCGTGTTAATAGCAACTGCTCTCTCAATTAGGGCACTGTACTCTTGAGCTCTGCAGCTGAGCTCAAGGCATTCAGCCGTGGTGAGGAAAGTCACTTGGATACGACGTTTTCTGATTTGGCTGCGGCTGGAGCCAATGTTCTAGTATCTGGAGGCAAAGTGTCTGACATGGCCATCCATTTTGCGAATAAAAAAGGCCTGATGGTGGTCAGGTGAGCAATAATTTAACTTTTTGTTGGAACATGCATAGTTTTTGTTCATTTTGTTTCTTGAGATGACCATTTCTCAACAATATGGCTGACTGTTATAATTATATAATTGGGTAAGATGAAGAAACATTAACCTTCAACTTTTGGATTTTCGTTTGGCCCATTTATTTATTAGGTACACACATAAGGTGGGATTTTACACCCCTACACCCAACCCCATACCCACATTTACTTGTGTTGTCTCGCAACCACCTGCATCCATTGTAATTTTCTCTTCCCTCCTGCTATCATCTTTTTCTTTTTTCTCTCTCTCTCTTTCCTTCCTCTCCTACTGTTGATTAGCTCTAAGGTGGAATTGAGTAAATCAGCAATGCTTTGCCCTCATTGGTGTGTGTTCGATCGCTACGGCTGCTTGTGGCAGAAATATGTGCACCTAGCAAAAGTTCCACAACCAAGGGAAATGTTTCCATGCCCATTAGCAGCCTCCTGCTTTGTCAAGAGTAGGGACCATGTGTCATGTAAATAGATATTTCGTTTATAAACCAAGAGATGGACAGGAGTTAGCATGGACACTTTATATAGAGGAGCTGATTATAATTACCTCTGCCACCGACTGTAACAGAGGTTATGGTATCTCCCCTGTTTGTCTGTGAGCATGATATTTCAAAAAGTTGTGAACGATTTATGACAAAACTAGGTGGATGAGTTGGTTCGATGACGACAACAAACCAATTAGATTTGATTCAGGTCCGGATCCAGATCCAGCCTATCAGTGGGGTACAAAACATAAACTAATCAGCCTGATGGAGGTATGTGCTCTACTGAGTGCCATTCTAGTTCATATCTTGTTTTCAATGACAAATTTCTTACCAGTTAGTTCTCATAAAAACAGCTTTGGCCATGAAAATGCTGATCGTACTGTGCCTGAGTGGCAAAAGTGAGAAGTCGATCTTGAGTGGGCAGCAGTCTTTTCTTCCAATGGGAAAAAGTTTCTGTGCCACTTATGCCTTGAAATGGCATATGGACCATTTCACACTGATGGGAGGACTAGGGTATGGAAAAACCATATGAGTACATGCATCCATCAGGCTGTGTCAACCTCGCAGGCTGGTGATTGTGTGGGGTGTGTTTTCATGACACATATTGGACCCTTGATAAAAGTGGAGCACCGTTTAAATGCCACAGGATATCTGAACATTATTGCCAATCAGGTGCATTCCTTCATAGCAGCCGTGCATCCATTGACAAATGGATTTTATCAGCAGGATAATGCCCACAAGGCGAGGATTGTGGACGATTTATGACAACACTAGGTGGATGAGTTGGTAACCGTAAACAAAACAGTAACCTATGAATTCAGGTTACTGCAGTGGCCTGCCCAGTCACCAGATCTCAATCCAATTGAGCAACTGTGGGATGAGATGGAATGAGTTATTCAGAGTAGAGATCAACAACCAGCCAATTTGACAACTGTGGGAAGCATTGGAGTCAACATGGGCCAACCTCCCTGTGGAACGCTTTCGACACCTTGTAGAGTCCATGTCCTACGAATTGAGGCTGTTCTGAGGGCAAAAGTGGGTGCAACTCGATATTAGGAAGGTGTTCCTCATGTTTTCTACACTGAGTGTATATACATTATGGGCTTTAACTTTCATTTTAATTTACAAAGAATGGTGGAAGGTGAACCATAGCCAAGCTCGCAGACATGTTACGTATATGCTCACTATAGCCATTCAAGCATTGTTGTGTGTCCAAGCCAAAACCGCAGAGCATCTGCAAAGGGCACAATCATGACAAAGGACTAGAAGTTGATGCTAAGCGTTCATTCTTTGTCAATTTTTTTTCATAGATTATTATCAGTTTAACTCTATGTTTAGTCTGCAGGACTTGCTAATTTATTTCCTTCCAGATACACTTACCAGCATTTTGTTTTTCATTGATGTAACATGTACTATTTGGCTTTCAGGCTGAACTCGAAATGGGATCTGAGGCGCCTTTGCAAGGCTGTGGGAGCAACTGCACTACCTATGCTGGTAATTCTATAAAACTCAGAAATGAAGAGAATTGCAATCGACTGTTTATCCCAAGAATTTGTTTTAAAAAAAAATTATATATATAACCGATATTTTTAATCGGCTGTCTGTCTGTCTGTCTGTCCCATCACACTATCTCTTCCCAAATGGTTGTGCAGAAATTCACCAAATTTAGTAGTTATGATCACCACATGGCAAGAAGGTGTGAGCAGTATCACTTTTGTCCCCTCCCAACTGTGATGTACTAAACATAAAGTTTGTTCATGCTACTTAAGAAATTTGGGTTTAAGGGGGTGAAGGGGTTGGGGGGGGGGTGAGGCCCTCAAATAACGTATTTGCTTTCTTCCCGAAACTACGCAAATTTCAATGAAACTTGACCACAACCTTCATCACCTGTGATGTACAAAGGTTGTTCATGCTACTTAAATCAAGGTCGAAGGGGATTTATGGGAGGGGGAGGGGAGGGGGGATGGTTGCCCCACATAATAGGTTCAGTATGCTTAACCATTGGTTATCATTGGTACATTTTGCTGATTCCGTCCCACATTCACTTTCTCCTCAGTATCATTATTCTACCAGGTGAGCGCCCAGGGGTATTTCCCCTTCTTTTTAATTATCTCTATTATAATACCAAGCTTGCACACTAAAAACTCGGCTCGCCGTCACACGATCCCTATGAAATTGCTGTGGCACTTAGTGGACATGCCGACAATGTTTGGGAAGTCTTGGCGTTCCATAGTACCACTTGCATTTTGCACAATGCGTATTTTTGTCATTCCCCGTGTACGGTCTGTCGTCTGCTACCAGCTATGTTGTACTGCTATCCCGTGCATGTGCACGGGTATTGCTAGTATATATATATATATATATATATATATTTGAAAACATAAAAGCCTTCAAAATCTTCTTCTCAAACGGCTGAACAGATCAAGCCGAAAATTTACAGGTATGATTGCCTATCCATTAGGAACAAATGTTCTCCACCTATGATGTAAGTCACATGGTTTGGCAGCTGTGATATTTTTTGAATAATAAACTTTCAAAAATCTTTTCCAGTGTGGCTTGACAGATAGAGGGGAAACTTCACTTGCATGTTCCCCAAGTCTTGTAGACCGGTGGAATGGATCCTTTTGGTGTGATCTGGGGAGAAAATTACTATGTTATCAAACTCTTCTGATTTCTACTCAAATGTCTCAATACCACAGAAAAAAGTCTGAGCGAATCACTTTGGGGAAAATTTTTGACGGCATTTTGAAATTTTTGTCGATATTTCGGCTTTTTTCGCACAGCGAGAATAAGGGTTAGAAAAAGGAAAATACCGATTTCTATTTTTTTCTGGGATACTAGAGTACTGCAAATTGGCTTGTATATTAAACATAACATGTTTTTCTACTATGACAAAAGAATTTAGTTCTGACAGACGTCATATTATAGATCCAAGATGGCCGCCAATATACGGGTTAAACCGAAGCTCCGCGGCCGCACGGTCACGAGTCCAGACCGCCCTGGTAAGATGGGTATGTATGAGTACACGAAAATAAAGCTATTCTAACTCGTATTTATTCCTTCCTATTACGTATGCTTCTAGTTTCACAGACAAAGGTGCCATGTCCATCCATATGAGGGTCTAATTAAAGCATTCTCAAGGTGGCATAACCGTGTTTGCAATCAACTGATTCAGAACTTTATATCGGGCCTAGATACAAAAGAATGGATATATATTTCAATATAATAAACTGAGTACGTTTCAAAGAATCCTTCGTGCACTTTATCAGACATCATGTATAATAGTAATAGAACTGTTAATCTACTATTACTCTAATATGACGTAACGGGTTGTACGCAGTATAATTATAATCTGTTTACATTGTGCATTTATGGAATCAGTGTAACATGACTGAACTTGTGCCGTACTGCCATAAGGATTGAAAAGGTTAGTTAAATTTTAGTATTCTATTTATTTATGATTATATGGGCCACTTTTAATTTATTTAATGTAACAAAACACGCCATTAAGCCATTGTCTCTATAAAAGTATGTTTTATGGATCCAGAATGACTCCCTCCGACTGAGCGTGCAGCCCATTTCCATAGCCTTTGTGTGCATCTCCAGATGTTTCAGTAGAACGAACTCGACAACAAATGCCTGGATGGCTGGAATGGGATGGACTATGGACAAAAACATTATGTGCCCAATTATGACAGACTTAGATGCGGCACCCGCAAATGTACTTAAATGTATTTGTTGTAAATGTAAAGTCAGCACCAAAAGACAGTGTGCTACAAACCAGTGTTCCTGCCACAAAAATGGCTTCAAGTGTGTGGTTGCATGAGTGGTTGTCGTGGGGAGAGCTGCCACAACAAGTCAGTTTATGTTGTAATTGACGAAGATGAAGATGATGCATATGAACCTTGAACCAAACCCATGTATAATGTATGTGTGCGTAACATTTTGTGTTGATTTTGATATATAATTATAATATAATGTATTGAAGTAGCACAGTAAGGCAACTGTATCCAGGCTGTTGTGTTTTCTGTACGTTTTTGGTAGTCAAGGTGTTTTGAAAACAACCTGTAAATGCCTAATGTTCGGGCATTATCTATACCAGTGGGTGGCCATCTTGGATTTGTTTTATTATTATATAATGTCTTCTAAGCAGTGTCCATTTATTTTTCTTGGTTTATCATTCCAACTATGATGCATAGGGTATTAGGAATAAAACCAGTTCGATCAAGTTACTTTATTGTACTCATGTATATCCATCTTTACCAGGGCGGTCTGGACTCGTGACCGTGCGGCCGCGGAGCTTCGGTTTACCCGTATATTGGTGGCCATCTTGGATTTTTCATATGACGTCTGTCAGAACTAAATTATTTTGTCATAGTAGGATAAAACATGTTATGTTTAATATATAAGCAATTTGCAGTACTCTATATCCCAGAAAAAAATAGAAATCGGTATTTTCCTTTTTCTAACCCTTATTCTCGTTGTCGAACTGGTTTTTATTCCTAATACCCTATGCATCATAGTTGGAATGATAAACCAAGAAAAATAAATGGACACTGCTTTAGAAAGACATTATAATAATAATAAAACAAATCCAAGATGGCCACCCACTGGTATAGATAATGCCCGAACATTAGGCATTTACAGGTTGTTTTCAAAACACCTTGACTACCAAAAACGTACAGAAAACACAACAGCCTGGATACAGTTGCCTTACTGTGCTACTTCAATACATTATATTATAATTATATATCAAAATCAACACAAAATGTTACGCACACATACATTATACATGGGTTTGGTTCAAGGTTCATATGCATCATCTTCATCTTCGTCAATTACAACATAAACTGACTTGTTGTGGCAGCTCTCCCCACGACAACCACTCATGCAACCACACACTTGAAGCCATTTTTGTGGCAGGAACACTGGTTTGTAGCACACTGTCTTTTGGTGCTGACTTTACATTTACAACAAATACATTTAAGTACATTTGCGGGTGCCGCATCTAAGTCTGTCATAATTGGGCACATAATGTTTTTGTCCATAGTCCATCCCCATTCCAGCGCATCCAGGCATTTGTTGTCGAGTTCGTTCTACTGAACCATCTGGAGATGCACACAAAGGCTATGGAAATGGGCTGCACGCTCAGTCGGAGGGAGTCATTCTGGATCCATAAAACATACTTTTATAGAGACAATGGCTTAATGGCGTGTTTTGTTACATTAAATAAATTAAAAGTGGCCCATATAATCATAAATAAATAGAATACTAAAATTTAACTAACCTTTTCAATCCTTATGGCAGTACGGCACAAGTTCAGTCATGTTACACTGATTCCATAAATGCACAATGTAAACAGATTATAATTATACTGCGTACAACCCGTTACGTCATATTAGAGTAATAGTAGATTAACAGTTCTATTACTATTATACATGATGTCTGATAAAGTGCACGAAGGATTCTTTGAAACGTACTCAGTTTATTATATTGAAATATATATCCATTCTTTTGTATCTAGGCCCGATATAAAGTTCTGAATCAGTTGATTGCAAACACGGTTATGCCACCTTGAGAATGCTTTAATTAGACCCTCATATGGATGGACATGGCACCTTTGTCTGTGAAACTAGAAGCATACGTAATAGGAAGGAATAAATACGAGTTAGAATAGCTTTATTTTCGTGTACTCATACATACCCATCTTTACCAGGGCGGTCTGGACTCGTGACCGTGCGGCCGCGGAGCTTCGGTTTAACCCGTATATTGGCGGCCATCTTGGATCTATAATATGACGTCTGTCAGAACTAAATTCTTTTGTCATAGTAGAATAAAACATGTTATGTTTAATATACAAGCCAATTTGCAGTACTCTAGTATCCCAGAAAAAAATAGAAATCGGTATTTTCCTTTTTCTAACCCTTATTCTCGCTGTGCGAAAAAAGCCGAAATATCGACAAAATTTCAAAATGCCGTCAAAAATTTTCCCCAAAGTGATTCGCTCAGGACTTTTTTTCTGTGGTATTGGAGACATTGGTGAGTAGAATCAGAAGAGTTTGATAACATAGTAATTTCTTCCCCAGATCACACCAAAAGGGATCCATTCCACCGTTCTACAAGACTTGGGGAACATGCAAGTGAAGTTTCCCCTCTATCTGTCAAGCCACACTGGAAAAGATTTTTGAAAGTTTATTATTCAAAAAATATCACAGCTGCCAAACCATGTGACTTACATCATAGGTGGAGAACATTTTGTTCCTAATGGATAGCAATCATACCTGTAAATTTTCGGCTTGATCTGTTCAGCCGTTTGAGAAGAAGATTTTGAAGGCTTTTATGTTTTCAAATATATATATATATATATATATATATACTAGCATACCCGTGCACATGCACGGGATAGCAGTACAACATAGCTGGTAGCAGACGACCAGACCGTACACGGGGAATGACAAAAATACGCATTGTGCAAAATGCAAGTGGTACTATGGAACGCCAAGACTTCCCAAACATTGTCGGCATGTCCACTAAGTGCCACAGCAATTTCATAGGGATCGTGTGACGGCGAGCCGAGTTTTTAGTGTGCAAGCTTGGTATTATAATAGAGATAATTAAAAAGAAGGGAAATACCCCTGGGCGCTCACCTGGTAGAATAATGATACTGAGGAGAAAGTGAATGTGGGACGGAATCAGCAAAATGTACCAATGATAACCAATGGTATAGCAATACTGAACCTATTATGTGGGGCAACCATCCCCCCTCCCCCTCCCCCTCCCATAAATCCCCTTCGACCTTGATTTAAGTAGCATGAACAACCTTTGTACATCACAGGTGATGAAGGTTGTGGTCAAGTTTCATTGAAATTTGCGTAGTTTCGGAGAAGAAAGCAAATACGTATTTTGAGGGCCTCACCCCCCCCCAACCCCTTCACCCCCTTAAACCCAAATTTCTTAAGTAGCATGAACAAACTTTATGTTTAGTACATCACAGTTGGGAGGGGACAAAAGTGATACTGCTCACACCTTCTTGCCATGTGGTGATCATAACTACTAAATTTGGTGAATTTCTGCACAACCATTTGGGAAGAGATAGTGTGATGGGACAGACAGACAGACAGACAGCCGATTAAAATATCCGGTTATATATTATATTTTTTTTAAAACAAATTCTTGGGGATAAACAGGATTGCAATTCTCTTCATTTCTGAGTTTTATAGAATTACCAGCATAGGTAGTGCAGTTGCTCCCACAGCCTTGCAAAGGCGCCTCAGATCCCATTTCGAGTTCAGCCTGAAAGCCAAATAGTACATGTTACATCAATGAAAAACAAAATGCTGGTAAGTGTATCTGGAAGGAAATAAATTAGCAAGTCCTGCAGACTAAACATAGAGTTAAACTGATAATAATCTATGAAAAAAAATTGACAAAGAATGAACGCTTAGCATCAACTTCTAGTCCTTTGTCATGATTGTGCCCTTTGCAGATGCTCTGCGGTTTTGGCTTGGACACACAACAATGCTTGAATGGCTATAGTGAGCATATACGTAACATGTCTGCGAGCTTGGCTATGGTTCACCTTCCACCATTCTTTGTAAATTAAAATGAAAGTTAAAGCCCATAATGTATATACACTCAGTGTAGAAAACATGAGGAACACCTTCCTAATATCGAGTTGCACCCACTTTTGCCCTCAGAACAGCCTCAATTCGTCAGGACATGGACTCTACAAGGTGTCGAAAGCGTTCCACAGGGAGGTTGGCCCATGTTGACTCCAATGCTTCCCACAGTTGTCAAATTGGCTGGTTGTTGATCTCTACTCTGAATAACTCATTCCATCTCATCCCACAGTTGCTCAATTGGATTGAGATCTGTGACTGGGCAGGCCACTGCAGTAACCTGAATTCATAGGTTACTGTTTTGTTTACGGTTACCAACTCATCCACCTAGTGTTGTCATAAATCGTCCACAATCCTCGCCTTGTGGCATTATCCTGCTGATAAAATCCATTTGTCAATGGATGCACGGCTGCTATGAAGGAATGCACCTGATTGGCAATAATGTTCAGATATCCTGTGGCATTTAAACGGTGCTCCACTTTTATCAAGGGTCCAATATGTGTCATGAAAAACACCCCACACAATCACCAGCCTGCGAGGTTGACACAGCCTGATGGATGCATGTACTCATATGGTTTTTTCCATACCCTAGTCCTCCCATCAGTGTGAAATGGTCCATATGCCATTTCAAGGCATAAGTGGCACAGAAACTTTTTCCCATTGGAAGAAAAGACTGCTGCCCACTCAAGATCGACTTCTCACTTTTGCCACTCAGGCACAGTACGATCAGCATTTTCATGGCCAAAGCTGTTTTTATGAGAACTAACTGGTAAGAAATTTGTCATTGAAAACAAGATATGAACTAGAATGGCACTCAGTAGAGCACATACCTCCATCAGGCTGATTAGTTTATGTTTTGTACCCCACTGATAGGCTGGATCTGGATCCGGACCTGAATCAAAATCTAATTGGTTTGTTGTCGTCATCGAACCAACTCATCCACCTAGTTTTGTCATAAATCGTTCACAACTTTTTGAAATATCATGCTCACAGACAAACAGGGAGATACCATAACCTCTGTTACAGTCGGTGGCAGAGGTAATTATAATCAGCTCCTCTATATAAAGTGTCCATGCTAACTCCTGTCCATCTCTTGGTTTATAAACGAAATATCTATTTACATGACACATGGTCCCTACTCTTGACAAAGCAGGAGGCTGCTAATGGCATGGAAACATTTCCCTTGGTTGTGAACTTTTGCTAGGTGCACATATTTCTGCCACAAGCAGCCGTAGCGATCGAACACACACCAATGAGGGCAAAGCATTGCTGATTTACTCAATTCCACCTTAGAGCTAATCAACAGTAGGAGAGGAAGGAAAGAGAGAGAGAAAAAAGAAAAAGATGATAGCAGGAGGGAAGAGAAAATTACAATGGATGCAGGTGGTTGCGAGACAACACAA
>CM068963.1:13966359-13982204 GCA_035128595.1 Eptatretus atami
CCCAACCCCTTCACCCCCTTAAACCCAAATTTCTTAAGTAGCATGAACAAACTTTATGTTTAGTACATCACAGTTGGGAGGGGGACAAAAGTGATACTGCTCACACCTTCTTGCCATGTGGTGATCATAACTACTAAATTTGGTGAATTTCTGCACAACCATTTGGGAAGAGATAGTGTGATGGGACAGACAGACAGACAGACAGCCGATTAAAATATCCGGTTATATATTATATATTGTTTAAACCACAAATTTTGGGATTAAAATGATTTGCAATTCTCTTCATTTCTGAGTTTTATAGAATTACCAGCATAGGTAGTGCAGTTGCTCCCACAGCCTTGCAAAGGCGCCTCAGATCCCATTTCGAGTTCAGCCTGAAAGCCAAATAGTACATGTTACATCAATGAAAAACAAAATGCTGGTAAGTGTATCTGGAAGGAAATAAATTAGCAAGTCCTGCAGACTAAACATAGAGTTAAACTGATAATAATCTATGAAAAAAAATTGACAAAGAATGAACGCTTAGCATCAACTTCTAGTCCTTTGTCATGATTGTGCCCTTTGCAGATGCTCTGCGGTTTTGGCTTGGACACACAACAATGCTTGAATGGCTATAGTGAGCATATACGTAACATGTCTGCGAGCTTGGCTATGGTTCACCTTCCACCATTCTTTGTAAATTAAAATGAAAGTTAAAGCCCATAATGTATATACACTCAGTGTAGAAAACATGAGGAACACCTTCCTAATATCGAGTTGCACCCACTTTTGCCCTCAGAACAGCCTCAATTCGTCAGGACATGGACTCTACAAGGTGTCGAAAGCGTTCCACAGGGAGGTTGGCCCATGTTGACTCCAATGCTTCCCACAGTTGTCAAATTGGCTGGTTGTTGATCTCTACTCTGAATAACTCATTCCATCTCATCCCACAGTTGCTCAATTGGATTGAGATCTGGTGACTGGGCAGGCCACTGCAGTAACCTGAATTCATAGGTTACTGTTTTGTTTACGGTTACCAACTCATCCACCTAGTGTTGTCATAAATCGTCCACAATCCTCGCCTTGTGGCATTATCCTGCTGATAAAATCCATTTGTCAATGGATGCACGGCTGCTATGAAGGAATGCACCTGATTGGCAATAATGTTCAGATATCCTGTGGCATTTAAACGGTGCTCCACTTTTATCAAGGGTCCAATATGTGTCATGAAAACACACCCCACACAATCACCAGCCTGCGAGGTTGACACAGCCTGATGGATGCATGTACTCATATGGTTTTTTCCATACCCTAGTCCTCCCATCAGTGTGAAATGGTCCATATGCCATTTCAAGGCATAAGTGGCACAGAAACTTTTTCCCATTGGAAGAAAAGACTGCTGCCCACTCAAGATCGACTTCTCACTTTTGCCACTCAGGCACAGTACGATCAGCATTTTCATGGCCAAAGCTGTTTTTATGAGAACTAACTGGTAAGAAATTTGTCATTGAAAACAAGATATGAACTAGAATGGCACTCAGTAGAGCACATACCTCCATCAGGCTGATTAGTTTATGTTTTGTACCCCACTGATAGGCTGGATCTGGATCCGGACCTGAATCAAAATCTAATTGGTTTGTTGTCGTCATCGAACCAACTCATCCACCTAGTTTTGTCATAAATCGTTCACAACTTTTTGAAATATCATGCTCACAGACAAACAGGGGAGATACCATAACCTCTGTTACAGTCGGTGGCAGAGGTAATTATAATCAGCTCCTCTATATAAAGTGTCCATGCTAACTCCTGTCCATCTCTTGGTTTATAAACGAAATATCTATTTACATGACACATGGTCCCTACTCTTGACAAAGCAGGAGGCTGCTAATGGCATGGAAACATTTCCCTTGGTTGTGGAACTTTTGCTAGGTGCACATATTTCTGCCACAAGCAGCCGTAGCGATCGAACACACACCAATGAGGGCAAAGCATTGCTGATTTACTCAATTCCACCTTAGAGCTAATCAACAGTAGGAGAGGAAGGAAAGAGAGAGAGAAAAAAGAAAAAGATGATAGCAGGAGGGAAGAGAAAATTACAATGGATGCAGGTGGTTGCGAGACAACACAAGTAAATGTGGGGTATGGGGTTGGGTGTAGGGGTGTAAAAATCCCACCTTATGTGTGTACCTAATAAATAAATGGGCCAAACGAAAATCCAAAAGTTGAAGGTTAATGTTTCTTCATCTTACCCAATTATATAATTATAACAGTCAGCCATATTGTTGAGAAATGGCTCATCTCAAGAAACAAAATGAACAAAAACTATGCATGTTCCAAACAAAAAGTTAAATTATTGCTCACCTGACCACCATCAGGCCTTTTTTATTCGCAAAATGGATGGCCATGTCAGACACTTTGCCTCCAGATACTAGAACATTGGCTCCAGCCGCAGCCAAATCAGAAAACGTCGTATCCAAGTGACTTTCCTCACCACGGCTGAATGCCTTGAGCTCAGCTGCAGAGCTCAAGAGTACAGTGCCCTAATTGAGAGAGCAGTTGCTATTAACACGGAACTCATCAGTTACAAATAATTTCGGCAAGTTGGTGTTTTAAAGTCTTTCTCGAGAAGACACACACAAAAGGGTGAAATAATTCACAAAGATGAACAGCGACGGAAAAGCGAATTCAGAAGGGTGGGGTGGGGTGGGGGGGGAGTTAAAAATTAAGGTTTCTTAATGGATGATAATAATTAATCGTTTTAATAACAAAAAGAAAGTTGTACCAACTTGCCTTGGTCTCGGTGTTGGCCAAATCAATTGGACACGAAAAAATGGCTATTTTGGCATCTGTGACTGCCCGGACTGTGGTCTCAACATCTCGCTTGAATACAAGGCCTTGCACAACATCAGATTCAGCCAAAGAAGAGCCCTGTAAAGCAAGAATAAAAGAAGTGTGAATAATAAGACAAATGTGACAAGGAAGGGGGGGAAAAAAATAGGGCCAGAGAGGAGAAAAATAAAACTGGTACAATTATACAAAGATTGAATGAAAGAAAGATTTGAGCAAAGAAAAGAAAGAAAAGAAAGACGACGACGCGGAGAGTGCAAAAAATAAACAAATAGATTATTTGTGTAAAAAACAAAACAAAAAACGACAGATCTCGAGTGTATGAAAAGCAGTACCAGAATCTTTGTGATACAGATGTTTTCCACGTTGAAATGTCCCGAGCTTGTCAGAACAGACACTGCAGGGAAGAACAATTAGAACGACAGTTTGGAGGATAACGTATGGACCACAACATTAATAAGACATAAAGTTAGGCTGGCAATGAAGAAGGAAGAGGAGAGAATGGGACTTTCAAGAGATCAAGAAAATGGGGGAACAAGTTTTGGAAAAGAGAGTAGAAAAGGTTGAGGATGATCAGGGTCAGAATTTATAATGCTACAATGAAACTTGCCCAAAGTTACAAGATGTCAGAGACAGTCATGGAAAAATAGGGAAAACGTCATTGGGATCAGAACAAAGTTGGTCAGATGTCTTTAAACTCTTACCACAGGCCAAAGCAACAAGTTGAGAAAGCAGAGATTCATTCCCAGGCTGTTTTGAGCCAAGAACTGGTGACAGCAATCGGGCGACTTCAGCCTTATCTCTTTCATCGTTGAGCGAATATGACACCAAAGTGGGAAGGAGTTCAAGCGCTTTCTCGCAGGCTCGCTCAAAGCCAGAGACAACCTTCGATAAACAATGACGATAAAGAGTAGTGAGGGAGGGAAGAGCAAATGTGATGAGGTCAAATAATAGTTTTATATTGTTCATGCTGGAAAACAAGAAACAAAATAAAAAAATAAAGAACATAAAATAGACGAACAAACAATAAAATAAAACAAATCCACCAGGAAAGCATGTAAAACTTTCATGTGTCTAATGAACACCTCGGGGACGGAGAGTCCAGCATGCAGAAGCTCTGAAGCTTGAGCTAGCAAAGCCCCACCAAAAATGATGACCAGGTTTGTTCCATCTCCGATCTCCTGCTCCTGCATATTGCCAGCCATTACGAGAATGCGGGCTACAGGATGTTCAACCTTCAAGAACATGAAATACACTGATGAAGACATTGTAGAAAATAGAAACTGTACAAGTGCAAGTTAAGCGGGTAAAGAGAAAGTGAGACGTATTAGGTTAATGAGCAAGAAGAGATATAATAAGCACAATAAACATATTAAAAGTCATTTTAGACATTATGTCACCTTAGACTCAAAGGGTTCTATCCAATAATTAAACCACTGTTAGTTAGAACCTTTTAATTCTAAGGTGACAACGATTTAAGAGGTGAAAATGAAAAGGTGGGATCAAGGAATGAAAATGTCGATGCTCTTCTGATCACTTATTTGTGTGTCAGTCGGCTGGTTTGTTTGTTGTTTTGGCCATGGGCGTATACGTGTGCTTTTCTCGGAGGAGGACGATATTTGACTCTTAAATGGTGTCTGAAGGATTATCGTTTCATCTCGCCAACAGATGCCCAACCACAGCCTAAAAAAGCTGGCACCTTACAAGCATCACAAAAGGTGGTTGTGGCCCTCAAGATGAAAAATATAATTCTGAATAATCTCAAGTACATCTACACAGGAAACCCTGCAATATCGCCAAGGGTTAGGTTCCTGGAAAATGCCGAGATAGTTGAAACCGCCGATCGTGGAAACCAAGGGCCAAGTGGAAGAGGGGCGAGGGTTCAGTTCCTGGGGTTTGAGAAAACAAGGTAGATCGATGGCAACCAGAAATAACACATTACTATTGAAATAAACATGTTAAATTATATGTATATACTGTATATATATACATATTATATATATATATATATATATATAGATATATAGAAGAAGAAGAATGCTTTATTCTTTGGCCTGATACAAAATGTTAGTAAAAAAAAAAAAAACAACGAACAATAAAACTTCGAATTACAAAAAAACCGAGATCGCACGAACATTTCCTATGCGAGGTATAAATGTAATTAAAAAAAAAAAATCATTTACTGTAATTTAGGGTATCAAGGCCAGGGAATGACAAGGCCGATTTCCGGCCGTGGCCGTGCCCCGAAAAAATTGTGAGAAGTCTAGAACTGATATTCGCTGCCGAAAAGTTGACACTGAACGGACTTCAAAAACTTGTGAGGGTAAAGCATTCCAAATTGGAATGGTTCTAACTGCAAAAAAATTTTTTCGAATTTCTTTATTCACTCTAATCCATTTCAAGCAATATTCATGATTTTTCCGATGACCTGACCTAGAAGCCATTTCAAAATAATCTGACAAAAAGAATTAAAAGAAACTAAACCAAACAGGATTTTATACTTTTTGGCCAAATGGATTTATATATAAATATGTAATCAGGTTAACATTGAAATAAACATGTAAATATGATAAATACGGTGTAAATTAAACAAAAACACAATTTTTACCAATCAAGTTTATTACAACACAGGGAGGTAGTTGAAAGTAAATATATTACGTACTAGCATTGTACTCTGCCATAAATAGAAAACACAAGACTTATCTCAGGAGGATGCTGTTAGAAGGGGATGGTGGAGTTGAGTGGGGGAAGGGTGAGCAGGGAAGGGGTGAGCGGGGAAGGTGATTCAGCGAACGGAAAAAGCAGCATTAGCTTTACGACGAAGGTGCCTGCAACACTGCCACATCCCACAATGGAGAAAGGCAACACGATCCAAAATCACTACTCAATGCAACAAAATCACTGCTCACCTTCACTCCTTCATTCCTCTTTTTTCCCGTCTTTGGAACAAACTCCCACACTCTCTTCAATCCCACTCTTCCCTCCAGGTCTTCAAAACAGCTGTTCACCACCATCTCTTATCTTCCCCTATCCAAAACCACGATCTTTTCTACCGCAGCTAATACACTCCAAATCCACCTCCTTCAAATTCCCTGCTTTCCTTCCTGAAAGTCCCTGTAGTGTCCATATTGTTTACCTAGCCCCATCCCTCTCCCTTCCACAGATCTCACGTCTCTGTTCCCCACAGTTTTTTTCATTCCCTCTCCCACCCCTCGTGTCTCCTGCTCCCCTCGTGCATTTCTGTGTGTTAGCTCTCATACGAGCCTCGACAGTGTATCCAAAAAATAAAAATAAAAAAATAAAATAAAAATCACCTTACCTTGAACCACGATCTTTCATGCTTGGAGTGCAAGGTACGAGGTGACATTTTTCAGAATAATCTCGTTTGGTCGATGTTAAAAACCTATTCAGTCATAAATCCCTTTGCCTCGCTTTGTTTCAAGAGCTGCACGTGAGAATGTGTGTTTGAGATTGGCGGTTCGAATCCAGGTGTTGGAAATTAAGTGTTTGGCAATAACATTCAAATAAAAAGTTGGAAAATGAACACTTGGGAATTCAGTTTTAAGGATAATGAAGGTTTAGGAATGAGGAAGGTTCTATCTGCAATTCATTGACCCCATAATGGCGGACTGTACAGATACAGCAATTTTCTCCTCGAGCCAAAACATGTACCAACACGTATCTTTTTGCCCAACGTCATAACCCTTCTTTGCCTTTTGGTACAACTAACTTTGTCCATCACTTTACATTTGGGCTCATTAAAAATGGTGCATGAGAAATGCCACAAGGCTCTTAATGGGAAATAATCATTCACGTATGGGACGCAAACGATTCATCTCGGCTCAAAAACCGCAACTGGTCGAAATGAAATCCCGGAATAATGGAATCGGAACACAATAGGTTGACCGCGATCGGTAGAACTCCATGATATTGGAGGGTTTACTGTACTATAAGAGAGCTGTTTGTCTGTGTCTCCATTTTTCTCAGATTTGGCCGAATGGATCTCGATTAAACTTTCAGAGTGAGTTAATCAGTGAACCCGTAGCTTTTTTTAAATTTAATCCTGAAAAAGACTGCAGTGAACACCCAGTCCTGTTAAAATATTGGCTTTTAAACCATTATTCAATCGTCCTTGTGAAGGAGGAAAGACCAAGGGTGCACCAAGAGTATTCATGCTCAATTGAAAGCAAAGCCAGGTTTGTCAATCTTGTCTGACTCATGCTTGAGCAAAGGAAAGTTTTTCATCAGTTTCAATTTGGAAAAACTTCTTTCACATGTTTTTCCTGCGCATTAGCTTTTTAATGGAGGAGATTAACTTTTCAGAAGGCCTGCGAATACAGTACAGTAATGTAATTAACTTTTCAGAATGAAAGGGTTAACCCATAAAGCGCGGTGAGAGACCATAGTGACCGAGACATGCATGGAAATGAGTTTAAACCGACGAATCACGACGTTTTCTACAATGCATAATGCCCTGGTAACTTATGAAAGCTTGCTTATAATTGGAGAAAACTGAGGACAAAAAAAAAAGTATTTCTGAGATCGTGCTATCGTGTTTTATATTGTTCACTGCTATCGTAAACAAATATAGATTATTTTGTAAGTGTCACAACTAAATTAACTTTATTACAGAGTTAGTCTTCACCCGGAGCGGACCGCCCTCCCCGCAACCCCCTTCCTACGCCAATGGGACAGACAAGTACACAAACACACTGCATTTTATAGTGGTAGATGATCCCCGACCCCATCCCTTCTGTGGGTATAGGGGAGTATTTTAGGCCCCCACAAAAATTTTTCTTCAAAATGCCAATGGGATTAGGACAGCACCAAGCAATGCCAGATACTCCTGCTAGTATTTTATTCATCAGTGCTGTGATGTCATCCACATGGATGAGACAAGGTCGTGATCATTTCCCTCTCACACAAAATCCATAACACGAAGCACTTGTCGAGTAAATGAATCCCCCTCCCCTCCCCCTAACCACCATTATTTGTTATGTCGTGTCTGAGCCAAATCAGCGCTGTTTACTCTGCCTTAGTTTTGAAGCAGTACGAGCCCAATTCCACCTCGTCTCACATGACTGCTTTAGAGAGGCAGAGTAGGAGCGATAACAATTGTTCTTTTATTTAATTGATGTTTGTCCATATTTTATGTTTTTGTTAATACTGACTGATGCTATTAAATAAAAATAATTATTTTTATTTATAACATAATATGTGTACTATTATTATTAGCATTACTACTGAAACCCCCAATCAAGCTCTCATATACGGCTTGCGCGTAAGAAATAATGGTTTCGAGAACGCATCTAAATATAAACAATGGTATAATTGGCCCCATTTAACGCATTTTCGATTGGCTCGCTCTTCTCCAGGAACACATCCTGAATGCCAAGCAAGGCATTACTGTATCCCCAAATCGAATGTATTTTTGCCATGCACCCTTTCACTGCTGTACATTTACATCTTACACTTCCTTCTTGCCTGTTACTTTGTCTTCTCTCACTCATTGCTATTCACACACTAATATTCTGCCATTTGCTTATATACTGCCGTGTTAAAATTTTGCTTTTCGTTGTCATGATAATTATTTGAGGCCTGTTCTACGATCACGTTGCAAATCACCATCACCGTCAGATGGGTCAGAACAGACATTCACTTGGTTAATCACACTTGCAAGAAAGAATAAAGCAGAGTTTAATTCCAAAACGAGACATCTCCATTGTATTATTAGACACTGTGAATGTCAGATTCCATGGTTTGAAACAGAGTTTTTCTGCATGAAACATGTATCGCGTAATGAAGAAATATATTTTGCTGAAACGCATCTATTACTATCAAGCGTAGCTAAGCTGCCGGTAACTCACAAAACATGGAATTGGCATCGTTCTAAATTTAGAATCACGTTAATCATGTCTTCTCAGTCAAGACAAGTTAATTTTGTTCCACATAAATTTAAGAAATCAATTTTAATTGAGGTTTGCATCACAAGGTCTTTTAGCTGCCAGGTATGGACTAATTCTGCTCAGGTAATGTTTACCTTATTGGAGTTACAGACTAAAATCAGTGCAGAATAATAATTTTGGTGACCAGTTTAAAGTAAAATTACTTTATATTATCATCATTAACCCCAGGCATCCTCACTGGAAGCCCACAGCCCCAAGGAAGCCACCCACTCTGACCAGATTCTCCCAGAGATCAAATAAAGACGAAATGTTAAATAGCTGTCTGTATTGTGAGAGTTGAGACAAGTTGTAATTAAGTGTGCACAGTGTCAAGTTCAAGGTGATAGCATGTGTAGAACAGGTCCTGAGTTTGGGTCGATTTTGTGTTCATAGATTTTAAGTACAGGGTGGTAATCAGAACGGTCTAGATAATGTTACTCTGGAGACATCCATTTCCAGAGTTCATATGTATGGATGCAGTTTGTTGAGCATTTGATTGTTGTGCAGTCATCGCTAAGCAAGGGTGATGTGATTGTGAAGGTTTTTCTGAGAACTTTGCATTATACATTCTAAAGCAGCAATTCCAAGTTGACCAGAACTTTTGCATAAAGCAAAAGGTTGCATAAAAATCCAGGTCAACCTTGAACCATCCAAGTATATATCATGCAATAAATGCAATTAACAGTGCCATTTTTGTCGTATGTATGTTTGTATGTATGTATGTATGTATGTATGTATGTATGTATGTATGTATGCTACAAAATTAGTTTTGTTTCTGTGAATGAAAAGTTCCATGGGTGATTGTAACAGGAGATGGGAAGACATGCAACGACGAATACAATGTGACTCAACCGACTGCTCTAAGTGTAAGGATCAGAAGAAGACAAAAACAAAACCCATTATTTTTCATCTCACCTCAAGCTCTCTCAACATGGTAGCAGAATCATTCGTGACAAACAGCTTCTCTAAATGGTTTATCACCATCTTGTTCATGCCTACAGCAATGGAGTCAAAAGTTATTATCAGTCGCAGCACATTTGCCAGTTATGAAAAAAATAAATATATTGCAACAGCATAATCGAAACAATTAAGCAGCAACAAACAACAGCTCACAAAAATACATGTTCAGCATCTAAATAAAAAAAGAGCAGCCAAGGGACAAAGAAATAGGTGCTTGATAGGGGGCTTCTTTGTAATACTTCCGTTTCATTAAAATGCAACAAGAAATAACATTGAAAACGAGACCAAGTCCAAGTACACTTTATGTGGTGTCCACTTCCATTTCGTGATTTTGGGAAGGAAGACTCTTCTTCCTCTTTTCCCTTGATAAGGGATGAGGTTGAATGGTACCGACAACTGAGCTTCTGCCCTGCCTTGAACATGATACTCCTCAATTTCGCTCTTTTGCGGCCTGGTTTAACAAGTGGTCCTGCTAGCTCATCTTGAAGAACTGATGCAACTGTATGGATATCTGCCTCAAGATGAGAACTTAAAATTTTGTTTTTTAAAAGCCTTTACATTGGGATATCTTAATTTTGCCATATTACATCACACTGGTGTAATTGCATTGCTGTTGAGGCAAGAACAACTTCCAGGCATTGCATCTAGCACACTATGGTGTGAATGATGGGGTGGCAGGGTAGGGGAGTGAGCCCACTTGCCCATCCCTCAAGGTATTCCAAGTATACTCTTTCAAACCCAATTTAAGGGTTGGTGGATCTCGCCCAAATTTTGCATGTGCTGGGGGTACCCAGGATTAGGTAATCGGTACAAAATACCACCCCTCCCCCCTCCCCAACCGTGCCCCCACCCCAGCAAGGATGGGAAGATGACTTGCAATTTTCACCTGTGCATGTGTTTACTGACCTGCCAGAGGGAGGAGGTATTACAAACCACTGACACAAAATAAAATTTCCCTACCTCCTCCAGAGGGAGAACACATTTTTTTCCTACATCAAACTTCAACCACATCAAATTCTAAAATTAAGAATTAAAAAAAAATAAATGGAACACGAGTGTTACACTTTGTATTACATAACAGTATGCAATGTTAAAACATACAGCGAATCGGCGATTTATGTCATGGAAACATTCCTAAAAACTGCGACGTTATGCGAAACGACAATATTCAGATACGATTTTCCAATACATTGTGTTATAATGGGGGGATGCGATGCCAGGGAAAAAATTTTGGTCACCCTCCCTTAAAGGTCCACAGAATCAGAAAATCTTTTGGTTTAATACTTTGATGAATAGATATGGCTACACTTGATCGTTATTCTTTTCTTGAAAAAAATATCTTGGAAGGAAAACTTTAATGGTAAAACTGCCAGAGGGAGGGGGTATCACAAGGTAAAACTGACCAGAAGAAAGTGGTGTGGCCCAATTCTAATTAAAGTGAAGATTAAAGATAATTCTAATAAAGAAGAAAATGGACAGAACAGTTGCGGAAAAGCGTGAGAAACTGAGGGCAAGTAGTGTTTTTGTTTTTTTCCCAACATTTATATTTAGCATCGGCCATGATCGCCACCACTTAAGTAATCAATAATTATAATTATCTACGTTACGTTTCAGACACATGTACAGAAACAGCTATATCAGACATACATACAATTGTAAGCAAGACTCATCGTAATATATGTGTAGCTGATACAGTCGTGGCCAAAAATATTGGCACACTTGCACTTTTTTCAAATAATGCATTTCTTTCAGAAAAAGAGAGTTGAAATTAAAAAAAATATATATATATATATATATTTTGATATCCATACATGTATTTCTTTGGTTTGCAGTGTAACAAAACCAAAAAAAGCTGAAAAAAATTACCAAATCTTAGCTTATTCCACAGAGAAGTCCTAAAATGTCCCTGACAATATTATTGGCACCTTTTAGAAGCTGTGAGAAATAATTCGATTTCAAGCAGGTGATTCTCCTTTACTTTGGAATTGAACTCACCTGTGGTGAGTTGTAGGTGCATGCAATATAAAAATCACTCATTAAACCAATTTGAAGAGAGAAAAGGAGTCATTCAGCTGTTTTGTGTCACTGTGTGTACTGCAATGAGCATGGAAAAAAGAAAGACAACCAGAGAATTGTCTGAGGAGGTCAGACACAAGATTGCAACCAAGCATGGACAATCTCAAGGCTACAAATCCATCTCCAGATACCTTGATGTTCCTGTATCCACCGTATGCAATATTATCAGGAAGTTTAAGGCCCATGGCAATGTAGCCAGCCTCCCTGGATGTGGCCACAAGAGAAAACTTAATCGAAGATTGCAGCGAAGGATTGCTCGAATGGTGGAGAAAGCACCTCGATCAACTGCCAAACAGATTCAAGCTGACCTTCAGACACAAGGTACGGCAGTTTCAACTCGCACCGTCCATCGCCAACTCAATGAAAGGGGGTTCTGTGGTAGTTGACCCAGGAGGACCCCACTGCTGAGAGAGAGACATAAGAAAGCCTGACTGGAGTTTGCCAAAACACACCTGAACAAGCCAAGATCCTTTTGGAATAATGTCCTGTGGATAGATGAGACCAAATTAGAGCTTTTTGGTAAAGAACATCATCTCTAGGTTTCCAGAAAACAAAATGAAGCCTTCAAAGAAAAAAACACCTTCCCGACAGTCAAACATGGAGGAGGTCCAGTAATGTTTTGGGGTTGCTGTGCTTCCTCTGGCACTGGATGCCTTGAATGTGTGCATGGAATCATAAAATCAGGAAATTACCAAGGCATTTTGGAGCGCAATGTTCAACCCAGTGTCAGAAAACTGGGTCTCCATCGAAGATCATGGGTCTTGCAGCAGGACAATGACCTCAAACACTTCAAAAAGTACCCAGGAATGGTTCAAGACAAAACACTGGACTGTTCTGATGTGGCCAGCATAGAGTCCAGATCTAAATCCCATTGAACATCTGAAAACAGCAGTTGGGAGAAGGCACCCTTCAAATCTGGGAGAACTGGAGCAGTTTGTACAAGAAGAGTGGGGCACACTACCAGTCGAGAGGTGTAGGAAGCTCATTCATGGCTACAGGAAGCGCTTGACTGCAGTTATTTTGTCCAAAGGCTGTGTGTGCTACCAAATATTAAATCGAAGATGTCAATAATCTTGTCAATGCCATTTTTAATTTATTTTCTGATTTAAAAGGATATATTAAGTTCTGAATCAAAAAAAAAAAAAACAAAGGTTCTGTAATATTAACAGTGAAATGAAGAATTGTGGTGACCAAACATTTTTGTTAATTTCAACTCAAAAAATTGAGTTATTTGAAAAAAGTGCATGGGTGCAAATATTTTTGGCCACGACTGTATGTGCCAAGCAGACAGATAATCTACAGAAATGGAGAAAACTACGAAATGACGTTTAATCTCCGTGACCTTTTCACATTTTAATGCCTGTTATTTGCGGAGTGATGTAATCGTTTCGAAATGTTTAATTGGTTTCATTTGCAAATGAGATCAAGTGTTCAGGTTGGAATAGCAATGATGGAATTTAAATAAACCGATCAGTGGGATAGAAAACGTAAACTGTTCAGCCTGGTGGAGATATGCGCTTCACTGAGTGCCGCTCTAGTTACTACAAGAATTACAGAGAAGTGTTACATCAAAATACCACTAAACTCCACACTTACCATGTTCCAGCTCTAAGATTTACGACTTACCAGTTGTTATTGCCGAGTCTTTCTTCATTGTTGTCCCAATTGTTGTGAACGCCAGGTATTTCATGCACGATGTCTTCCGCAATTTCCACCTCGGGTTCATACTGTACATGTGCAGAATTACAGCACCTTAGACATAAAGATTTTGACTCTCGTTGTAATCTTGATCGTGTAATTCTTGTAATCTGTAATTCTTGATCAGAAACATCTTTGTAAAATTCACTTTCTGACGAGTCTGAAGCGAGTTGTGCGATCATTATCCTTTGTGTGCTGAGACAATCTTTCCCTCAATTACACCACGCAGATGACGTCATGACCATCACAGATACCTGGAATTTTTAGGGGCGGAACCGGCCGGGTTTGCTTTTTTAACTGTAACCCCTTAAAAAATTAATAGAATTAAAAACTACATTCAGTTCTTTGTTTATTACTTAAACATCAATACAATCACATTAAAAAAAAATTCTGATTCTGTGGACCTCCAACTTAACCTTCACTTAAATACAAATTAGACACAAAAACTTAAACAAATCAACACAGAACATGATTGAAATAATGTATGTACACAGAAAATTTAATGGTGCAGGTTGAGAGTGGAGAGATTACAGGGAGGAGAGGATCGTCTGACCGTGCTTCGGTGGAACGTCTGAGCCAGTGAAGCGACGTGCCACCAAAACGGATCAATCTGATGTCTGAACTATACTCTGGTACTGAGAGTGCTGTGAGAAGGGGTGATACCATCTCCGACTTATTTCCAGTTGCTACTGGAGTTGGTCAGAGGTGAGTACTGGCCCCCACACTTTTCAGTGCTTGTTTGGACTGGATTTTGGGGAAGAGGTCAGAGAGATCAAGCTGCGGTGCATCGTTTGGGAATGCCAAGATCTCTGAACTTGATTTCACAGATGATGCAGTCATCTTTGCAGAGACTCTGGATATCCTTTTGGGGGTCCTCGAGGTGCTGAATGAGGAGTCGGAGCCACTGGGATTACGGGTTTCCTGGATAAAAAACCAAGATCCAGGCTTTCAGTGACATCTCGGATGCTGCCATATTGTTTGTATCAATGTCAAGGTCATGGAGAGATTCACTCACCTTGGCAGTGATATTCATGTCTCTGCTGGCTGTGAGTCAGAGGTAAATAGACATCTGCGCCGGGCCTGGGGAGTCATGGATTAACTGGATCATGGGGTGTGGCACTGCTGGTACCTGTGCGGGAGGACGAAAGTCCAAGTCTTCAGGTCCTTGGTGCTTCCAGTCTTGCTCTATGGATGTGAGACTCGGGCTCTGACCAGGGATCTGAGATGGACACTTAATTCCTTTGGTACCAGGTCTCTTGGGAGAATCCTTGGCCATCGCTGGTCAGACTTTGTGTCCAACGAGCAGTTGCTGAGACTTAAATGAGGTTTGTAACCCGCACAGTCCGTGAGCATCAGCTGCAGCTGTATGGACATGTGGCTCATTTTCCTGATGCTGATCCTGCTCAACAGATTCTCTCAGTGAGGGAGCCTCATTAGTGGGAGGAGGCCAATGGGCCGACCACGTGCCTCGTAGTTGCAGCAGGTTGATCAGCAACTCAAGCAGATGGGGATGGGCCAGGCATCTGCCTGGGGGATGGCCAGACAGTGGCTCGTGGAGTGTTGTTGAATTCAGTGACCTCAAGTGGAAAGTGGACGCAGCGACGTGCTGCTCCGGCACATGCTCCCATACCTGACCTTAGATGTTGACCTTGGGCCGAGGTTGTCCTTTTGGTCTATGTTGACCTCAAAAATAATTGGTGGTTGAATTCAGCAAGCTGATATGAAAATCCTTTTCAAATTTCTAGTCAATCTGATGAAAATTGAGGATTTTAAATTTTTTTTAATATTTGTCGATCTTTGGCCGATGTTGACCTTTTGACCTCAAATAATAGGCTTCTTGCTTAAGACAAACTCCACCATGTGGTGAAGTTTTGTGAAGATCGGTTTAAAATTGTGACCTGCAGGCAAATGACAGCCAGAGACAGACAGACAAACAGACAGACAGAATAACAAAATCGACTAACCAATATACTTGAAAAATCTTCGATTTTGCAATTAATAAACAAACAGGGGTGAAAACATAACCTCCTTCCACCTTTGGTAGCAGAGGTTTCGTGTGCGCACGCACTGCACAATTGTGGCTGACCGGGGTAAACATCACAACCACAGCATGTATAATGCTCAATGATACTTCATGTAAGAGCTCTTGGTTTTGGAGAGTGCAAGCAGACGTCTAAAATATCAATACTGACACAATTTCCATTTATGTCCATTTTTGTTGTGCACACTTGTGGTGTATAGCCTCAGAGTCTTTAGTTTGCACACCTATTAGGACCACAGGGTTGGGAGGGGAAAATTGAGGACATGCAGTTGGGAAGGAGCTTGCAAACTTGACTTTGA
>CM068963.1:13982214-14000564 GCA_035128595.1 Eptatretus atami
AGACAGAGAGATGGGTTGAAGGGGGGTGGGGTGGGGGCTGAAAGAGAGGACAGAGCTGGGAGTGTGTGTTTGGGAACTTGGAGCTGGGAGCAGAGGAGTACTTGAAGAAGAAATGGGTTGAGGACTTGAAGTCACATTACGCAGATTTTCCACGGGTCCCAGTAATGCTGCCAAAGGACATTCCGAGCAAACTCCGTAAATATTCCACACTGTATTGGGAACCAATTCCCTTATCAGAGCCTGGTGGAACCCGGTTATGTGCTCGTGTGTATCTACAATAACAAATTGGAGATGGCCCGATGGTAGATTCCTTGTAATTGATCATGTCACAGGGATCGACCCATTCCCAAGGAACCGAATCAGCATACCGACCACCGCAAGGTTGACTCGACAAAACACACACGGACATGGACAAACACAAAAGTTTTCCCAACACCAAGAAATTTAATATTTTATACCAAAAGGTCCGTATGTGGAACGGCTGGTGTCCGCCAACTCCTTGCAAGCTTCAATGTTACGAAACACAGCTTCATCGAGACCTGAGAAATGCTGGGAGAGAAAAATTGGGAAGGGAGCAGCGTGTGCGGGGGGGGGGGGAATAAAAATTAATGAAGATTCGTTTAAAGGTAAGTAAACTATTCCAGGTAAACACGAGGTCAGCATGTCCACACCTTATACACCTCAGGTGCACAAACACCTGTATAACTGGAGATCCTATATCATTATATATATTTACATGAGACTGCAATATGCGTACGTATTACATAGACTTCCCATTCGGCCCGACAATAAACCAACATTCCATCTAATGGTGTTTGTGTCTCCAAATCGGGGTGGGTCAATGTCGAGCGGTGTTTTATAGACCGGTGTGGCCCGGGGTACGACAAACGAGTGGAGAGCGTCGGGATGTCTGCTTGAAACGATGGGACACTTGACGGGGACGATACCGCACAACTGGACCAAGAAAAGGTCGATTGATGTTTAAAAAACACAAAAACACTTTTTACTTGCACGTGTTCTGGAAAACACACACCTTGACTCCTTCCTTCAGCATTTGCGCGAAGCCGGGAGCTCGAGGCACGTGCAGCGCCATCTTGGAGAGGTTGGGAAGGAAGAGGAAGTGACGTCAGGACTTTGTATAGAAAAGAAGAAGAAAAAAAAATTCGGTAAATGATCAGTTTTTGTTTTTGTTAATCAGGTGTTTTAATCTTGTTTTAACTGATTTTATTATCCGTAGTTCTATTCTAAATTGTGCTCTTTAATAGTTTTCCGTTTCAAGGTCACGTCAGTCACGGGATCTTTCCATCCGTTGGTGCCGATACGTCGGAAGGGTTTCATTACCCATGATGCAGTGCTCGAGCGCCAGATTGCTCGGCAAGCCAAACAAGCGAGGAAAGGGAAACAAGGCCGAACAAGGCCAAATAATCAGAATAACGAGACAAACGTGCTCGATTGTAGAGCTGCCGATGCTATCGTCGATACCGACACAGTAGAAAAATAAGAAAAGGGAAAGTATTGAAAGTCATGCAATCACGAAATCACGACACTTTGCCATTTGTTTGACGTGCGAGCACGACGCGACTTTTTAAGGACCGGCGTATGACGTAACCGCGTTAACGCTACGGGCTTGCCGTATGACGTAACCGCGTTAACTCGATGGGCTTGACGTATGACGTAACCGCGCTAACGCTACCAACTTGCCGTATGACGTAACCGCGTTAACTCTACGGGTTTGCCGTATGACGTAACCGCGTTAACTCGACGGGCTTGCCGTATGACGTAACCGCGTTAACTCGACGGGCTTGATGTATGACGTAACCGCGTTAACTCGACGGGCTTGCCGTATGACGTAACCGCGTTAACTCGACGGGCTTGCCGTATGACGTAACCGCGTTAACTCGATGGGCTTGCCGTATGACGTAACCGCGTTAACTCTACAAGCTTGATGTATGACGTAACCGCGTTAACCCTACAAGCTTGATGTATGACGTAACCGCGTTAACTCGACGGGCTTGCCGTATGACGTAACCGCGTTAACTCATGACGGGCTTCGCGTATGACGTAACCGCGTTAACTCTACAAGCTTGATGTATGACGTAACCGCGTTTAAACCTCTCCGGGCTTGACGTGAGACTCGCCGAGTACTGACTTCAGTTGACGTAGCGGGAGAGAAAGGATTAATTATTGCACGTGATCGCTTTCTGGATGGAAGATAACTTCCAGTCGTTGATGAAATGGCTCAATGCCGGCATTCCACTACAAATTGACCCCATTATTCCCAGACACTACGACGCACTAATAATAATCCGCCTGTCCAGGTACAGAGGGGCATAGCGACCCCATTCGGAGGTTGACCCTTTTGCACTTAGTTCCCTTTGGGACAGGGGGGACGCGAGGTTTGTGGAGGAATTTTTGGATTTCTTTTTTTTGTTGTTTTGTCCAGGGTGCCGGCGATAGCTCGCCTCCTCTTCGCTAAGGACATCGTGGGATCCTTACCGCCCACCAACTAATGCCGGCAGACGGGACACTTAGTCTAACGTCCATCAGAAGGACGGCACACACATATCGATGAATGACCGTTTATAGCTGGGTCGGGATTCGAACCCAGGCTGGACGACTTGGAGGCGAGTGTACTGTATGTCCCTCTTGGTCATCCTGCCAGCCCGTATTTCCACGTTATAGGAATCCCCCTCTGTTTCATTCCCACCTCCTCTTTTTGTTGACCTTCACCCCCATGTGTCCTCCCCCTCACCTGGACATCACTCTCACTCCTACTGTGTTGTTGTTGGTGTTTCCCCCTTTCCCATTTCGTTCCCTTCCATTCCACTGGAGCTCTTCCACGAGCCTCAGCCATGAAAACGAAGAAAACGTTTTTGGAATATCTCTGCAAAACCAATTATGTATTCGTTTCTGAATGTGTTGTGATTTCACTTTGTCACGAACATGGTCGAAAACGAGCATCAGACTGACCACGGTGTTGTGCCGAGATGAAGCGAGCACCAATTTCAATTATTCACTGAAATCTTACTGTTGTGTATAAAATAAGGCAATTCTCTGTATGTACGTCTGTAAATCACACAAAAAAACCAGACACGGCTGGGCCAATCTCAACCAAACTTGGCATTTGGGTTCGGGGTACCCACTGGGTACTACCCAGGGTCATGTCATGGGCACAAAAAAGTTCCTTCCCCCAAGGGTGTGGTTCCTTCTGCAAACAAGTAAGTCCTCATCGAAGGAGGGAGCAGGTGTTTCTTGCAATATTAAAATAAGGGAATTCTCCGTACGTCTGTCCGTCTGATCGTTATAGAATTTGAAATGGTTGGGTCACTCGTGGGAGACGACTTGGAATTTTCACCTGAACATTAATTTTATATGCCGAGTCATGTTTAAAAATGCATTATATCTGGTCATCTGTATCCAGACGTCACTCGGCTTGTGGATGTTTGTATCCTTACGTTTTCTTCGCTCTCTTGCCCTGAAAGGGATCGAAGAGTCAATAAAAATTCTTCAAGTTCAAAATGTGGAATAGTGCAAGTGGTTTAACCACTCACCGATCCCTGCCGAAAAGAGAGGGTACCAACACCTTACCGTATTTCGTTCCTAGAGGGAGAAAAGTCGCAGACGGCGGTGGAATTTTCTGGGCTTGTGGAGCTGGTTAATTTCAGTTCACTTAAAAAAAAAAAAATAGACAGATTACATGGGGAATAATTTAAAGGATTGAAATGAAGGGGAACGGTGGGGATGGGTCATGATTATCATCTCCCAAATTTCGACACATGCTCTATCTTTTTCACACACAAACCACACACTTATGCTCAACATGTATTAATGGCACAAGCGGGCACAACTCCCGCCCCCCTGGGGGGAGTACCCTTCTCGGCCCACCTGCGGTGTAGTGGGAAATGTGCTGTGGCACAGTCTTGGAAATGCACTTTGTAATTTTTGAAAGAAATTTCATTGATCACAACATATCATACAAGTCTGGTGTTGGCTTAGTGGTTAGGGTGGCGGCTTGGGATCCTAGGGTCCTGAGTTCAAGCCCCGTTGGCCGCTGAATTAAAAAATACACCAGGAGGTTGACTCAGCCTGTCATCCTTCCAAGGTCGGCAAAATGAGTATCAGTGTACTGGTAAGGGGGACGCTGCATCAGCGGCATAGCCGCGTCCCAACCAATGATGCAACCAGCAGCCACAGGCTGCACTCGATAGAGAGAGACAAAATATCATACGCTAAAGGCAGATGATTTGTACTACAAGTTACCACCAAACGTGGCGCTATTTCCACCACACGTCAATTTTGGAGTTTCGGTGACGGCCACATTTGCTCCATTTAAGCTGCAGCCTCAGACCATTTATCATTCAGTTTCGTTCCGCGGTCGGAAGTTTGAAAATATAAACATTAGTATTCAGAGAACAAGGTAAAGTTTTAGTGTATGCGAGATCTTAACTCTTCATTCCTGCCAGTTTAGATGTTTTGTAAACTTTAAGGTTGGACTATTCCTTCATGTTGAAGCAAGAATAGCACACTATTTTTTGAATCTTCACCAATCAGAGCCCTTGCTTGTGTCACATGATGTCCACCATCGTGAAGCCGCATCAATTGTCACAGGGTCGTCGTGTCGAGTACATCATCTTTGAAGTGCTTTATGCACTGCAACAATGTTAAAAATTGTCTTATTCGCCCACTTACTCCACGTCGATGGAGTAAACATCACGAATGTTTGACGAAGTGGGTAGGAATAGCCGGTGCTTGCCAATATGTAATTACAAAGGATCATGAGCATCTCGTCGAAGTCGAGTACAGTGACATTCCTGCCGAAGCAGGTTTTTCATGCCACCTGTTATCACTATTTTTATTTTAAGAAACACCATGAAAGCATTCCCATGTATATCAGAGGAAAAGACCGCGTTGCTCTTGAAGTGAGACATCACAAACTTTGCTACAAGGAATATTGCAGATTCCTGTTGGATAAACGGAAACCAAGAACTACATCAGAGAGATTAAAAAAAAAAAAATCATACACAGTAACGTCCTCGCCATTGAGACTGAATCAAGTCATCATTCAGTAGCTTCAGCACCTAATGTTGATGAAACTTTGCATATCTACGAAGCAGCGCTCATCGTAAAGAACGCCTTGTAAACAACACCTGCTCTGGACTGTCCAAGGCCACCGACTGCTGCAGATCTTACGCTTACATCCGCTTGAAGATACCATCGCCATTGAACTGTATAACCTTCATGTTAGATGATCTGTAATGGCAAACCTTGTCGAGATAGATGATGACACCAATGTCACATCGACATCAATATGTCAAGATATTGTTTACTTGGCTTCGAAGGGTCATCCCCCGATATGATGAATTCCCCGTCCCCCGATGGACATGGATGGACAGTATCAAACAATGAACCATCACATGGACGACAATGAACCCAGTCCCAGAGTATGTCCCCAAAGAGAATGTTCATTGTAACTGTGTGAAAACCCATTGTGAAGGAGGGCTGTGCTCATGTTGCAGGTCGGATTTGTCTTGCAACGATTTGTCTGGATGTGAGAATTGTAAAAATTATACCATCACTGACTAAGAACAGTGCCTGTGGGGTGGTGGGGGGTGTCAATGTTGCGACGATGGGGCTGATGACGTGGATGAGTCTGCAATGCCAGTATTTTGTTGCAATCATTTGTGTTACTGCATACGAAATACAATGAATTGATGGAATATAATATACTGTGCATAATCATGACTTTGTATCCCAATGTTAATGCATATGAAATGATCGGTTTCATTAGGCGTCGTAAAGTGTGATGAGTGATGGAAAATGGAATTTGTTTTCCAATCAAATATGATCATGAGATGCTTTATTACTTCCATCACCAAAGGTGGAAGAAGGTGATGTTTTCACCCCTGTCTGTCTGTTTGTGTGCAGGATATCTCAAAAAGTTGTGGACGGATTCGGATGAAATTTGGAGGGCAGGTTCGGTGTGTGACAAGGACGAAGCGATTAGCTTTTCGTGAAGATCCGGATCCGGATCCGGCTCCAAAAAAATTTTCAGCGATTCTTAACCATTGAGAGATAGGGCCAAAAATGATATAGTGCTGTATCACATGATATTTCAAAAATGTATTGGGCCCGATATGTTTTCGTGGATCAGGCATTAGGCGGTGGCTGTATGCGCTCTACCGAGTGCCCTTCTAGTCAATGCTGGTTCAATGTCCAATGGTGGATAAAGTCCTGTTATATTGGCATACAGCGCCGATAGAAACTCCACACCCCCTTTCAAACTTTTCAACTTTTGTTGCCTTGTAGCCTGGAATTAATTTGCATTGAATCACACTTTTCCCACAATTATTTACACATCATAACCCACAACTTCAAAGTGAAAAACAAATTCTACACATTTCAGAAAATTAATTTTAAACACAAAACTAGAATATCTTGGTTGGATAAGTGTCCACCCCCCTTATAATAGCAATTGTAAATTAGCTCAGATGTAACCAATTACCTTCAAAATCACACATCAAGTTAATTGGCCTCCACCTGTGTTACATTGTAATGATTCTGATTATTACAAAATAAAATCAGCTGTTCCTGTAGGTTTCCTCTCCTGGGTAGTGCATTTCACAGCAAAAACTCAACCATGAGCACCAAGGAGCTTTCAAAATACCTCCAGGATAAAGTTGTGGAAAGGCACAGATCAGGAGATGGGTATAAAAGTATTTCAAAAGGCCTTGTATATCCCTTGGAGCACAGTCAACACAATCATTAAGAAGTGGAAGGTGTATGGTAAAACGAAGACCCTGCCCATATCAGGCCGTCCCTCCAAAATGGATGACTAAGCAAGGAGGAGACTGATCAGAGAGGCCACCAAGAGGCCAATGGCAACTTTGAAAGAGCTGCATGCTTTTATGGCAACGACTGGTCACTGTGTGCATGTGACAACAATATCCCAAGCACACCACAAGTCTGGCCTGTACAGTAGGGTGGCAATAAGGAAGCCATTACACAAAAAGCCCACCTTGAGTCCCATTTGAGGGATGTAAAAAAACACTCCAGAGATTCTGAAGGCATGTGGAAAAAAGTTGTGTGGTCCGCCAAAACCAAGATGGAACTTTTTGGCCTAAATGCAAAACGTTACGTTTGGTGCAAACCCAACACAGCACCTCACCCAAACAACACCATCCCTTATGTGAATCATGGTGGTGGCAGCATTATGTTATGGCAATGTTTCTCATCAGCAGGGACTGGGGTACTTGTCAGGATCGAAGGGAAAATGGATGGAGAAAAATACAGAATAATCCGAGAGAAAAACATGCTGCCCTCTGCAAGAAAGGTAAAATTGGGACGGAGGTTCATCTTTCAGCATGACGACCCGGAGCACATAGCCAAAGCTAGACTGGAGTGGCTAAGGAACAAAAAGATAAATGTTCTTGAATGGCCCAGTCAGAGCTCCGACCGAAATCCAATCGAAAATCTGTGGCATGACTTGAAGATTGCTGTTCATCAACGCTCCCCACACAACTTGACTGAGCTTGAACAGAAGAATGGGCAAATATTGCCCAATCAAGGTGTGTAAAGATGGTAGAGACCTATCCCAACAGACTCACAGCTGTAATTTCTCTCAAAGGTGCTGTCAAAGGTAACATCATCATCACACCATTTGAAAGCCTTTATCCCTGAGCAGGGGTGAGCTTTTTGCGGGCTCCAATCATGGTACCCTTTCTTGTGGCAACGTTTTTACGGCCGGATGCCCTTCCTGACGCCAACCCTTTAGTCGCCTTCGACCCTGCAGGGATAATTACCAGTACACTGGTACTCATTTTGCCGACCTCAGAAGGATGACAGGCCGAGTCAACCTCCTGGTGTATTAATTCAGCGGCCCAACGGGGCTTGAACTCAGGACCCTAGGATCCCAAGCCGCCACCCTAACCACGAAGCCAAAACCAGGCTAGATATTTAAGCTCAAAGTTATAGAATCCTAGTGCATTACAATATTTTTGACAAAAGTGTCAATTTCACAATTTTACTGAATCAAGTATGTACCACTCAAAGCCTTCAAAATCAGTTTGCTAATAGTACCCAATAAGGTCCACGATTGTCCAGAATACTGAGCCCCAAATACATTTCCTAAGGAAAATACTGCACCGAAAAGTTGCCATCAGGGCTCAAAATGGCTCACCATGATCAACTTTGACCTCTCCGTATGAACTAAGATAAAGACATAAAATGTCATAGCCCCCGTTGTTTTAGTAATTTTGCTGTACAGAGTTAAAGGGCTAGCCTATATTTATTTACAACTAAAATGGCTGCCAGTGTACCAGTCGGCCATCTTTGATCAGATCACATAATAGAGTGAGGTGCATGTGTATGCCATCATGTACTGTGCTTGTTTGAACAAAATCGGACCATGCATGCCCGAGAAATGGTTGGGGACATGTTTACGTAACAAAATGGCTGATCCATCTTGGATTAGATATCAAAAAAAAATAAAAAAGTTACGTGCATATGTAAGCCATCATTCATTATCTGGGTGCCGAGTTTGAACAACATCGGTAAATGTATGTCCAAGAAATGGTTGAGGACGTATGCAACATCGGGTTTTTACAACTAAAATGGCTGCTAGTCGGCCATCTTTGATCGAAATGTGAAACAAAATAACATGCTTATGCATACTGTTGCGGTTCTGCAAAGCCGCATGCCTCCAAGGCAATGGCACACAACATACAGTGATCCCCAGGCAGTTAGTTTGTTAGTCTTCGTGCAGTCAGACCTTCCCCTCATATCTAGTGGGTTAACGGGATGAAGTGCCTTGCGTGGGTCTAATAGCTAGGTCTATTGACTATATCTCTATGTTCTGTTCCGATTTCCATTCCAACCCTTTCCTTTTAGCCATGGTACAAATTAATCAAGCAAACAAGCAAACACACCACGCAGCCTCCCGTGGCTGAGAATCAACATAAGAACAAACACACTATACAGCACGCGCATGGCGTGCCTTTTCATTCAAATCTGCGTGCCAATTTCCAACGGAATCTCACCTTGCTCACCAAAGTCACCACTTCGACCGCCGACACCTCCCGCATGTGGGAAAAATGTTCCCGAACCTCCTTATACCCCTGTACCGATACAATTCGCCACCAAACAGAGGCATGCTGCACGGCTCAGGCTGTGCTCAGACCGCATGATGCGGGGACGAGCAACGGACGTAAATGGCGCCGGCCGCATCTCACCGGGAATGTTCCGGGTGAGCACACGGGATTGATGCGACCCTCGTCCAGTCGCCAGGGCACGGTGGGACGGGCGGCGAGGAGGGGATGCGGGAAGAGCAATCCAGTAGTTTGGTACGGAGCTCCAGGCCGTGTCACGCCGGATGTGCGAATGAGACAGCTTCCGGCCCCAGGAGCCTGGCAGGGCATGGCTAGGACCACTGTGGCCCAATAGAGAAGTGGGATTCGGGTCACAGCACGTCGCTTCGGGTCGTCACCCACCCTTTGGCCAGGGCTTACAAAAGGTGGATCGCAGAGCTGCTCGCACTCTTCTTCTTTGCCTCTCTGCTTCGCCCTCTCTTCACTGCTCCTCGTTGCCTCTGCCCGTCGCTGGCTCTTCGCTCACGGTTGGCGTGTGACTGAGACGTGTTTATTCCGGAGGACCAGCGCAGAGTGCACGTTGCCACGAGCCCCATGCAAGGTGACCAAGTCAGAGATAATGTGCCAACTCTTGAGGTGGAAACGCTCAATCAGAGCAGCCCGCGGAGGTACACGCTACACTCGCAGACCTATGTATGACTAGGTTAGGGATCTTTTGCCTCACACATCTTCTCTCCTCGCTCTCTCTTTCCACCCCTCTATCTCGTCCCCTTTGGACACACAAAAAGCATCCATTACTAATTCGCAATCACAGTTTCCTCTGGCATGACACCGCACCCCCCCTACCATATTGCACTACACCACACCTCCCACTCCCACACCTTAGACACCAGTATTTCTCCCTCCCACCTCCCCAAAAGGGTACTGGGTTGCGTTGGTCGACCGACCGCACCAGGTATTGCGAGGCTGTTTATCCTCATCTGCTCTCTTTCTGGCTATCTAATTTTCCTCAAGTGTGTGTGTGTGTGTTTGTGTGTGTGTGCGCATGTGATGGCACCTGTCATAGCATAAGTTAAGATTGTTGAAGTTCTAACAGGATAAGTCTGCTCTGTGTCTGCTTTTGTAAACTGCTTGCCTTTTGTTGCACCCCACGAATTCCTTGCTATCCCTGCTGTACATATGAATAAACCCAATTCACTGTGCCACATACCTTTCCTTGCTTGATTGTAAATAAATGTTTGTATAGAAATGTTCCCAGCTCGTTTTCGTCTTTTCCTTCATTGGTCCTAGCCAAGCCTGGACGTTATTCCCCAATGATCTGTTTTTCTAGCCGGTCCGTCCATGGTAGTTACGCTCGGCTGCATCTGATCCAGTTTGAACAACGCATACCGAGGGCGTGTCCCCGGGTAATTAGATCACGTGACCATTAGGTAAACAGTATTTATTAGACGGAGGACCCTAAGTCACATGGTCGAGTTATTTGCGTTCACGGTCGATTAGCGACCCGCCCCGTCACAAAGTTATTCGTGAGCGACGGCCTGCGATTCCAGAGTCTTGTGGGAACCCAAGGTAGCTTCTCCCCTCGTGGTCTTCTCACCCCCGACCCCCGGTCTGCAACAATACCATCATGTATTATCTTTGTGCCAAGTTTGAACAAAATTTGTCCATATATGTTCGAGATATGTCTGCAGATGGACGGACGATACCCAATCCATAAGCCCCTGTTTTGAACTAAGTCTAATGGGGGCTAATAACTGGCAGTATTTCAGAGTTAAACCTTTTACACTCAGTCAGGCATCTTGTCAGCTACCTGAAACCATATAATTGATGGATGGGAGCGAAATCCATTTTCTGAGCATAATTCATCGTCTCAGGTTGTAGTCTAATTATAAGAGAAGCTTATAATAAGGAATCTTATTTTACACCTCCACAACAATACTTTGCCAAATTCAAAATTTCCTCCTGGGATGAGCATAACGATGATAAACTTTCCTCATTCAGCACATTTCTGGTCTATAACAAGTTGGTAACACCATAAATATTCAGCTTCAAATGTAGATCAGAACAGATAAAAACATTTAATGCATTTCAAGCTGCACAACATAGTCCGAATTCAGGTTTTAATGATTTTCCACTATTCAGATAAGGAAACCAAACACCGGTCAACCATGCACGTATTCATTCATCATCAAGTGCGTAGACCTCAATACCACAGGTTAAACTACAATGGCACTCGGGAGAGCGCGTACCTCCACCAGGCTGAACAGTTTATGTTTAGGCCATACAAAAGAAGGAGTTTGTTTCCGGTTTCCTACCGACCCATTGCTTTTATATGCGACCCTACGATTTTTGTTGACAATTTGGACTCGGGCGCGTTTGACTCGGGCGCCGCCATTTTGAATCCCGCGTGTTACGTCAGTGAGAGTTTCAAAATGGCGGCGCCCGAGTCAAACGCGCACGAGGACTGCTTTGTGGATCGGTCTTTTCACGGTTAGTTTCACCTATTGTGGTGGTGATGGTGGTGATGATGGTGACAGTGGTGATGGTGGTGATGGTGATTTCGTGGTGGGTGGTGTGGTGGTGGCAGTGGTGTGGTGGTGCAATAGACTTGCAAAAATGCACTAGACTTGTTAAACTTTTAATATATATATAAATATATATTGTTACGGCTGTGGAAATTCGCACCACCATTCAGGTCCCGTAGGTGAGGTATTTCTGAAGTACATGTATAGTTAGCCCAAACCGTTGTTTAGAGGGAATTAATGTGATTCATTCGGGCTGCGACACTTTGAGTCAGTCGTTTTTCTGTTCTTTCTTTATTTTCGAACCAACCACATGTCAACCACAACCACGCCATCCCCACCACAGCGCCAACCACACTGCAACCACGCCACCTCCACCATCTACGCTGCTGCATCTTCGCCACTCGCCATTCACAGGCTCCGTGCGGTCCAGATCTCCGCAGAGGGAACTGCGAGGACCGCAGGTTTTCCCGCCTGTTTCTCCCGTCTGGCATCCCGCGCTTTGGAGTGGAGTAGGGGTGATGCAGGTCAAAGGTCAGAGGTCATGTGAAGGAGGGGCCTCTTTTTGGGGGAATAATTCCCTGGCCCTGCGCCAAGACTGACTTTCCTCGCCCCCCGCATGGCCGGGGAGGGGGGAACGAGAGGGCACGCCCTTTTCGGGAACCCTCTCGAAGGAGGGTGGAGCCGAAAACGGGGCGGAGTGGAGGGCGGGGCCCCGCGCTATAAAGACGGACACGGCCGGGTGCAAGGATCTCTCTCTCTGTCTTTTTCCCCTCGTGTGGAACTGGTGGAGTGAAGCTCTCTGTCTTTTTCCCCTCTGAGTGGAGCTGTGAGGAGTCGTCGGTAGTGGAGGACGGCGGAAGGAGACGGAGCTCAGAGTTGAGGTCGTGGGAAAAGGGCTCGACGGCCGCACCAGGGAAGTCACCCTTCTCTTTTCTTCGGGGTCTTTGGGCAAATGACTGTGGGAGGCGCCTGTCTTGTAAAGTAGAACTGTTAAGTGTTGCCGTGTGTGCGTCTTAGTCGGTGTTAACTCTGCGTCACTGTTTTTTCTTTTTATTTGATATATGTGCATCTCTGACTGTTTGGCTGTAAATACGTGCTGTATATGTGTGCATCTGTGTGTGAAATAAATGTGCTTTGTGTTGATTGTTCCCCGTTTCGCTGCGTCCTTTCCTTTGTTGGGTCTCCATCTTGCTTCACGTAAAGGGTTCGAGTGGGCGTGATACGCCCGATATTAATTGGAACCGTCAAGGTCGACGATAACTCCGCTCGGTTATCCCTGTAGCACGGAACGAGCCGCTTAAGCGGTTCGTGTCCGAAGTCGACCTGTGGCGTGGTACAACCCTCGGTAGGTTACCCGTGCGAGTACTTAGGTATATCGACTTTCGGCGATTCACCCTATTTCGCGCGGGTAGAATGCGGACTGGTTGTGGTGAGGTTAACCCCACCCTGACTGGCTCCCGGCGTTAGTCCGAGAGGGTCACGACAGAATTGTCCGTCCGGTGGGCGATGTGCCGCGATTCGAGTTACGTGGCCGATCGCACGCCGGCGCGCGGAATTCGCAACAATATATATATATATATATATATATATATATATATATATATTATATATATATATATATAATAACAATGCATATTTTCAGCATGTTAAATATGTAGAGAAATTTAAGACAGAATAAAGTGCATTTTAGCAAGTCGAGTGCACCACCATCACCCCCATCACCCACCACACTACCACCAGCACACTACCACCACCATTACCAACACCACACACCACATATCACACCACTACCACCACCACCCCACTACCACCAAGGAAAATAAACATTTTTAATCGAGTTATATGAATGTATTGTTACGGCTGTGGAAATACGCATTACACCATAAAGGGCCCGTAGGTGAGATATCTCTAAGTACATGTGTAGTTAGCCCAAACCCCTTGTATAGAGGGAATTTGTGTGATTCATCCGGGCTGCGACGCTTTGAGTTAGCCATTTTTTCTGTTCTATAGCCTATCTTTGTATTTTGATAACCAACCACTGTCTCAACCGCACACGAAACAACCACCGCACGCCACCATCTACGCTCCCAATCATCGATCCACCGCCACTCCCAAACGGCACCATACCCATCAACCCCACCACCTGAAAACCCTCCCACCACTTCACCTCTCTCTCAGGCCATTCCCGACACCACCTGTGAACACTGAAAGTCGCCGTGTCCCTCGGGCCCGTTCGACGTTTGGTGCCGAACGCACCGAGCTGCCGAGCGCAAATGGCCGGCCTCTCCGAGGGAAAACTCGGATCAAAACGCCTTCACCCCACTTCCCTCCGTCAATTAGCGAGCGCGGGGCGGGCTTGGCCCCGCTCACCAAGTCCAGGCGCTGTGTTGGGTGAATCGATATATGCAAATTCTAGGATCATGGAGATTCACGCCCCGTTCCTCGACCAGGGCGACGTGGCTCCGCCCGAGGTCATTCTGATCTCGAATATTTGCATATTAGCTGCCTCCAGCCTATAAAAGGCGAGCGCAAGGCGAATGAATTGAGTTGGGTTCTGCATCGGCTGAGGAAGTGTCATCGAGTTGGTCTGCAGTCGGCTGAGGAGAGTGGTCATCCAGTTGAGCCCTGGAGTCGCCGAGAGAGTGTCACGGAGGCGGAGCGAGGGAGAGCGGTGAACTGCAGGCAAGGAGAGCACGGGTCCGAGCAAGAAGGACGGCGGTCGGCGACGAGTGCGGTGTGGGATCGCTCGTCGCGGGACCCAGCCAGCCAGCCCTCCTCCCCCAGGCATCACAATCTCCCTTTCCCCCACGCTGAAGATAGTGCAAAAGGGGGCCCGTCACCCCCCCCCACCCACACATGGTGTCCAACGAAGACCCGCAAGGAGCGAGTGGGCACCGCCCGCAGCACTAATTGCGGCTCGCACCGCCACGCGTCACGAAGGAATGCGTAGGACCCCCCCCCTCCCGCTCGGCGGTACCTGCCCGCATCCACTAGGCCAGCACATTTGGCCTACAGGCCTGTGCTGCCTCCTTGTCTAATGAGGGTGGCTTCCTTTCCTTTGCTTTTGTGATAAATGGTGTGTTGCGACGTCTAAAAGTAGAACTGTAAAAGTGTGTTTGGGTGTGCGCGTAGTCGGTATTAACTCTGGCGTCGTTGTTTCGCTTTTTTTATTCGTGAGTTCTGCTTTATTTGCATTTTAACTGTATGGCTGTATATATTGCGTGCTTCGTTGTCGCTGTAATAAATGATGCATTGGTGGACTAGTTTATCCCGTTCGCTTTCGTTTTCTTTGTTGAAATCCTCACACCTGTACGTAAGGGGTTCGTAGGGCTTAATACGCCGTAAAAATAGGAACCGTGAGGCCGACGATAAGCACCGCTCGTTTCACTGTAACGCACGGAACGGATCACGCTTAAGCGTTCGTATCCGAAGTCGGCCTGTGGTGGTACGATCCGCCGTCGACTCATTCGCGAGTGTAATAGGTAGATCGAATTTAGCGAGCAACCACCTGCGCAGGGTGGGATTGCAATGGTCGTGAGTGCGGGCTTAAACCCCCACCCGTGAATAGCTCCCAGCGTTGTTCGACGAGGGTCACGCTTGAATTGTCCGTCGGTGGGCGACGTGCCCCGTGTGAGTTACGTGGGCGTTCGCAGCCGTGCGGGTGCGAATTCGCAACGACTGGTGTCAGGCAGTGTGATTTCAAATCCACCTCGGTCTCCAAGCTAAAATCACGGGAATCGGTTCAGGGGGAGGGAGCGAACCCCCCCCCTTCCCTCAATTAACAGTGAGTCTAAATTTAAACCCCTTACGAAGAATAATGAATGGAGTCTCACGGACGGAGCCGGGGTAGTAGAATGGATTGTAGATTGTTAGAAGTCCATGGCCTCAGGATGGAAGCCTGACAGGAAACAGTTGGTGTCAGGAACAAGACGACCCCCTCCAACTGAACCCATAGCTGAAATGAGGGCGCAAGTGGCGGGGGCGGACGAACGCCCCCCACGTGCGACTAAACGCCCACAAAGGATCGTTGACGAGGAAATGTTTGAGGCAGTTGATGATAAAGATGGAAACAAACAACAAACAAAATGGAAAAAATGCGGGGTGAATGCACAACATGGGATCCGGAGCCTGCAGGCGGGCATGAAGGCAATAAGAGAGGAGTGCGTAATGGCGACGCCACGTTGTGAGCGAGAACGATTTTGCTGGAGGTGGGTGCAACGTCTGTCCGCCTACATTGGAGTGAGGGTGAGGCAAATTTAAGTTTCTGGGACCGTGTTTGGCGAGGGTAGTGACGGAAAAAGACGGTGCACACCGAGAGGGAAAAAACTAAATGGGAGATACCGAAAGTGTAGATGAGACAAACGAAGGGATGACGGCGAAAGAAGAAAAAGAAACAATAGTTGAGAAACACGAGAAGATAGAGGGATGAATTGGAGAAACGGGGTTAGTAGACGAACCACACAATGAGTTAAGTTGGAAAGACCGATAGTGGGGAGCACGCGGAGCGTCGTAGGAGACCCGGTGGGGCAGCGGGATGGCCTCCTCGGGCAACGGAGGGAGAAAGCTGTGCCCCCGTTGAGGTGGATCACGACCAGTGGGTTCGGTCGTGCTTGCGGGGTCGAGGGGGCGAGGCTGGTGGAACGGGTGCCGGAGAGCTTGGGGTATCAAGAAGGGACCACGCGAACCTCCCTTGTGGGGACGCGCACTCTCCCAGTGTGGTTTGGCAGGAGATGTGTGTTTGCCGAGTGTGCGGAGTCAACCATGTGTGCTTTCCGGACACGCATATGTGCCGAGTGAGACCCGGCCAGAGTGTAGTGCGCCACCACGTTCAGTGGAAGACTTGCGACCCCGTGGTGTTTGAAGATGGAGATTGTTTTCGGTGTCGAAGTGTGTGCTTCCCAGCACGCCCGGTGTCAAGGGCACCGCAAGTGAAGAGGGCCGTTTGTGAGTGAAACGCCAGTATGAATGAGACAACCCGGGCGGGTGAGTGCCCCGCTGTAGTGAGTGGTGATGTGTGTGTTGGAGGGAAACGGCACGAGTGGCTGAGCGGGCCGAGTGTAGGGAAGAGGAAACACGTGTGTAGTCGCTGTAGAAGGGGAATGTCGGATCGGCATGCATAGCATGCAGTCCAAGGTCTACCCGGGTGAGTGTAATGGAGTGGGTTGAGTTTTCGTAACACGCAGGATGTCGTGGATGAGATGGACCGACTACGGCGACAGAGAGACAGGGCCGATCAGCGGCCGAGCTGTTTCAAGGCGACTGCGCCGGGTTCACCCAGCGTCGAGCGAGCGCCAGAGTCCGTTGCTGTGCAACGCACGAGGCCGCCAAGCGTGCCGCTTGCGGAGTAGAAACCCGTGTCCGGAAACGCTAAGCGGTGGAATTGCGATCCCAGCGACAGCGCAAAGGTTAGGCAGGACAACGCGAATTGGACCGGAAGGGGTTCTCCACGCAAGCTTAGTTTTAACTCCAACGAGGCAAGAGCACAATGTGTTCGCGTGGGGAGCCCCTCGGAGTGCGAGGATGTTGCTTTTGTGGTGCGCAGGGTGAACGTCACTGAGTGCACGTAGGTCGGATCCGCAGGAGGGTGAATCTGGGATGGTAAAGTCAGAGAGAGACGAGGTAACATGTAGTGCAGCTGCATGACGCTGCATACAGCCGGAAGTGCAAAGTGCGCCATGAGCGTGTATTGCCCCTCGCTGGTGCTCGACGACCGATAAGTTGGACAAAAAAATAAAAAATTAAACAAAATACAGCCCTCGGCTTTCCGGGGACAGGATTCCCGGCAAAGGGGAAGACCCCCTGCCGGGCAAAGGATGACACTATAGGGGGAGGGTAGCTTAGTTAGAAACCGGCTTCACATGGGGCAGGGGTAAGTCTCATGGGCCCGGGAATGGATAGGTAGAGGGATGTTAGTGATTTAGGATGGGTAAATGGAAATGACATTTTGAGGACAGAGACAGACTTTGAGTGGTGTAGTCGGGACGTAGCCTAGCTACGCTGGATAATTATATGGGAAACGGCATGGATGTTCTAAAGGGAGACGACGTGGCGAGCAACGAGTTAATATAAAGAAGGTAGTTAGAGAGATGGAGAGTTCAGCGGCTGTGCGTGTGAAAAGATATGGAGATTGTGTTAGTCTAGTGAGTGAGGAGGCTCCAGCGGCTGTGTGAGTGGAAAGCGAATGTGATGCATGGATTGACTGAAGCGTGCAAGGAGAAAACCAGCCAAGAAATCAGTTAGATTTGATAGAGAGTGAGTTTAGGACTGAGGGAATTATTTTTAAATTGACTAAATCAGGAGGTCACGTTGTTGTGGTTGGTGGAACAAAAGGAGGATGATGACTCCGAACACCAATTCTTCTGAGTAATGTATGAAGAGAACTGTAACGGGCACCGGAATTGTCGAGCTAGCACGAAAAGTGCGAGAGGGTGAAGGTTGGACCGGCACGTGCAGTCCCGTGTAGGATTCCACAGGGCCATAGGGAGAAGCGGTCACTCGGGATACAGAAGTGGCACTTTACGGTGTCGCCCCACTCCAGGATGCGAGGGCCCGGGGCGCCGTTAGCACCGCTCGGGCACAGAGTTTGGCAGAGGTGAATCACTAACGGCAAAAGAGGCCGGGCACATAGGCCACCTGCCATTGACGTTGAAACGCGTTTCCGGTCGCCAATTCGGAGGGCACTCCCCGGTGTACGGGAACTGGTAGGGCCTCGGTGGCAAGTGTCAGTGCCACCACACAGGGT
>CM068963.1:14023829-14038638 GCA_035128595.1 Eptatretus atami
AGAGAGAAGATATTTTTTTTGCTTTCCGCTCGACTTAACGATTCGTTTTAACTTCGATTTTATTTGTCCTTCGGTTTTTGGCGATGCTTAGGAACGCTTAAAACTCGGTTGTCGAAATTCTGGTAAAAATCGGATGTTTTGGAGACGTTTTAAGATGTATAAAAAATATTTCACTCGAAGCGTCAGGGTCTGTCCCATGTATGCATTGCGCTCGAGCAGACGTCACGGGTCGTCGCATGATGCAGTGCGGCGCTCGAGCAGACGCGTCGTTGATTCACGTTAAGGTATATTTGCGTGGAGTAAATGCCCAGATTTTTGCTTTGCTCTATACGTTACAGTTCATTTTAACTTCGATTTTAATTTTGTCTCGGTTTTTTGCGATCGCGTTAGGACGCTTAAACTCAGGTTGTTCGAAAATTCTGGTAAAAAATCTGGATGTTTTATGAGATTTATGTCGGTGTCGTATCTGAGGTATTATGCACTGAAGATTAAGCTAATGAAGGGGGATTGTAAGACACAAGCATTACGTCGCTCGTTTGCGTCGCTACCTTCTTCTCGAGACAGCTTTTATTAGACAAGGTGCAGAGGTCAAGTTGACGATTTTCGTAGTACCAGTCTATGACTGCTTGTTTGTGGTGTTTGTTTCTTTGGGGTTAGGCACGATTAACTCGAGACGGAAGAAGCTACAATGTCAAATTACAACCACGTGCTTCAAAGAGGGTGATGGCTAGTGCTGATTAAGATTTTTGGTCAAAAAATCGGTCAAAGGTCAAAGGTCACAGTGAGGTCAAATATTTGATTTTGAATGGGTTTGGTAACAGATAACTCGAGAGGAAAGGAAAACTACCAAATGGTCGAAATTGCAGGCCCGTGATTCAGGAGGGTGATGGCTAGTGCTGATTAGATTTGGTCCAAATCGGTCAAAGGTCAAGGTCACAGTGAGGTCAAACATCAAAAAATGAAATACTCGAGAACGGAAGAAGCTACCAAATTCAAATTACACAACCACGTGATTCAGGAAGGGTGGGGGCTCGCGATGATTAGATTTTGTCAAAATTTGGTCAAAGGTACAGGTCACATTGGAAGGTCAACAACCAAAACCATTTCGATTTTTTGATGGTTTGGTAGCAGAATCATCGTATAAACTTCTGGTTTGGCGTCACTAACGACTTCTCTAGAGACCAGCTTTTATTAGAACAAGGTCCAGAGGTCAAGTTGACGATTTCGTAAGTACCAGTCATGACTGTCTTGTTTGTTTGTTTGTAGGCAGCGTAACTCGAGAACGGAAGAAAGCTACCAATGTGCAAATTACAACCACGTGATTCAGGAGGGTGACATGGATAGTGCTGAATTAGATTTTTGGTCAAAATCGGTCAACGTCAAGGTCACGGTGAGGTCCAAACATTCGATTTTTGATGTTTTTGGTACAGATAACTCGAAGAACGGAAGAAGCTACCAATGTCAAATTAGCAACCACCTATTCAGGAGGGTGATGGCTAGTGCTGATTAGATTTTGGTCAAAATCGTCACGGTCAAGGTCACGGTGAGTGTCAAACATTCGATTTTTGGATGGTTTGGTACAGATAACTCGAGAACGAAGAAGCTACCTGTCAATTACACCAACCTGATTCAGGAGGGTGATGGGCTAGTGCTGATTAGAATTTTTGGCAATCGTCAACGGTCAAGGTCACGGTGAGGTCAAACATTGATTTTTGATGGTTTGGTAACAGATAACTCGAGAACGAAGAAGCTACTCAAATGTCAAATTACACGCACGTGAATTCAGGAAGGTTGATGGTGCTAGTGCTGATTAGATTTTTGGTCAAAATCGGTCAACGGTCAAGGTCACGGTAGGTCAACGATTCGATTTTTGATGGTTTGGGTACTAGATAACTCGAGACGGAAGAAGCTACCAATGTCAAATTACACCACGTGATTCAGGAGGGTGATGGCTAGTGCTGATTAGATTTTTGGTCAAAATCGGTCAACGGTCAAGGTCACGCGTGAGGTCAAATATTCGATTTTTTCATGGTTTGGTAACAGAATCATCGGTAGAAACTTCCTGGTTTTGCGTCGCTTACCTTCTTAGAGACAGCTTTTTATTAGACAAGGTCAGAGGTCAAGTTTGCCGATTTCGTAAGTACCAGTCTATGACTGTTTGTTTGTTTTGTAATGTTGTTTGTAGGCACGATAACTCGAGAACGGAAGAAGCTACCCAATGTCAAAATTACATCACGTGAATTCAGGAGGGTGATGGCCTAGCGCTGATTAGATTTTGGTCAAAATCGGTCAAAGTCAAGGTCACAGTGAGGGTTCAAACATAATTCCGTAAATTAACGTGGAGAAATGTGAGTATTTTTTGCTTCGCTCGGACGTTACGAGTTTGTTTTAACCTTCGATTTTAATTTTGTCTTCGGTTTTGCGATCGCTTCGGTCTTAAAACTCGGTTGGTCGAAATTTCGGTAAAATCGGATGTTTTGGAGGACCGTTTTAAGATTGAAATAAAAAAATATTTCACTCGAAGCGTCAAGGTCGTCCGCATGATGCAGTGCGCTCGAGCAGACCGTCAACTTGGTCGTTCCCCATGAATGCAGTAACGCTCGAGCAGACGCGTCGTTGAGTCACGTTAAGGTTTTCCGTGTTGCGCGGTGACGGTTTTTTCAATAAAATGGTGTTTAAAAGTCATTTTTTATCCCAATAAAGTTATCTGTCGCATGCCTGACTCACTGAGCCGTCGGATTAATGTACAAGATTGTTGGTGATGGCCGAATATTACGTTTTTTGTGACTTGATAAAAATAAATATTAAATAATTGCGTGGAGAAGCCGATTTTGCTTTGCTCGACGTTAACGAGTTTCATTTTAACTTCGATTTTACTTTTGTCTTCGGTTTTTGCGATCCGCTTAGGAGACGCTTAAAAAACTCGGTTGTCGAATTCTGGTAAAAATCGTAATGTTTTATGAGATTTATGTCGGGTGTCGTATCTGAGGTATTAATGCACTGAAGATTATGCTATGAGGGGGATTGTAAGACACAGCAATTACGCGCATCGTTTGCGTCGCTACTTCTCTAGAGAACAGCTTTTAATTAGACAAGGTCAGAGGTCAGTTGACGAATTTCCGTAAGTAACCCAGTCTATGAGCTTGTTTTGTTTGTTTGTGAACAGTATTACGGAAAAACTCCTCGACGGATTTCGACGAAACTTGGGGGGGATTAGGTTGGTCCAAGATCATGCCATTAGATTTTGACTTGGTCCATAAGTCCAATATGGGCCGCTATGGTGGCCATTTTGAAAAAATATTGAATTTTGGTTTTTGCATTTCTACATGTTTTAAGTGATTCCAACCCCCCCTCCCCCCCCACGCCCCCAAAAAAAAAAATATTGGAGAAAAAAAAAACTTAGAAAATGTTGCAACTTTTTTTTCAAAGAATTTCGATTTATTTTTTGCAATTTCTAACATGTTTAAAGTGAATTTCCCAACAAAAAACCATGCCAAATGATCATAATTGCGGCTGATTTTGGAACTTCAGGTGGGATATACCCACGTAAAACAATTTTTTGATTTTATGACGAATGGAATTGAGTTATGTAAAAGTTAAAAGTAAAAGGGAAAGTTGGCAAACTATAACTCCTGTGAGCACTGTTGACCGTCAAATTGAATGAATAGGATATCAGGTTCAACTTGAGTGACCTAGCAGTTTGGCGGCGGAAGGTTTTGCAGCTCTACCGAGTGCTCCCCCGCTCTGTTTGTTGTTGTTTTTGACAATCATAAACTCATTTGATGAAATTTGTTGAACTGAGGCGGTCTTCTTATTCCATCGTGGCAAATTTTAAATAAAGAATCTTGTTTTGGGGCTATGTTTTATTGGATATGACTCCCTGTTTTGAGACTTGTGGGCACCTGCTTCAATTGTACTGAGCAGAATATGCCTTGAAAGCATGCTCACACAATTGGAAAGCTGTTTGGATGTTGTGGAATGTTAACTGGTTTTAGGTTGCATGACATGGTGGACAAGGGGGCCTCAGATAAGAAGTGAACAAGCAAGAATCAATTATTGGAGGATGGATATGGTGATGCGCCATTTCCAATTTGTGCAGGTTTTGTTTGGTTTTTTTATTATTTTTTCTATCCTGTTTTACCTATAAAGCGAATTTAAGTTCTTGACAACAATGAAATGTTTTAATTTATTCAATTGTTTGCACGTTGGCTCAAATGGCAATTATTTTCTCAGACATTTGCATTTCTAACGATTAATCAAGAAATAAAATGAATATGGGTGTGGTTGTGTGTGTGTGTGTGTGTGTGTGTGTGTGGTGGTGTGTGTGGTGTGTGTGTGTGTGTGTGTGTGTGTGTGTGTGTGCGTGCCGCGCGATCAGCTTTAAATGATGGTATTCTGTATATCTCAAAAATGTATGGACAGATTTCGGACGAAACTTGGTAGACAGGTTGGGTTGTGTAATAAGACTATTGTTTTGATTTTGTTGAAAAGATCTGGATATGGACTGAGAATTTTAAAGTGATTCTTCACCATTAAGAGATTTGGGATAAAAAACGCAACGGATATCTCAAAAGTTGTGGACGGACTTGAAAAAACCTGTGGATGAGTTTGTTGTGACAAGAACAAGGCAATTAAATTTTGGTTCAGGTAGCAGGATGCACAGCCCCAACCTGTCAGTGGGATACAAACATAAACTGTTCTGCCTGGCGGAGGTAAATGCCGCGTCTACGAATACTGTTTCTAGTTACCTCCATACACTGAAGGTGGAAGGAGGTTATTTATGTTTTCAACCGCTGTCTTGTCTATTTGTTTTTTGTTTGCTTGTGTGCAGGATAATCTAAAAGTTTTTTTGACGATTTGGATGAAAAGTATGGTGGGCAGGTTAGGTGTGTGACAAAGGATGAACTGAATTAGATTTTGGTGAAAGATTCAGATCCTGATCCAGCTCTTAAGATTTAGTGATTCTTCACCATTGAGAAGATAGGGTTAAACCAATAATATAGCAGCGAATATCTCAAAAAGTTGTGGACGCGTTTGAGGGTGTGTGACCAGGAAGAATTGAATTCAATTTGGAGAAGATCCGAATCGATAATTATTAGCTCAACCTGGACTTTAAGTCCTGTGAGCTTATGTGATCGAGCAGTGTCTGCAAGTCGTGTCGGTCAGTTTTGTAAACATTGACTCTATCATGTTAACCAATACACAATTTCAAATGAAACTTGACCACAACCATTCATCACCCCATGTTGTACTGAAGTTTTGTTCATGGCATTAAAAAAATCAGTGTCTTAGGGAGTTCTGCGGGGAAGGAAGGGGGTGTCGGGGGGGGGGGGGGGGTTGAATGACTTTTGCTTTGATCCAGGTGAGCTTTCAGGATGCATGGTCCTATGTTTTTTTTTAGGTGATTCTTCACCATTGACAGATGGAGTAAAGCCAATTATACAGGGCAGGACATCTCAAAAAGTTGTGGATAGGTTTGGGTGGTGAACAAGGACAATTGGTTTCAATTTTGGTGAAAGATCCCGATCCGAGAATTTTTAAATGTGATTCTTCACCATATGAGATGAGGCCAAAACTATGTATAGCATGATATATCAAAAATTTATTGGGCCCGATAATGTTCTAACTGGATCGTGTGCAGAGGTATGTGATCTACCAATGTCACTATAGTTACCTCTGCCATTAAAGGTAGAAGGAGGATTATACTTTCACTCCTGTCATGTCTGTCTGTCTTTGTTTGTGTGCAGGACAATCATCAAAAAAGTTACCGGACGGATTCGGAATGAGTTGGTGGAACATGTTGGGTGTGTGAGGAATGAATTCATTCATTTTTTGGTGAAGATCCGAATCCGGATCGGCAACTGATAATTTTTTTGGTGTTTCTTCACCATTGAGTGATGTCGACTAAAACGATTATACAGTCACGATATCTCAAAAAAGTTGTGGACGGATTCAGAACGAAAAACTTTGTGGATAGGTTTGGTGTTTGACAACAAATTGATTCTATTTTGAAGATCTTGAATAGCAGATTCAGTTCCGAGAATTTTTAATTCCCAGTGATTGTCACCATTGAAGAGATGGGGCCAAAAACGATATGTTAGCATGAATGTTTGAAAAATTTCCTGTCCCTGATGTGCTACTGATCAGGCACATTGCGTGGTGGAGGTATAACTCTCTAAACCGAGTGCCCTTCTCGTTTGAGATTGTTTGGTCAATTTTGATCAAGTAAATTGTTTGTTATTTTTTCATGTTTTGCTGTTTGGTATGATTTTGTTTTTTTATTTGAATTCCCAAGGATGAGATTGAGGCATTGAAGAGTCAGGCAAAGAGCTGATGGGATCCTGAATGGAAGTAGTAGTTGCAACGTTGCTTAGTTTCCAGTTTATTCCTGGTTTCTTTCAACTGGTAATTTTCTCTTTTGCTAGTATCAGTCAGTTTTGGCAAACAACTACTTTTCAGACTTCTCTCATCCATTGGTTGTAAACACCAAGAAGCTTGTGTCAGAGGTCTCCTAGTGGTTCAAAAGTTTGCCTTGTTTTTTTTTTCCTCGTCTTGGGTGGGTGGACTCAGGCCCAATTCAAGGACTAAGGATTGCTTTTCAGGATCAACTTGGGATGTCTCGTCATTTTTAGCTGAGGAGCATTTTCAGGTGTTCTGTAAAATATCACTGAATCAAAGAAGCTCTTTAATGATATTCCCTGAATCTCAAGAGGCTTCCAATTAGAAATTTGCCTTGTTGTGCATATTTTCCCAGTATCTTTCTATTTCTCGAACCAAGGGTTCATCCCATACACCACCCCCCCCCTTCCACCCCACCACTCAGTTGTCTGACGTCTCACTGATCTATTTTCTTCAGGATGCAAGTTGTTCTGTATCATTTTTCATGTCCATGTACTTTTATGCTTATATATTTGAATTTCGACCTGAGTGTAATTGTATTAAAGTTAATAGTGTGTGGCATAGTGAAAAGGCTGCCCTTGTTATTTCTGAGAATATTTTTGTTGGCAATGTCTTTTTCAATGTTCATACATTACAGAATAAAGTCATGTTCATGTCATTTTTGAATGTGTTTTAAAAAAAAATTCCAGGTTTTGTGGCGCATGACTTTGTAGGGACGGATGGAGTGTTAATGGTTTTTGCAGAATATGCGTATTATATGCAGATATGTGAATTCCGCATATACGCCACACATTTTATTTGGAGTGTTTTTTGGTCACAATTTTTCTTCCTTGTTATTCTTGTCATTCTCTCTTTTTTTTAAACATTTGTTTTGTTTTGTAATTCACTCTTGGTCTTTGCAATTGGTTGGGACTATTCCTTCATTTCCATTTTAAATGTTAGTTTCTAAATTGTACTTGTTGTTGGAGATTATTTTAATTTTTAATTTTTTTGCAAAGGGAAACTTTTTTTAGAACTAACAATTTTTCTGCTGAAGTACAATTTGTATTCTGTGATCTGTAAAAGCATTTAAACATGTGGTCAAATCCTACAGTTATTCGATGAACCTCGACGACATAAGGTCGCTGCCTCCTTCGCGTCTCCAGCAGGTACAGTCTTGGGGCTCTACGAGCGGCTTGATGGCCCCAAATCCGTCACAGCCTTATACATCAGCTTGCAGGAAAGTAGATTTGGCTCAACTCTTTCATGAACTGGCTGACCAAGGCCTGGCATTGTACTATAGCTGGTTTGGGCAGGGATTTTACAATTTACCCAGGGTCCACGGCCTTTTTCTCAAGAGTAAGGCTCATGGAAAGCAAGGTTGAACTGACAGTGGTGTCGCAGGGTAACAACATGGCACAATCAGCCAAGGGATGAATGAACGAAAAGGAAAGGAAATGAAAGGGAGAAGAGAAGGAGGGAAACACTGAAACCAGCCAAATGAAAGAGTAATATGTTTATGGGATGATGGGCTGACAGTAGGCCGAGAGGTAATGCACAACTCGCCCATGAGCTGTCTCACTGGGTTCGAATCTCATTACAGCTACAAACTGTCATCCTCGTCTCACGCAGGCAGGGTGAGGTACTGTAATGCAGTCTGGTTTGATATGGCATGGGAATTAAGTCCTGTTGGTTCACAAGCATGTGGCAACCACTTTTTACATATACGTGGGAAGAAAAACTTAGTTTTGAACGCATCCTTTGGGGCCTTGGCCCCAGTGTGTGGCAGTAGCTGTCAGCTTTTGGTTGCTAACAACCCAAACCCTGCATAACTTGTTTTAAGTGCTGTTGGCCACAATCGTGGCCCAACGTCGTGTTACAACATCTATATTTTTTTGGTTCCTATTTCAGTTTGTTCAGATGGTTGTAACTTTAAACAATACAGTTAATGTACAGCCACCGTCTGAGTAAAAGACCGGCTTTTAATAGCTTCCAACTGCTATTATTCTAGTGAATTGTGGCCCCTGATCCACTGTCACTAATATCCATTCTGATAAAAGGTCTGAAATATTATTTTAAACCAGGTCTGACAGGATGGCTAGCTAGCCTGACAGGTACGCATATTGGCCTCTGAGCCGTCTAGTGTGGGATCGAAATCCAAACCAGCTATAAACCGTAATCCCGGTGTTTCACAAGAGAGGGTGATTCAATGAATGTGTGCCGTCCCTCGATAGACGTTAAACTGGTGTCCCGTCTGCCGAATTAGAATGGTTGACATAAGATCCTCAACGGTGTCCTTCGTGAAGAGTAGGCGACTATCTCCAGCGCCCTGAACAAAATGACATTCTTGCCGCTAATCAAAATTAAAAGACCAACTACTGCAGCCCATAGTCCCAAGAAGGAAGCCAACACAAACAAATACACACATCACAAACACAGATATACGAATGTTACTGAACTGGTAATCTTACAAGCTATTTATTTGAAGTTAATAAGTAATTGACTTATTTCCAAAACTGCAGGATCATCAGCTGGACACGAGATTTCGAATCCTTTCAGCCCAGAAACCTCTCCAAACGGCGATCCCACAACCCTGGCGCCAGTCATATTGGTCGATTACTCAACAAGTCAATGGCCACAACTCTTAAAGTTGTGCCAGACAGTCCAGTCCAAACACAGCAATGCCATATCCTTATTCAACTTCTTACCTCTGGTCCCCCGAAGGTGAAGGATGGTTATGTTTTCACCCCTTTCTGTCAGTTTGTCTGGACCTGTGTCCGGATACTCTCAAAAAGTTGTGGATGGACCTGGAATGGAAATCTTGTGGACAGGTTTCGCGTGTGGACTGAGGACAAATGATTAGATTTTGGTGAAAGATCAGATCCAGATTCCGACGAACTTAAGAATTTTAAGTGATTTCGTCACCATTGAGTGATTGGCCGCAGAAAATTGATAAATATCATGATATTTCCAAAAATGTATTGATTGGGCCCGATACGTTCTCGTGGATGAGGCATTACGTGGTTGGAGGTATGTGCTCTACCGATTGCACTTCTCGTTTAAAGTATACTACATATGAAATAACTTTAATCATACACCACTTTTAATGATAATATATGAAGCGATAAACACTTTACACTTGCAGACATGTCCATTTCAACAGCACATCCATCTACCACAGAAATCAAACTCTCATTCACATATTCAACTGTCATTAATAACCGATTTTAACATGATGCACTACGTATCCTAGCAACCACCATAATTATTTTAATGGTTTATTTATAATGTATTTAATAAATAATATTAATTAATGTTATTTGTTTATTCTATTTATTTTTTTATTTAAATACCTCCTTTATTTAAATACATCTATAAATAAATAATATATATATACGAGGTGTGTTCAAAAAGTATCCAACCTTAAATTTTTCGTGCGTAAAACAAATGAATCTGCGGGAGGCGTGCCTTGGGTGCACGTATGTAAAGGCGATCGCCTAATCCGCCTGCAGAAGCTGTCAGTCGCCGACAGACCGCCGATGAGTGAGGAAGTGGTAAGTGAGCGCCGTCGAATTTTCGTTTTTGACAAAAATGGCGGAAAAACTTGAAACAACGCTACTGCATCAAATTTGTGAAAGTCTTGCGATTCCATGTGAAACGATCCGCAATATTAACAGGCCCTTCGGGAAACGAAGCAATGGGCACCACACAGATAAAAGAGTGGTAGCAACCGCTTCAAAAAGTGGTGCACATCAGTGGAAAGTGAAGCACGTTCTGGTAGGGCCCTCAACACCGCGAAATGAGATTCGTCATTGACCAGAGTGAGGCCCTGCTGATGCAGGATCGTCGAATCACGATCAGAGAACTTGCAGACAAGGCGGGCCGTCAGCATTGAATCCGTTCATTCCATTGTGACTGAGGATTTGGGCTGAGGAGAATCCAGCGAAGTTCGTGCCAAAAGCTGCTAACGATCGAGCAGAAGCAACTCCGTTTTGGGAGATTCGCACAGGAACATGCTGGAGACTGGTGAACAGCGATCCCCAACTTCTTCAACACAGTGATCACTGCGATGAAAGACCACAGTGATCCGTCATTTTGCTGCAAAATGTCGAAAACCCGGTTTCGTTCAACATCTTTCAAAATTTGACCTTTGCATAACCTTAAAGGTCACAAACAATGTTGTGGACATTAAAATAAGGAAACAGGAATACATGCTATTAGCTTAATGGAGTTAGTTGTCAAGAAGGTCGAAAACTCCGTTCGATTCCCCCACAACTTTGAAAAATTTGCCTTTGTGGCCTTTAAAGGTCAAGATTATGACCTTTGTGCAAAAACTTCCTCCGGAACATTCCAGGAACAATAATAACATCATATAGGCTATATGGCATTCGCACTCCTCGGATTACCAGACTTTGATGAAATTGAGCGTAAAAACAAACTTGAAGGGGGGCGCCACGGGCAAGGTGTTCGAGATAGAGCAAAATGGTTTCAAGACTTTTAGTGGGGAATGACCTCAAGATTAGCGTAAAAAAATATTGTCATCCTAGCTCTCAAAGTTTGGGCGTCGTATGATTTTGGTCAAAATTCGCATTTTCTAAGTTTTTTTGACCTTTGTGACCTTGAACTGGACCGAAAATGAAAAATCGGACAATGACAATTTTAGATAATTCATTTTAACCTATTACAAATATCGAAGAACCATTCCATTCAGATCAATTCCTCGGAGAAGATAGATTTTTAACTCCGACTACCCACTAAAAAATGGCTTCTTTTTGGGCGTGGCTCCGCCACATGGGCGTGGCCACGCCCTCATCCAGGAAAACACAATCGAATCGATATCGAACACAACCAACCAAGTTTCATCAAAGTGCGGCGGAGTTATGCTCTGGACACACAGACAGACACACAGACACAGACATAACGAATGTAGTGGTCACTGTGGCTTGGCTCCTCGTGAACCATAACAATCTGTTTTTGGTGATTGAGAGTTGAACCGGAAATATTACTGTTGCAGGGTTATCCTGCTGCCCCGAGGTGGTGTTCCGGGTGGTCCAGGATTCCCCTTGCTGGTCATGCAAATGCTTCCAACAGTTAACACCAAGTATACATCGCTTCACAATGTGTCGGGAGATTACATCCCACGGATTTATCCATTCCTGGTTTAAAGAAAACCTGGTTTAAAAACCCCACTTCGATTTAAGATTACCCGGTTTACATCCTTCAACGTGTTCCTCCGAACTAAGCGAACCGGATGTGGCGTCGATTCTTTAAATTTGTCCCTGGAAATTCAAAACGGAAAATTTTGGTGCACATAAAACTTATTATTATTACTATTATTTAACTTCTATTCTTTAACTTCATTTTATCAAATATATTTTCCGGTTTTGGTTCTAACCTGGAGTTGAGGTGCGTGTGGCGTTTATTAAGAGCCTAGGCGGCTCTGACTGCGACGGAAAAATCAATAAAATAGAAGAAAGAAGAAGAAGAAGAAGTTATTGCCCCCGCCCGCCTTTTTTACTTCCGGTTTGCGTGCGACGCCATCGCATGGCTCTTCCGCATTCTCTGTTTGAGGTGTTCTCGCGTCTCGCTCTCAAACACTGTCGGATTACTTATTCTTCTTCACCTCCACGTCTGCCTTTTGCCAATTTCGCCTCACTCGAGACTTTTCGGCTTTTTCTGTTTTCAATAACTAATCAACACTTTTCTCGTCGTCAACCATCCTTTCGGCAACAGCTGCGGTGAGTCCTTCTCAGCTGTCTTGGCGGTGTGGTAATATTGCGGACAAGGGATTAATAACGGCAGGGCCCTTGTCGCCAGGAATTTCCTGAAAAGGGAGGGGAGGGGTGGGGGGGGGGGGGTGCAAAATCCCAGAACAACTGAAGTGTTTTTATTGCCCGGATTAGGGGGGGGGAGGTTCTCGGGTTCCCGCACCCCACTGGAGTATTTGGAATTATCGGTTTGAAATACAATCTTTCCGGATTCTAGAAGCTTGTTTGGGAGTGGAATATCTTGAGGGCTTTGGTAAAATTTTTTAATTATCAAGTTAACAAGCTCAAATGAGGCTAAGATCCTCGTCCTCTTAATGATGACGTCATAAAAACGAATAATGACGTCAATTGTGATGTATCAGGTTTTGCGAATAAATTTATTGTGCTAATGCCCGGCTTGATTCGCCGCAACAAAATTCAAACAGCTTGCCTAGTTTCGGAGATAATGTAATATGCGATTTCCATAGCGGCGATATTATGACGTTCAACTTTTATTTATCGGAAGAAATTTCGCAAAATCGAGATGGTTACTGCCTGCACGTGGGCTTTCTGCATAACATGGCAACTTTCACAAAGATCCCGATGAAAAACTCTGGGTGTGAAACAAAAAATGTCAAAAAAAATAGGAATGACTCATAAAAAATTGATATGGACGTCATTGTGATGTATCATATGTGCGGAATTCACCTCTGCGTAATGCCCTGTTCGATTCCCCGCAAACAGAATTCAAAAAGTTGCCTAGTTTTCGGAGATAGTTTTTTAAGGCGATTTCCATTAGTGAGTATTTTGACGTCATAAACTTTTTTTCTAGAGGAATTTCAAAAATCGGAGATGGTTACTGTCCTGCGCAGTGGTGTTTTTACATATACATGCCAAGTTTCCAGGAAGTTTCCGATGAAACTGGAGGCTGTGAACACAAAAAAGTCCAACAAGAACAACAACGTGAATAAAGATTTAGAGAATCCTCCATGAGGATCTAAAAACAATCGATCCATCAATTCATATGTGCATTTCTATTTGTTAGATATACAAATTGTGGTACATAACCTCCGTTCATCCAAAAATCGTTGCAATATATTTGTTGCGGGTCGGGGTCGGGTGAAAAGACCACGAGGTGGGGGAAGCTATCTTCTGTTCCCACCAGACTCCCCGGAATTGTAGGCGTCCACACACGATAATTCCATGACGGCGGCAGGTCGCTTAACTGACGCGGGACGCCAATAACCTCAACGGCATGACCTAGGGTCCCTCCCATCTATGAGTTTAATAGTGTTACCATAATTAATCAACGTGGTTTAAATTACCGGGGAACACGCCCACGGTACGCCTTGTCCCGAACCGGATCACGCTACCGGATCGGAATGCAGCCCGAGCGACACTGCGCAATAACGTACGCGGCTAAAAGGAACGGATCGTTGGGAATAAAGTCCCGGCTAACAGGATTCGACCATGCTGGATCAATGAAAGAAACCAAAAGACTAGCTGGGAACATTCCTAATGATAATTTATTAACATGGGCGAGGAAAGATATTTGGCAGGCAGTGAAGATTTATTGGGGTGTTTGGGTGCAGAAGATAGGAAGAGAGAGGTGTGGTGCAGCAAATAAACAGGCAACTTACAAAAAGGGGACAGCAGAGCAGACTTAAACGCGAAAAATAATAACAATAATAATAACGATCTTATGCAGTCTTACTTTAGCAGACAGGCACCAGCGCATACACACACAGACACATGAAAACCCGAATGAAGAGGGAGTTTTGAACCAGGAAATTGGGCACCGTAAAGGAGGAGCTTGAGTCGAGAAGGGGCGGAGTCCAGAGTGTGAGGACGGAGTAGTAAGGGTGGGACCAGTGTAGGTGGGTGGAGTCGGACGTCATGGTGGGCGGAGAACGAGGAGGCGGAGTCGGGAGCAGGAGGTGGGTCGTGCGGGTGTCGACGAGACGAGAGAGAGGCGGAGAACTCAAAAAAGCAAGAGAAGACGGAGGGAAACTTCTCCAACCTTTATAGGATTTTGCAAGCTCGGGGAGGGGCCACCCACGATCATAAATGTCATCACCTGAATCGGGTGGCTCCGATTGCCCGCGTCCCCTCAATGTTGCCCCCAGCCAGCTTGGGCCGGAAACCACCTCACTTCGTTTCCGGAAAAGGCCAATCCCAGACAGCAAACATATTTCGCTCCGACCCCACGACAATGACATGAATCGCCCACACCGAACATTGGCACGCGAATCAATCCTGCAAAAATTCCCGGGCCGTGCTTGGGCGACCGGTTGAGGGTCCCGCATGCCCGCTCGGGCGTTCGACCAACGTCGATCAACGCGCTCGCTCGCACTGGCGCCAACCTGGCCAGCGCACTGTAACATTCCTCGGCTCGATCGACAGCTTTTGCTGGCCAAATAGAGACGAGAAGAACGTTTCACAATCCATGGAGAATCCCGCTGCTGCCAGCAAGGCTGAAGGTACATCGCCATGGGATAATCCTGAAAAGCCAGCAAAGCTGCGATCGAGCCGAGGAATGTACAGTGCGGGCCAGGTTGGCGCGTGCGGAGCGAGCGCGTTGATCGACGTTGGTCGAACGCCCGAGCGGGCATGCGGGACCCTCAACCGGTCGCCCAAGCACGGCCCGGGAATTTTTGCAGGATGATTCGCGTGCCAATTTCGGT
>CM068963.1:14039014-14053166 GCA_035128595.1 Eptatretus atami
AGAGAGAAGATATTTTTTTTGCTTTCCGCTCGACTTAACGATTCGTTTTAACTTCGATTTTATTTGTCCTTCGGTTTTTGGCGATGCTTAGGAACGCTTAAAACTCGGTTGTCGAAATTCTGGTAAAAATCGGATGTTTTGGAGACGTTTTAAGATGTATAAAAAATATTTCACTCGAAGCGTCAGGGTCTGTCCCATGTATGCATTGCGCTCGAGCAGACGTCACGGGTCGTCGCATGATGCAGTGCGGCGCTCGAGCAGACGCGTCGTTGATTCACGTTAAGGTATATTTGCGTGGAGTAAATGCCCAGATTTTTGCTTTGCTCTATACGTTACAGTTCATTTTAACTTCGATTTTAATTTTGTCTCGGTTTTTTGCGATCGCGTTAGGACGCTTAAACTCAGGTTGTTCGAAAATTCTGGTAAAAAATCTGGATGTTTTATGAGATTTATGTCGGTGTCGTATCTGAGGTATTATGCACTGAAGATTAAGCTAATGAAGGGGGATTGTAAGACACAAGCATTACGTCGCTCGTTTGCGTCGCTACCTTCTTCTCGAGACAGCTTTTATTAGACAAGGTGCAGAGGTCAAGTTGACGATTTTCGTAGTACCAGTCTATGACTGCTTGTTTGTGGTGTTTGTTTCTTTGGGGTTAGGCACGATTAACTCGAGACGGAAGAAGCTACAATGTCAAATTACAACCACGTGCTTCAAAGAGGGTGATGGCTAGTGCTGATTAAGATTTTTGGTCAAAAAATCGGTCAAAGGTCAAAGGTCACAGTGAGGTCAAATATTTGATTTTGAATGGGTTTGGTAACAGATAACTCGAGAGGAAAGGAAAACTACCAAATGGTCGAAATTGCAGGCCCGTGATTCAGGAGGGTGATGGCTAGTGCTGATTAGATTTGGTCCAAATCGGTCAAAGGTCAAGGTCACAGTGAGGTCAAACATCAAAAAATGAAATACTCGAGAACGGAAGAAGCTACCAAATTCAAATTACACAACCACGTGATTCAGGAAGGGTGGGGGCTCGCGATGATTAGATTTTGTCAAAATTTGGTCAAAGGTACAGGTCACATTGGAAGGTCAACAACCAAAACCATTTCGATTTTTTGATGGTTTGGTAGCAGAATCATCGTATAAACTTCTGGTTTGGCGTCACTAACGACTTCTCTAGAGACCAGCTTTTATTAGAACAAGGTCCAGAGGTCAAGTTGACGATTTCGTAAGTACCAGTCATGACTGTCTTGTTTGTTTGTTTGTAGGCAGCGTAACTCGAGAACGGAAGAAAGCTACCAATGTGCAAATTACAACCACGTGATTCAGGAGGGTGACATGGATAGTGCTGAATTAGATTTTTGGTCAAAATCGGTCAACGTCAAGGTCACGGTGAGGTCCAAACATTCGATTTTTGATGTTTTTGGTACAGATAACTCGAAGAACGGAAGAAGCTACCAATGTCAAATTAGCAACCACCTATTCAGGAGGGTGATGGCTAGTGCTGATTAGATTTTGGTCAAAATCGTCACGGTCAAGGTCACGGTGAGTGTCAAACATTCGATTTTTGGATGGTTTGGTACAGATAACTCGAGAACGAAGAAGCTACCTGTCAATTACACCAACCTGATTCAGGAGGGTGATGGGCTAGTGCTGATTAGAATTTTTGGCAATCGTCAACGGTCAAGGTCACGGTGAGGTCAAACATTGATTTTTGATGGTTTGGTAACAGATAACTCGAGAACGAAGAAGCTACTCAAATGTCAAATTACACGCACGTGAATTCAGGAAGGTTGATGGTGCTAGTGCTGATTAGATTTTTGGTCAAAATCGGTCAACGGTCAAGGTCACGGTAGGTCAACGATTCGATTTTTGATGGTTTGGGTACTAGATAACTCGAGACGGAAGAAGCTACCAATGTCAAATTACACCACGTGATTCAGGAGGGTGATGGCTAGTGCTGATTAGATTTTTGGTCAAAATCGGTCAACGGTCAAGGTCACGCGTGAGGTCAAATATTCGATTTTTTCATGGTTTGGTAACAGAATCATCGGTAGAAACTTCCTGGTTTTGCGTCGCTTACCTTCTTAGAGACAGCTTTTTATTAGACAAGGTCAGAGGTCAAGTTTGCCGATTTCGTAAGTACCAGTCTATGACTGTTTGTTTGTTTTGTAATGTTGTTTGTAGGCACGATAACTCGAGAACGGAAGAAGCTACCCAATGTCAAAATTACATCACGTGAATTCAGGAGGGTGATGGCCTAGCGCTGATTAGATTTTGGTCAAAATCGGTCAAAGTCAAGGTCACAGTGAGGGTTCAAACATAATTCCGTAAATTAACGTGGAGAAATGTGAGTATTTTTTGCTTCGCTCGGACGTTACGAGTTTGTTTTAACCTTCGATTTTAATTTTGTCTTCGGTTTTGCGATCGCTTCGGTCTTAAAACTCGGTTGGTCGAAATTTCGGTAAAATCGGATGTTTTGGAGGACCGTTTTAAGATTGAAATAAAAAAATATTTCACTCGAAGCGTCAAGGTCGTCCGCATGATGCAGTGCGCTCGAGCAGACCGTCAACTTGGTCGTTCCCCATGAATGCAGTAACGCTCGAGCAGACGCGTCGTTGAGTCACGTTAAGGTTTTCCGTGTTGCGCGGTGACGGTTTTTTCAATAAAATGGTGTTTAAAAGTCATTTTTTATCCCAATAAAGTTATCTGTCGCATGCCTGACTCACTGAGCCGTCGGATTAATGTACAAGATTGTTGGTGATGGCCGAATATTACGTTTTTTGTGACTTGATAAAAATAAATATTAAATAATTGCGTGGAGAAGCCGATTTTGCTTTGCTCGACGTTAACGAGTTTCATTTTAACTTCGATTTTACTTTTGTCTTCGGTTTTTGCGATCCGCTTAGGAGACGCTTAAAAAACTCGGTTGTCGAATTCTGGTAAAAATCGTAATGTTTTATGAGATTTATGTCGGGTGTCGTATCTGAGGTATTAATGCACTGAAGATTATGCTATGAGGGGGATTGTAAGACACAGCAATTACGCGCATCGTTTGCGTCGCTACTTCTCTAGAGAACAGCTTTTAATTAGACAAGGTCAGAGGTCAGTTGACGAATTTCCGTAAGTAACCCAGTCTATGAGCTTGTTTTGTTTGTTTGTGAACAGTATTACGGAAAAACTCCTCGACGGATTTCGACGAAACTTGGGGGGGATTAGGTTGGTCCAAGATCATGCCATTAGATTTTGACTTGGTCCATAAGTCCAATATGGGCCGCTATGGTGGCCATTTTGAAAAAATATTGAATTTTGGTTTTTGCATTTCTACATGTTTTAAGTGATTCCAACCCCCCCTCCCCCCCCACGCCCCCAAAAAAAAAAATATTGGAGAAAAAAAAAACTTAGAAAATGTTGCAACTTTTTTTTCAAAGAATTTCGATTTATTTTTTGCAATTTCTAACATGTTTAAAGTGAATTTCCCAACAAAAAACCATGCCAAATGATCATAATTGCGGCTGATTTTGGAACTTCAGGTGGGATATACCCACGTAAAACAATTTTTTGATTTTATGACGAATGGAATTGAGTTATGTAAAAGTTAAAAGTAAAAGGGAAAGTTGGCAAACTATAACTCCTGTGAGCACTGTTGACCGTCAAATTGAATGAATAGGATATCAGGTTCAACTTGAGTGACCTAGCAGTTTGGCGGCGGAAGGTTTTGCAGCTCTACCGAGTGCTCCCCCGCTCTGTTTGTTGTTGTTTTTGACAATCATAAACTCATTTGATGAAATTTGTTGAACTGAGGCGGTCTTCTTATTCCATCGTGGCAAATTTTAAATAAAGAATCTTGTTTTGGGGCTATGTTTTATTGGATATGACTCCCTGTTTTGAGACTTGTGGGCACCTGCTTCAATTGTACTGAGCAGAATATGCCTTGAAAGCATGCTCACACAATTGGAAAGCTGTTTGGATGTTGTGGAATGTTAACTGGTTTTAGGTTGCATGACATGGTGGACAAGGGGGCCTCAGATAAGAAGTGAACAAGCAAGAATCAATTATTGGAGGATGGATATGGTGATGCGCCATTTCCAATTTGTGCAGGTTTTGTTTGGTTTTTTTATTATTTTTTCTATCCTGTTTTACCTATAAAGCGAATTTAAGTTCTTGACAACAATGAAATGTTTTAATTTATTCAATTGTTTGCACGTTGGCTCAAATGGCAATTATTTTCTCAGACATTTGCATTTCTAACGATTAATCAAGAAATAAAATGAATATGGGTGTGGTTGTGTGTGTGTGTGTGTGTGTGTGTGTGTGGTGGTGTGTGTGGTGTGTGTGTGTGTGTGTGTGTGTGTGTGTGTGTGCGTGCCGCGCGATCAGCTTTAAATGATGGTATTCTGTATATCTCAAAAATGTATGGACAGATTTCGGACGAAACTTGGTAGACAGGTTGGGTTGTGTAATAAGACTATTGTTTTGATTTTGTTGAAAAGATCTGGATATGGACTGAGAATTTTAAAGTGATTCTTCACCATTAAGAGATTTGGGATAAAAAACGCAACGGATATCTCAAAAGTTGTGGACGGACTTGAAAAAACCTGTGGATGAGTTTGTTGTGACAAGAACAAGGCAATTAAATTTTGGTTCAGGTAGCAGGATGCACAGCCCCAACCTGTCAGTGGGATACAAACATAAACTGTTCTGCCTGGCGGAGGTAAATGCCGCGTCTACGAATACTGTTTCTAGTTACCTCCATACACTGAAGGTGGAAGGAGGTTATTTATGTTTTCAACCGCTGTCTTGTCTATTTGTTTTTTGTTTGCTTGTGTGCAGGATAATCTAAAAGTTTTTTTGACGATTTGGATGAAAAGTATGGTGGGCAGGTTAGGTGTGTGACAAAGGATGAACTGAATTAGATTTTGGTGAAAGATTCAGATCCTGATCCAGCTCTTAAGATTTAGTGATTCTTCACCATTGAGAAGATAGGGTTAAACCAATAATATAGCAGCGAATATCTCAAAAAGTTGTGGACGCGTTTGAGGGTGTGTGACCAGGAAGAATTGAATTCAATTTGGAGAAGATCCGAATCGATAATTATTAGCTCAACCTGGACTTTAAGTCCTGTGAGCTTATGTGATCGAGCAGTGTCTGCAAGTCGTGTCGGTCAGTTTTGTAAACATTGACTCTATCATGTTAACCAATACACAATTTCAAATGAAACTTGACCACAACCATTCATCACCCCATGTTGTACTGAAGTTTTGTTCATGGCATTAAAAAAATCAGTGTCTTAGGGAGTTCTGCGGGGAAGGAAGGGGGTGTCGGGGGGGGGGGGGGGGTTGAATGACTTTTGCTTTGATCCAGGTGAGCTTTCAGGATGCATGGTCCTATGTTTTTTTTTAGGTGATTCTTCACCATTGACAGATGGAGTAAAGCCAATTATACAGGGCAGGACATCTCAAAAAGTTGTGGATAGGTTTGGGTGGTGAACAAGGACAATTGGTTTCAATTTTGGTGAAAGATCCCGATCCGAGAATTTTTAAATGTGATTCTTCACCATATGAGATGAGGCCAAAACTATGTATAGCATGATATATCAAAAATTTATTGGGCCCGATAATGTTCTAACTGGATCGTGTGCAGAGGTATGTGATCTACCAATGTCACTATAGTTACCTCTGCCATTAAAGGTAGAAGGAGGATTATACTTTCACTCCTGTCATGTCTGTCTGTCTTTGTTTGTGTGCAGGACAATCATCAAAAAAGTTACCGGACGGATTCGGAATGAGTTGGTGGAACATGTTGGGTGTGTGAGGAATGAATTCATTCATTTTTTGGTGAAGATCCGAATCCGGATCGGCAACTGATAATTTTTTTGGTGTTTCTTCACCATTGAGTGATGTCGACTAAAACGATTATACAGTCACGATATCTCAAAAAAGTTGTGGACGGATTCAGAACGAAAAACTTTGTGGATAGGTTTGGTGTTTGACAACAAATTGATTCTATTTTGAAGATCTTGAATAGCAGATTCAGTTCCGAGAATTTTTAATTCCCAGTGATTGTCACCATTGAAGAGATGGGGCCAAAAACGATATGTTAGCATGAATGTTTGAAAAATTTCCTGTCCCTGATGTGCTACTGATCAGGCACATTGCGTGGTGGAGGTATAACTCTCTAAACCGAGTGCCCTTCTCGTTTGAGATTGTTTGGTCAATTTTGATCAAGTAAATTGTTTGTTATTTTTTCATGTTTTGCTGTTTGGTATGATTTTGTTTTTTTATTTGAATTCCCAAGGATGAGATTGAGGCATTGAAGAGTCAGGCAAAGAGCTGATGGGATCCTGAATGGAAGTAGTAGTTGCAACGTTGCTTAGTTTCCAGTTTATTCCTGGTTTCTTTCAACTGGTAATTTTCTCTTTTGCTAGTATCAGTCAGTTTTGGCAAACAACTACTTTTCAGACTTCTCTCATCCATTGGTTGTAAACACCAAGAAGCTTGTGTCAGAGGTCTCCTAGTGGTTCAAAAGTTTGCCTTGTTTTTTTTTTCCTCGTCTTGGGTGGGTGGACTCAGGCCCAATTCAAGGACTAAGGATTGCTTTTCAGGATCAACTTGGGATGTCTCGTCATTTTTAGCTGAGGAGCATTTTCAGGTGTTCTGTAAAATATCACTGAATCAAAGAAGCTCTTTAATGATATTCCCTGAATCTCAAGAGGCTTCCAATTAGAAATTTGCCTTGTTGTGCATATTTTCCCAGTATCTTTCTATTTCTCGAACCAAGGGTTCATCCCATACACCACCCCCCCCCTTCCACCCCACCACTCAGTTGTCTGACGTCTCACTGATCTATTTTCTTCAGGATGCAAGTTGTTCTGTATCATTTTTCATGTCCATGTACTTTTATGCTTATATATTTGAATTTCGACCTGAGTGTAATTGTATTAAAGTTAATAGTGTGTGGCATAGTGAAAAGGCTGCCCTTGTTATTTCTGAGAATATTTTTGTTGGCAATGTCTTTTTCAATGTTCATACATTACAGAATAAAGTCATGTTCATGTCATTTTTGAATGTGTTTTAAAAAAAAATTCCAGGTTTTGTGGCGCATGACTTTGTAGGGACGGATGGAGTGTTAATGGTTTTTGCAGAATATGCGTATTATATGCAGATATGTGAATTCCGCATATACGCCACACATTTTATTTGGAGTGTTTTTTGGTCACAATTTTTCTTCCTTGTTATTCTTGTCATTCTCTCTTTTTTTTAAACATTTGTTTTGTTTTGTAATTCACTCTTGGTCTTTGCAATTGGTTGGGACTATTCCTTCATTTCCATTTTAAATGTTAGTTTCTAAATTGTACTTGTTGTTGGAGATTATTTTAATTTTTAATTTTTTTGCAAAGGGAAACTTTTTTTAGAACTAACAATTTTTCTGCTGAAGTACAATTTGTATTCTGTGATCTGTAAAAGCATTTAAACATGTGGTCAAATCCTACAGTTATTCGATGAACCTCGACGACATAAGGTCGCTGCCTCCTTCGCGTCTCCAGCAGGTACAGTCTTGGGGCTCTACGAGCGGCTTGATGGCCCCAAATCCGTCACAGCCTTATACATCAGCTTGCAGGAAAGTAGATTTGGCTCAACTCTTTCATGAACTGGCTGACCAAGGCCTGGCATTGTACTATAGCTGGTTTGGGCAGGGATTTTACAATTTACCCAGGGTCCACGGCCTTTTTCTCAAGAGTAAGGCTCATGGAAAGCAAGGTTGAACTGACAGTGGTGTCGCAGGGTAACAACATGGCACAATCAGCCAAGGGATGAATGAACGAAAAGGAAAGGAAATGAAAGGGAGAAGAGAAGGAGGGAAACACTGAAACCAGCCAAATGAAAGAGTAATATGTTTATGGGATGATGGGCTGACAGTAGGCCGAGAGGTAATGCACAACTCGCCCATGAGCTGTCTCACTGGGTTCGAATCTCATTACAGCTACAAACTGTCATCCTCGTCTCACGCAGGCAGGGTGAGGTACTGTAATGCAGTCTGGTTTGATATGGCATGGGAATTAAGTCCTGTTGGTTCACAAGCATGTGGCAACCACTTTTTACATATACGTGGGAAGAAAAACTTAGTTTTGAACGCATCCTTTGGGGCCTTGGCCCCAGTGTGTGGCAGTAGCTGTCAGCTTTTGGTTGCTAACAACCCAAACCCTGCATAACTTGTTTTAAGTGCTGTTGGCCACAATCGTGGCCCAACGTCGTGTTACAACATCTATATTTTTTTGGTTCCTATTTCAGTTTGTTCAGATGGTTGTAACTTTAAACAATACAGTTAATGTACAGCCACCGTCTGAGTAAAAGACCGGCTTTTAATAGCTTCCAACTGCTATTATTCTAGTGAATTGTGGCCCCTGATCCACTGTCACTAATATCCATTCTGATAAAAGGTCTGAAATATTATTTTAAACCAGGTCTGACAGGATGGCTAGCTAGCCTGACAGGTACGCATATTGGCCTCTGAGCCGTCTAGTGTGGGATCGAAATCCAAACCAGCTATAAACCGTAATCCCGGTGTTTCACAAGAGAGGGTGATTCAATGAATGTGTGCCGTCCCTCGATAGACGTTAAACTGGTGTCCCGTCTGCCGAATTAGAATGGTTGACATAAGATCCTCAACGGTGTCCTTCGTGAAGAGTAGGCGACTATCTCCAGCGCCCTGAACAAAATGACATTCTTGCCGCTAATCAAAATTAAAAGACCAACTACTGCAGCCCATAGTCCCAAGAAGGAAGCCAACACAAACAAATACACACATCACAAACACAGATATACGAATGTTACTGAACTGGTAATCTTACAAGCTATTTATTTGAAGTTAATAAGTAATTGACTTATTTCCAAAACTGCAGGATCATCAGCTGGACACGAGATTTCGAATCCTTTCAGCCCAGAAACCTCTCCAAACGGCGATCCCACAACCCTGGCGCCAGTCATATTGGTCGATTACTCAACAAGTCAATGGCCACAACTCTTAAAGTTGTGCCAGACAGTCCAGTCCAAACACAGCAATGCCATATCCTTATTCAACTTCTTACCTCTGGTCCCCCGAAGGTGAAGGATGGTTATGTTTTCACCCCTTTCTGTCAGTTTGTCTGGACCTGTGTCCGGATACTCTCAAAAAGTTGTGGATGGACCTGGAATGGAAATCTTGTGGACAGGTTTCGCGTGTGGACTGAGGACAAATGATTAGATTTTGGTGAAAGATCAGATCCAGATTCCGACGAACTTAAGAATTTTAAGTGATTTCGTCACCATTGAGTGATTGGCCGCAGAAAATTGATAAATATCATGATATTTCCAAAAATGTATTGATTGGGCCCGATACGTTCTCGTGGATGAGGCATTACGTGGTTGGAGGTATGTGCTCTACCGATTGCACTTCTCGTTTAAAGTATACTACATATGAAATAACTTTAATCATACACCACTTTTAATGATAATATATGAAGCGATAAACACTTTACACTTGCAGACATGTCCATTTCAACAGCACATCCATCTACCACAGAAATCAAACTCTCATTCACATATTCAACTGTCATTAATAACCGATTTTAACATGATGCACTACGTATCCTAGCAACCACCATAATTATTTTAATGGTTTATTTATAATGTATTTAATAAATAATATTAATTAATGTTATTTGTTTATTCTATTTATTTTTTTATTTAAATACCTCCTTTATTTAAATACATCTATAAATAAATAATATATATATACGAGGTGTGTTCAAAAAGTATCCAACCTTAAATTTTTCGTGCGTAAAACAAATGAATCTGCGGGAGGCGTGCCTTGGGTGCACGTATGTAAAGGCGATCGCCTAATCCGCCTGCAGAAGCTGTCAGTCGCCGACAGACCGCCGATGAGTGAGGAAGTGGTAAGTGAGCGCCGTCGAATTTTCGTTTTTGACAAAAATGGCGGAAAAACTTGAAACAACGCTACTGCATCAAATTTGTGAAAGTCTTGCGATTCCATGTGAAACGATCCGCAATATTAACAGGCCCTTCGGGAAACGAAGCAATGGGCACCACACAGATAAAAGAGTGGTAGCAACCGCTTCAAAAAGTGGTGCACATCAGTGGAAAGTGAAGCACGTTCTGGTAGGGCCCTCAACACCGCGAAATGAGATTCGTCATTGACCAGAGTGAGGCCCTGCTGATGCAGGATCGTCGAATCACGATCAGAGAACTTGCAGACAAGGCGGGCCGTCAGCATTGAATCCGTTCATTCCATTGTGACTGAGGATTTGGGCTGAGGAGAATCCAGCGAAGTTCGTGCCAAAAGCTGCTAACGATCGAGCAGAAGCAACTCCGTTTTGGGAGATTCGCACAGGAACATGCTGGAGACTGGTGAACAGCGATCCCCAACTTCTTCAACACAGTGATCACTGCGATGAAAGACCACAGTGATCCGTCATTTTGCTGCAAAATGTCGAAAACCCGGTTTCGTTCAACATCTTTCAAAATTTGACCTTTGCATAACCTTAAAGGTCACAAACAATGTTGTGGACATTAAAATAAGGAAACAGGAATACATGCTATTAGCTTAATGGAGTTAGTTGTCAAGAAGGTCGAAAACTCCGTTCGATTCCCCCACAACTTTGAAAAATTTGCCTTTGTGGCCTTTAAAGGTCAAGATTATGACCTTTGTGCAAAAACTTCCTCCGGAACATTCCAGGAACAATAATAACATCATATAGGCTATATGGCATTCGCACTCCTCGATATACCAGACTTGATGAAATCGAGCGTAAAAACAAACTTGAAGGGGCGCCACGGCAATCGGTTCGAGATAGAGCAAAATGGTTTCAAGACTTTTAGGGGGAATGACCTCAAGATTATGCGTAAAAAAATATTGTCATCCTAGCTCTCAAAGTTTGGGCTGTCGTTATATTTTAGGTCAAAATTCGCAATTTTCATAAGTTTTTTGACTCTTTGTACCTGCAACTGCGACGAAAATGAAAAATCGACAATGACAAGTTTAGATAATTCATTGTTCAACCTATATACATATCGAAGAACCCATCCATCAGTCAATTCCTCGAGAAGATAGAGATTTAACCCGACTAGCCCATAAAAATGCTTCTTTTTGGGCCGTGGCTCCCGCCACATGGGCGTGGCCACGCCCTCATCCAGGAAAACACATCGAATCGATATCGAACACACCAACCAAATTTCATCAAAGTGCGCGGAGTTTATGCTCTGGACACACAGACAGCACACAGATAACGAATGTAGTGTCATTTGTGCTTGGCTCTCGGAACCAATAACAATCTGTTGTTTATTGAGAGTTGAACCGAAATATTACTGCTGCAGGTTATCCTGCTGCTCCCCGTAGGTGCGTGTCCGGTGTGGTCCAGGATTCCCCGTTGCTGGTCATGCAAATTCTTCCAACATTAAACACCAAGTATACAGTCGCTCAATGTGTTCGCGGAGATTACATCCATACCCGGATTTTATCCATTCCTCTGGTTTAAAGAAAACCTGTTTTTAAAAACCCCCATCGATTCTAAGATTACCGTTTACACCTTCAACGTGTTCTCCGACTAAGCGAACCGGATGTGGCGTCGATTACTTTAAATTTGTCCCTGAAATTCAAAACGAAAATTTGGTGCACATAAAACTTATTATTATTACTATATTTACTTCTATCTTTACTTCCATTTTATCAAATATATTTTCCTGGTTTGGTTCTAAACCTGAGTTGAGGTGCGTTGTGGCGTTTATAGAGCCTAGGCGGCTCTGACTGCGACGGAAAATCAATAAAATAGAAGAAAGAAGAAGAAGAAGAAGTATTGCCCCCGCCCGCCTTTTTTACTTCCGGTTTGCGTGCGACGCATCGCATGGCTCTTCCGCATTCTCTGTTCTAGGTGTTCTCCGTCTCCTCTCAAACACTGTCGATACTTATCTCTTCTTCACCTCCACGTCTGCCTTTTGCCAATTTCGCCTCACTCGAACTTTTCGGCGTTTTTCTGTTTTCCAAAACTCATCAACACTTTTCTCGTCCGTCAACCTCCTTTCCGGGCAACAGCTTGCGGTGAGTCCTTCTCAGCTGTTTTGGCGGTTGTGTAATATTGACGGACAAGGGATTAATACGGCACCCTTGTCGCCAGGATTTTCCTGAAAAGGGAGGGGAGGCGGTGGGGGGGGGGGGGTGCAAAAATCCAGACAACTGAAGTGTTTTATTGCCCGGATTAGGGGGGGGAGTCTCGGGTTCCCGCAACCCCACTGGAGTATTTGGAATTATCGTTTGCAATACAATCTTTCCGGATCTAGAAGCTTGTTTGGGAGTGTGAATATTCTGAGGCTTTGGTAAATTTTTAATTATCAAGTTTAAACAAGCTCAAATAGGCAAGATCCTCGTCCTCTTAATGATGACGTCATAAAAAACGAATAATGACGTCAATTGTATGTATCAGGTTTGCGATAAATTTATTGTGCTAATCCCGGCTTGATCCCGCAAACCAAGAATTCAAACAGCTTGCCCTTAGTTTCGAGATAATGGTATACGCGATTTCCCATTAGCGCGATATTATTGACGTCACTTGCTTATTTATCGTGAAGAAATTTCGCAAAATCGGAGATGGTCTACTGCCTGCACGTGCGGCTTTCTGCATTATACATGGCAACTTTCACAAAGCATCCGATGAAAACTCTGCGGTGTGAAACAAAAAATGTCAAAAAATAGGAATGACTTCATAAAAAATTGATATGGACGTCATGTGATTTGTATCATTATGTGCGGTTAATTCACCTCTGCGTAATGCCCTGTTCGATTCCCCGCAAACAGAATGTTCCAAAAAGCTTGCCTAAGTTTTCGGAGATAGTTTTTTAGGCCGTATTTCATTAGTGGAGTATTTTGACGTCATAAACTTTTTTCTAGAAGGAATTTCAAATCGGAGATGTTACGTCCTGGCGCAGGGTGTTTTACATATACATGCCAAGTCCAGGCAAGTTTCGATTGAATATCTTGGAGGCTGTGAAACACAAAAAGTCCACAAGAAACAACAACGTGAATAAGATTTAGAGATCCTCCATGAGGTATCTAAAAAACCAATCGATCATCAATTCTATATCGTGCATTTCTATTGTTAGATATACAAATTGTGGTCATAACCTCGTTCATTCCAAAAATCGATTGCAATATATTGTGGCGGGTCCGGGTCGGTGAAAAGACCACGAGAGTGGGGGAAGCATTCTTCTTCCCACCAGAACTTCCCCCCGGGAATTTAGGCTGATCCACACACGAAAATTCCATGACGCGGCAGTCGCTTAACTACGCGGGACGCCCAATAACCTCAACGGCATGACCTAGGGTCCCTCCCATCTATGAGTTTAATTGTGTACCTATATTAACAACGTTGGTTTAATTTTACCGGAACACGCCACCGGTACGCCTTGTCCCGAACTCGGATCCACCTTGCTACCGGATCGGAATGCAGCCCGAGTCGACTACTGCGCAATAACGTACGCGGCAAAAGGAACGGATCGTTGGGAATAAAGTCCCGGCTAAACTAGGATTTCGACCATGCTGGATCATGAAAGAAACCAAGAAGACTTAGCTGGGAACAGTCTTAAGGAAATTTATTAACATGTGCGCCGAGGAAAGAAGTGTTGGCACAGTGAAGAGTGTAGTTGGGGTGTTTGGGTGCAAAGATAAAGAAGGGTGGTGCAGCAAAGTAAACAGGCAACTTACAAAAGACAGCAGACAGACTTAAACGGCAAAAAAATAACAAAAGAATAACGATCTTATGCAGTCTTACTTTAGCAGACAGGCACCAGCGCATACACACACAGACACATGAAAACCCGAATGAAGAGGGAGTTTTGAACCAGGAAATTGGGCACCGTAAAGGAGGAGCTTGAGTCGAGAAGGGGCGGAGTCCAGAGTGTGAGGACGGAGTAGTAAGGGTGGGACCAGTAAGTTGCCTGTTTATTTGCTGCACCACACCTCTCTCTCCTATCTCTGCACAACACACCCCAATAAATCTTCACTGTGCCAAATATCTTTCCTCGCCCACTGTTAATAAATTATCATTAGGAATGTTCCCAGCTAGTCTTTGTGGTTTCTTTCATTGATCCAGCATGGTCCGAATCC
>CM068963.1:14076053-14092076 GCA_035128595.1 Eptatretus atami
GAGAGAGAGAGAGAGAGAGAGAAGAGAGAGAGAGAGAGAAGAGAGAGAGAGAGAGAGAGAAGAGAGAGAGAGAGAGAGCGAGCGATCCCGCCCGTCCTCTGGATGTGTGAGCTGAAAAGATTTCGTCCCGAAAAGGCCATGAGGGCTTTGAGGAGCACACAAATTGACCTCTTGGCGTTATCGTTTCTTATTTGTATTTCCTGTGCTGTGTTTTCGTTGAGTGAGTGGAAAGTCCTAAGATAAGAACTGTGAAGAAATCTGCGATTTTTGGTTTGTTCGAGGACGGTGAAGGTTTATAACCAGGTTTATTTACCGATTCATTTTGTTTATTGAATACGAGTTGTTATTGCTTCAGATAATCCTTCTCCCATGCCATTTAATTGTTAAATAAATGCACCTGGTTTCGTTGTTGGATTCTTCTCATTGTGGTGATCTCATTGGGTCTATTCTGATTCGGTATCGTTAGACGAGCTGGCTCATTCCGTCGGAGAGCTCGTGATCTGGTGTGCTCGCCTGGATTATGAAGGTCACGAGCAACTATCGACGCGTCACTCGTTAAACACACGGTCCAACAAGTATTGTAACATGACAAATAGGTTCGGGAACTTGCTCGGCTGTGGACTTAGCTGGGGGTTGCGGTCGTTTTGACACGACCGCGGAACACGAACCGGGTAACCGGAACGGTCCCGCGGCTGTTGCATGTCATTGTATAATAGCTACTAGCCAAACCATGCTCCGCGCCAAGTTTCTAAATAAGGGTTCGTTAGGACGTCATATATCCAGTGTTCACAAAGTGATTTATAGAATTTCTTTATATACAATGTTCTTGTTATACATTTTTTGTGTCAAAAGCACCTTCTGAGGTAGTCAACATGTGCGGAAGAGGTTTTACATTGCAGACGCTGTTTTCTAGGAGTGGGATTACACCTCTCAGGTGACGGTCTGTCGACGACAGACGTAATGACGTCAGCGAATGACCGATGATATGATACGTCATTACGCCTCTCCGGTGACGTCACACGTCCCATGCAAACAAATGTAAAAATTAGAAAATCGCCAAAAATTCCCAAACCTGTCCGTCTGGCACATCTCACATAGCAATGCTGTACATTAGACCACAGACCACCGCATGCCAAAAGTGGCGACAATCCGTTTGGCAGTTTCGGAGGAGATACGTGCACAAAATATGGCTTAGCGTATTAATATAATAATAATGTGGATGGAAGGTAAATAATGTTTCATAAATCCTTTTAATTTGCTGTTTATTCTGCAAGGTTTCATTTTGAGTTACTATCATCTGATGTTCTCTTATCTCTCCAGAATTTAAACTTTATCTAACTGTGATCACATCAGGATTCAGCTGAGGAGGAGGCGTTTGTTGTGCTGAGCGGAGTTGAGAGCGCTTGTGGAGTAAGCGTAAAGACCTTGGAGTTGAGAAAAACGAGCGACAAGAAAAGGTGACTGCTTCAAAAACAAGGTAAATTGACCTTCGTCTACATAACTGCAGATGGCTCTGAAAATGGCATTAAAAGCAAGAATAAAATTGACCTTTTTATACATGGTCGAGGTTCGTGGAAAGCTAGTACTAGTACATGGATGGGCAACAGGACAAGAGGAACAGTAGAGACGGAAAACACACAGCAGAGTTGAAGGCCAAATAGAGGGAGACTTGGACAAACAATGGGTATGGGGAATGTGGGGGCAGAGAAGGATGCAGGGGGGACAAGATGCTGCATGGGTAGACAAGATGGATACAGAAGAAAACTCTCAAGAGGGAAAACTGGAGATTTGAAGGAGAAGGGATTATTATTGGGGGTGGGGTGGGGTGGGGGTCAACGAAGTAGAAAAGATCATGGTTTGGATTGGGGAAATTGAGATGGTGGTGAGCAGCTGTCTTGAAGACCGGATGAAAGAATGAGATTGAAGAGGATGTGGAAATTGGTTCCACAGGCAGGAAAAAAGAGGAACAAATGAGTGAAGGTGAGCAGTGATCCTGGATTTAGGTAGTTCACCAGATGATGATGTGAGACTCGTGTGCTCTGCAGGAGACTGGGTTTGGGAGGGGGGAGGGTGGGCGAGACAAAATGTGGAAAGAGCAGAGGCTGCAAGATAAGAAAGGAGGGGGTAGAAGACAGAGAGACCCCCATTGTCTGTGATGGTGAAGTGATAGGCCTTTAGATTCAGCTTCAATGCGGGAGATTCCAATAATCTTGAAGGCCTTGTTTCCACGGGTCAAGCTGAGCAAGATGTAAGGCAGGATAGCCAGCCCAGAGGGGAGAGCAGTACTCCATCAGCTACGGATGAAGCCTTGTTGGTGGATTGGAGTTTGTGTGTGCCAAGGAAGACTTTGTACGACGGAGGATGCCCAGTTGGTGCTGGCTTTGGGAGTCAACTTTGAAATATTGCTTTCCCAATAAAGATTATGGCTGTAGTGAGACCGAGAGTTTGACTGAACTTTTCTCAAGAGGATTGTGAAGAAGTTGATAGGAGGGTTTGCCAGACGGTCCCTTCGGAGACCGTCCCTTCGGAAATGAAAATAAAAAAATCTGAAAACCCACTCCGTGGGAGTACCTTCTGTACAGCTTCCTTTCGCAGGGCAGCTCATGTGATGACGGGATTGGGCAAAGCCTTCGGGATCCCCAATTTTGATGATAAGGAAACTGCGGGGTAACATTCCCAGTCAGATTGTGGGAGACTGTGTTGGGTGGTGCTGAGGTGTTGTCCACCAGACGCGGTCTCCTTGGGTTAACCTGAGCGGTCCTTGTGTGGGTGCCTGGAATGTCCTATCCCTCAGAGAGGATGATCAAAGGTCTGTTGTCATCTGAGCTCAAGCGTTTGGACATCGGCATTGCAGCACTCTCTGAGGTTCAGAGGCGGATTGCGGCGAGATCATGGCGGGTGGTTACAACTACGATTGTTCTTGGTCACTCTGATTGTACCATGCCAAAGGAGTTGCTGTAGCTGTGTTCAATAAGCTGACTCCAATGATAATTGAGGAACACCGTCAACGAGCGTATTATGAGACTAAGGATCGTCACTGCTTGTGTGTCATTCCTGGTCTCTGGATATCTCCGACTAAGGTGAGTGATCTCACCGTGAAGGACGCATTCTATGCCACGCTTGAGTCTGGTTGATCAGTGCTCCAGGCGAGATACTCTTCTAGTCTTGGGGGATTTCAATGAATCGACTGGAACTGATAGGATGGTTATGAGACGTGTGTTGGTCTCCATGGGTCTGGAACTGTGAACCAGAATAGCACTATGTTCCTGACTTTGCAAAAAGTCGTGGACTTAGGGTGGCTGGTTTATGGTTTCAGCACCCACAAGCTCATCGCTTGACTTGTTATTCCAACTCTGGGGGTGTGGCAAAGGAGATTGACAATTGTCTCGTTGATGTCGCTTGAGGATGATCCAGAACTGCGGTCACCGGAGTGCTCAGTTCCTCGATACTGACCACCGGCTTGAGCAACTCTTAAGTTGCACCTTAAATCCAGGAGAATGTACCATCCCAGCCGAGGCTGGATGTTGGCAAGCTCAATGATGACAGAGTGGCTGAGGAGTTTGTGAACAGGCTGAGTGGAGATTTGGGGGTCTGGGTGCTTTGGTGGATCCTGAGAGTTGTGTTGTGCCTTCAAGACCACCGTCCTTGATGTTGCCGGAGATGTCTTGGTACTCACCGGAGGGCGAAGAAGAATTTTGTCTCTGAAGGGACACTGGATACCATTGACCAGAGTCGCAGGCCAGGCTGAATAGCAGAGCTAGCTGTTCAGGGAGCTGAGTCGTAAAACTGTACGTGCACTAAGGGTGACAAGGAGGCCTGTGTGCGAGGAATCTGTAAGGGGTAGCATCACCTGTGGTCAAGTGATTCTCGTCCTGCTTACAGGGGAATTCCACATTGCGTTCATCCAAGCCTGTCCCTCGGTGAACTGCAGTTGGAGCAGAGGTGGTGGGCTCTTGACAGAGGAGTGTGAAGTGAAGGCCCGCTGGGCTGGTTACTTTGAGCAATTCACCAGGCTGATCCGCCAGCTGTCGAGTTGGATGTCAGGGGTGTTACAATCCCGTTGCTGACCCTCCAATCAACTGTGATCCACCTTAGTTTGTGGAAACACAGGCTGCAGTGAACCGTTGAAATGGGGTAAAGCTCCTGGTATCTGTGGCATCATGCTGAACTTGTCACGGCCAGTGGAGATGCTGCATCATGTCCTTGCTGCAGTTCTGTGCTCTGCTTGGAACACAGCATCATTCCAACTGACTGGAAGAGGGCCTTGTCCCCTCTCTGGAAAGGGAAGGTCATCGCCAAGACTGCAACAACTACCGAGGGGTGTCGCTGCTCTCGGTGCGAGGCAAGGTCTTTGCTTGGATAATTCTTGATAGGGTTTGCCACCATCTGCTTGAGCACCAGCGTCCAGAGCAGTCAGGCTTAACACCAAAGAGGTCAACGATGACCGTATCCTTGCTCTCGGTCCTCACCAACGCAGACAAGAGTTTTGGCAGGGGCTGCTTGCAGCCTATGTGATCTCTTGTAAAGCGTTTGATTCAGTGAATTGGATGCCCTCTGGAGATTCTTGGTCTTGTGTGTGCCACAAAACTGATCGATCTGATGCTGAACTATACTATGGTACGAGAGGGCTGTGAGATGTGGTGGTACCATCTTCTGACTTATCTCCAGTTGTCACTGGATTTCGGCAGGATGTGTACTGCCCCCCCCCCCCCACTTTCAGCACTTGTATGGACTGGATCTGGGGAATGTCGAGAGATCAAGCTGTGGTGCATCGTTGGGGATGTCAAGATCTCTGACCGATTCGCAGATGATGCAGTCATCTTTACGGAGACTCTAGATATCCTTGGGTGCCTCGAGGTGCTGAATGAGGAGTCGGAGCCGCTGGATTACGGGTTTCCTGCGTCAAAACTAAGATCCAGACTTTCAATACATCTTGGATGCTGCTATTCTTCTATACCTGTTTGTGTTGAGGATGTTTGGGTCGTGGAAAATTCACTTACCTTGGCAGTGGTGTTAATGTCTCTGCTGGCTGTGAGCCAGAGGTCAACCGACGTCTGGGTTGGCCTGGGTATCATGGATTCACTGGATCATGGGGTGTGTGCTGCCGTACCTGTGCAGGAGACGAAGTCCGAGTCTTCAGATCCTTGGTGCTTCCAGTCTTGCTCTTTGATGTGATACTTGGACTCTGACCAGGGATCTGAGATGGAGACTTAATTCCTTTGGTACCAGGTCTCTTCGGAGAATCCTTGCTGTCCGACAAGCGGTTGCTGAGAGAGACTCAAATAAGATTTGTTTACCTGCATGGTCCGTTAGCCTCAGCTGCGGCTGTATGGACATGGCTCGTTTCCTGATGCTGATCCTGCTCACCAGATTTTCCAGCGAGAGAGTCTCTTGAGTGAGGAGGCCAATGGGCGACCACATGCTCGTGGTTGCAGCAGGTTGATCAGCATCTCAAGGAGATGGGATGGGCCAGCATCTGGCCTGGGGATGCCAGACAGAGGCCCTGGAGTACCAGCGAAAGTTGGACTCAGCGACGCGCTGCTCTGGCACTTGCTGCCATACCTGACTGACCTGACCCTCAAAGGAGATAGTGAAAGTTTGAGATTGGTCAGGGTTGAAAGACCTTTTCAATTGTTTGACCAGCTTGTGATGTCAGATATGAAGAGAGGAAGAGGCTGCAGTCTGCTTTCTGAAGGATGAGGATGTCACGGCAGAGGTTGGAGTCATCAACAAATAGATAAAGGGGATTTCCAGAGAGTCAGAGAGATAATTTATGAATACCAAGATACATCAGAGACAGACTTAACAAGGTTGCACAGGTTTTAGAGGATGAGTTAAGTTTGAAAGTTCATCTTGAGTTTGACAGATGTTGTTTCTGGCTCTCCTGAGAGTGCACACACTAGTTGTGACTTGTGGAATGCAATGAGATTGCCTTTGGTCAGATTAGCCTCCAGGAAAAGAAGGCAAGTTGTTTCAGACAACTGACTGACCATAGATTCAGTGTACCATGGGCGGAAGGAGGTTAGGAAACTCGAGATGCAATTGATGAATTTGTGCATCAAGAGCAGGTTTCTGTGTAAGAATTCCCAGGCTTGATTAACATCAGGAGCAGTGAGTATGGAGACCAGTCCTGAAGAGAGAGGGCTGCTTGCAGATCCTGCCAATCTGCTTGGGTGAAATCCCAGACTGCCAGCATTAAGCAGCTCTCTGAGATTAGCCAGAGAGATGTGACTTTCACAAGTATAATCACATGAACAAATGGAGCAGAGGAAGAACACGAGACATTTGTGGAAAGTTAGTATATCAAGTCCAGAAGGGGAATTTGCCATTGGAGAAATCTGGATGGGAATGGTCACAAATCGAGTCAGTCCCATGAAGTCACAGAAGTCCTTTGCTGAATTGAGATGGTTGGTGAAAGAGTATCACATCCAGCCAATTTGCATGGTGACAATTGAAATCGCCGCATATGGAAGAGAGAGAGATTGGATGATGGGTAAAATGGTCATGTTGTCTGAGAGAGATGTAGATGAAGTCATCACTGTTCGGAGGACGGTACAACACAGACAAAGAAGAGGTGGGAGCAGAGGGAAGCGTGCCAAGGTACTCCTGGGGGTTTGGAGGTGTAAGATCGGTACAAGGGCAGTGAGAAATTGAGTTCTGATGTAAAGTGCAACTCCGCCGCTGGGGTGTGTTCAGGCCTATCAAATCAGAAGAGCCAAGAAGAGTGAGAATTGTTTTGCATTATATGTCCTTTCCGGTCCCAATGAATTCTCGAAGAATATAAATTTGTTTGCATTTAATGCATGCTCAAGCCGATACTGGAACCAAAATTGAGACTTTCATATAAGAAAAAAAAATCACCCAGATGTTCGTACATACTTGAAGCAAAAATGTGTGTACAATTGTGTGCAATATAATACATCGTTGGTTATATACCTGGGATCATTCCAATTCCATTGGCCTTGGACTGACACCCAGGTCTAAGGCCTGTGTGCCTGCATCTGTGCTGTCGTGCAATAGCAGTGCATGATTTATTTTGGTGGAGTCAAGCCAGCTTTCCAGCCAATGGGTGCAAAGCAGTGGGGTGGATCAGGGCAGCTAAACACTGACCCATGATAATATGTATATTTTCTAAATCTAAAGGCACAACTCTGTGAAAAATTGAACTCTCTCTGAACTCATACGTGTTCTGTAACTTATAATAAGCGATGTACCAAGTTCAGTTGATATTGTTAAAGGTATGGAAAAAAAAAGTTGGGGAAAAACCACAGGTGGATGGAAAAACAGATGGCAGACGGAGAACAAAACCGAGAGTCCCCTCGGTGAAAATGGTAGGGGACTAATAACCAGTGAGAGACACTAAGGAGTCAGATGTCCTGTGAGAGAAGGATCTGTTCAACAAATGATCGGTTTATCAGCAGCGGCCTGGATTGAGAGATCTGTCAGGTTGAGCAGAGACCTCCACACAGTTAGAGATGAGGGGAGGAGTCTTTGGGAGGATCGAGCGTGTGGGGTGGCGGGCGAAGGATCGAGTGTGTGGGTGCGGGGAAGGATCGAGTGTTTGTGGACGAAGCTCAGAGCTGACAAAAACCTCAGAAAAAATATCCTTTTGAAGAAGCAGAATAAAAAAAACATTGTTGTGGAGAAGCAGAACATGTGCAGCAATTGTGAAGGAGAACAAGGTTGAAATGCATTCTTAAAATGATTTATTTTTTATAGAAAAACGTTATATTTAATGTAGTCTCCGTTTGGAGAGAAGAGGGTGAGGTAAAATAGAGCCAGTAGCAGAAGGAAATTCAACAGAAACAAGAAAGAGCAATCAGAGATTGCAGACCCTCGCCAGGGCTTGTTTTGTGTGGTGTTTGTGCAGTGTATTTTGTATGGTGTTTCTGTACTGGTGTGTTACGTAATAATAATAGACATATAACTAGAACTGCACTTTATAACTGCTGAGTGGATTAGCAGTACCAAGATGGCCCACTTTGATGCAACCCAGCTGAATAATACAAAATGCATGGGTCAGGGTTAGGTGTCCTATGACACCTAACCCTGACCCATGACGTTTTGTATATATCAATTGAATTCAGAATGGGATTTAATATATTAATTAAAATCAATGGAAGACCCAAACAGGTACATCCTGCATTGGAGTCATCAGAAAGAACCCAAACAAGCAAAAAGCAAAGATGAAGTCATCAGGAGGACCTCGATAGGATTTGGTTCACTGCTACTCCTCTACCTTCAAATCATCCATTCGCAGCCAAGTGAGCCTGAGTCAAAGAAAAAGAAAAATCAAAACGAAACTCGGATTCAAAAAACAAAAACTTGTGTCGCCAGCGCCGTGTAAACGATTGGGTTTGAATGTTAATGTTTCAAAAAAAAGAAATGATACATGTAAAATTTGTCACAAAACAGTTGACATATGACGTGGATTTTTAACTCCGCCATCGAAGATGGACGGAGGTTACTGTTTCACCCCTGTCTGTTTGTACTTACGAAAATCTAAGATTCGTAAGTATATTGATGACTACCGTTTCTTTGTTTGTTTGTTGTGTTTACTTACGAAATCTAAAGATTTCGTAAGTATATTGATGACTTCCGTTTCTGTTTGTTACTTACGAAATCTAAAGATTTCGTAAGTATATTGATGACTACCGTTTCTTTTGTTTGTTGTTTGTTTGTTTGTAGGCACATAACTCGGAGAAACGAAGAAGCTACCAATGTCAATTACACCACGTGATTCAGGAGGTATGCTAGTGCTGATTAGATTTTGGTCAAAATCGGTCAAAGGTCAAGGTCACAGTGAGGTCAAATATTCGATTTTTGATGGTTTGGTACAGATAACTCGAGAACGGAAGAAGCTACCAAGTTAAATTACACCACGTGATTCAGGAGGTGTGATGCTAGCTGATTAGATTTTGGTCAACATCGGTCAACGTGTCAAGGTCACGGTGAGGTCAAACATTCGATTTTTGATGGTTTGGTACAGAATCATCGTAGAAACTCTGGTTTGCGTCGCTACCTTCTCTAGAGACAGCTTTATTAGACAAGGTCAGAGGTCAAGTTGACGATTTCGTAAGTACCAGTCTATGACTGCTTGTTTGTTTGTTGTATGTTTGTTTGTTTGTTTTTTGTTTTGTTTGTAGGCACATAACTCGAGAACGGAAGAAGCTACAATTCAAATTACACCACGTGATCAGGAGGTATGGGCTAGTGCTGATTAGATTTTGGTCAAAATTCGGTCAAAGGTCAGTCACAGTGAGGTCAACATAATTCCGTAAATTAACGTGGAGAAATGGAGTATTTTTGCTTCGCTCGACGTTACGAGTTCGTTTTACTTCGATTTTAATGTTTGTCTTCAGTTTTTGCGATCGCTTAGGACGCTTAAAACTCGGTCGTCGAAATTCTGGTAAAATCGGATGTTTTGGAGACGTTTTAAGATGTTATAAAAAATATTTCACTCGAAGGCGTCAAGGGTCGTCCCATAGATGCATTGCGCTCGAGCAGACGTCACGGGTCGTCCAGATGCATTGCGGCTCGAGCAGACGCGTCGTTGATTGACGTAAAGGTTTTGCATGGAGAAATTGGAGATTTTTTTGCTTCGCTCGACGTTACGAGTTCGTTTTAACTTGCGTATTTAATTTTGTCTTCGGTTTTTTGCGATCGCTTAGGACCCTTAAAACTCGGTTGTCGAAATTCTGGTAAAACGGATGTTTTGAGACGTTTTAAGATTGTATAAAAAATATTCACTTCGAAGCGTCAAGGGTCTCCATGATGCATTGCGCTCGAGGCAGACGTCACGGGTCGTCCCATGATGCAGTGCGCTCGAGCAGACGCGTCGTTGATTCACGTTAAGGTATAATTGCGTGGAGAAATGCCGATTTTTGCTTTGCTCTACGTTACGAGTTATTTTAACTTCGATTTTAATTTGTCTTCGGTTTTTGCGATCGCTTAGGACGCTTAAAACTTCGTTGTCGAAATTCTGTAAAAATCGGATGTTTTAGATGTTAGTTGTTCGGTGGCGTATCTGAGGTATTATGCACTGAAGATTATGCTAATGAGGATTGTAAGACACAGCAATTACGCCTCGTTTGCGTCGCAAGCTCTCTCGAGACAGCTTTTATTAGACAAGGTCAGAGTGCAATGTTTGACTATTCGGTAAGTACGCAGGTCTATGACTGTCCTTGTTTGTTTTTGGTTTCTTTGTAGGCCGATAATTACGTCGAAACGAGATGAGTACCAATGTCGAAATAAGCCCACGTGCTTTCAGAGGGTGATGGCTAGTGCTGATTAGATTTTGGCAAATCGGTCAAAGGCAAGTCCACAGTGGGTCAAATATTTGATTTTTGATGGTTTGGTACAATAACTCGAGAACGAAGAAACTTATTCCAATGTCAAATTTGCAGCCCGTGATTCAGAGAGTGAGTGTGGCTAGTGTGCTGAGTTAGATTTGGTCAAAGTCGGTTCAAAGGCAGGTCACAGTTGAGGTCCAAACATCCAAAAGATACTGAGTAACTACGGAGAAAACCCGGAAGGCCTACAATGTTCAAATTACCACTGATTCAGAGATGTGTGGCTGGCGTGATTTAGATTTGGTCAAAATTTGTCAGACGTAAGGTCACATTGAGGTTCCAAACAAGCCAAAACGATTTCGTTTTTGATGGTTTGGTACCAGGAATCATCGTATAAACTTCTGGTTTTGCGTCTCTACCTTCTCTAGAGACAGCTTTATTAGAGCAGATGCAGTCAGATGTTGACGATTTCGTAAGTACCAGTCTATGACTGCTTGTTTGTTGTGTTTGTAGGTCACGGATAACTCGAACGAAGAGACTACCTAAGTCAGATTACACCACGTATTCATGGAGGGTGATGGCTAGTGCTGATTAGATTTTGTTCATAATCGGTCTAACGGTCAAGGTCACGGTGAGGTCAAACTATTTCGATTTTTGATGGTTTGGTACAGATAACTCGAGAAGACGAAAAAGCCTACAATTGTCAAATTACAACCACCTGATTCAGGAGGGTTGATGGTACGTGACTTGAGTTGAGGATTTTCGGCAATCGGTCAACGGGTCAGGTCACGGGTGAGGTCAAACATTCGATTTTTTGATGTTCTACTAATCTATTATAATATATACTGATCAATGTAAATTACACCACCTGATTCAGGAGGGTGATGGCTAGTGTGATTTAATTTGGCAAGAACGGTCAACGGTCAAGTCACGTGAAGGTCAAAGCATCGATTTTTGATGGTTTTACAGATAACTCGGAAACGGAAGAAGCTACCAATGTCAAATACACCACGGATTCAGGAGTGTATGTAGTGCTGATTGATTTTGGTCAAAATCGTCAACGGTCAAGTCACTGTGTGAGCTAAACATCGTTTTTATTTTGGTACTGATAACTCGGTGAGAACGGAAAAGCTACCAATGGCAAATTACACCACGTGATTCAGGAGGTGATGGCTAGTGCTGATTAGATTTTGTCAAAATCGGTAACGGTCAAGGTCTCACGGTGAGGTCCAAATATTCGATTTTTTCATGGTTTGGTACAGAATTCACGTAGAAAACTTCTGGTTGCGTCGCTACCTCTCTAGAGACACTTTTATTAACAAGGTCAGAGGTCAAGTTGCCGATTCGTAGGATACCAGTCTATGACGGTGTTGTATATCTTCTCTCTCTCTCTCTCTCTCTCTCTCTCTCAGCAGTTTAACGACTGTGCCGCTCTATGTCTTTCTGAAGCAGGTGAATCAACTGTGCCTCTCTGTGTCACTCTCTCAAACAGCCGTTTAACAGAAAAACGCTCACGAGATAACTGCCGATTTGGCCTCGCATCGGCTGCTCTCATGGTGATGCCAACTGCAGACTTCTTCAATGCAAATTCGCCCCATACATCAGCCCTGTGGTAAGGGTATTGCCAACTTCCTCAATGCAAATTCACCACACCTGCATATTCTCATGAATTGAGCCGCAAAGCACTCGTGTGCACTTTGTAAGGGCATGTAAACAAAGGATAAGAACACTAAAAACGTACAGCCAGAGCTTTGAATAGGGGAGGACAAAACAGTGGGGTAGGGGAAGCAAACATCTTACTGTACACATATCTATTGCACAAATAGCAATTCACACTTGTCAAAACAAACGCGAAGAAATAACTATCGTTCTACTAAACAGTTTTATTTACCCTCAAATATAATTGCCACAAGAAGATTGTCACAGGAACGGTTGAAGGTGTAAATGGGGAACAGTTTATAATACAGGTAGTATTTCATTGTGCATGTTCGCACAAGTGTGACATTATAATTAATGCAATTAGAGAGGAAGTGTCGAATGAGGTATTTAGAAGCTCTTCTCTCCCTTCAATGTTCGCGTCTAACCCCATTTCCGCTCCACACAATTTGCAATGTTCCCCCTGTAATCTGTGTATTCATTTTCCCGTTCTCCTCATGGACCTCCGCACTGGTAGGAAGCACGATGTATGATTGGAAGATGACTGGCCCCTTGTCAGCCAATCAGCGTAGGTGCAGCATCCTCGCGAGAGTCCAGATAAGAAAGAACACCAGAGGGAACTCACAGTGGATGAGTGGAAATCGCTGAGAACAGCACTGGCTGTGTGGAAGCTCTCACCCCGCAGTTGTGTGGTGTGGTGCGGTGGGCTTTACCCCGCAGTTGTGTGGTGTGGTGCGGTAGGCTTTACCCCGCAGTTGTGTGGTGTGGTGGTGGGTAGGCTTTACGCCGTTGTGTGTGGCGGTGGGGTGGGTTGGGCTTTACCCGCAGTTGTGTGGGTGCGGTATGGTGCGGTGGGCCTCAACCCGCAGTTGTGTGGTGTGGTGCGGTGGGCTCAACCCGCAGTTGTGTGGTGTGGTGCGGTGGGCCTCACCCACAGTTGTGTGATGTGGTGCGGTGGGTGGGCCTCAAACGCAGTTGTGTGGTGTGGTGCGATGCGGTGGGTCTCAACCCGCAGTTGTGTGGTGTGGTGTGCGGTGGGCCTCACCCCACAGTTGTGTGGTGTGGTGTGCTGCAGTAGGCCTCACCCGGCAGTTGTGTGGAGTGGTGTGCTGCAGTAGGCCTCACCCGGAAGTTGTGTGGAGTGGTGTGCTGCAGTGGGCCTCACCCCGCAGTTGTGTGGTGTGGTGTGGTACGCTGGGCCTCCTCTCCCCTCTCCTCTCCCGTACAAAGTAATGAATCGCCACATCACGGCAGGAAAGCCAAGAGTTATGTACACTTGCTCTAACCTGTCTCGCCGGGGTTTCAATGTTGACCCACCGATACACTGTCATCCCGTCCCAGTGTTTCACAGGCAGGGAGATTCATCAATGTGTGTGCCATCTCTCGGATGGACGTGAAACTGGACGTCACATCTGCCAGAATCCCCCCGCCCCACCACTCCACCTGCCTCTTCTCTCCCTCCGTCATCTCCCTCTCTCTCCCTCCGTCCTCGTCCTCTCCCTCCGTCCTCGTCCTCTCCCTCCGTCCTCGTCCTCTCCCTCAGTCCTCGTCCTCTCCCTCAGTCCTCGTCCTCTCCCTCCGTCCTCGTCCTCTCTCCTCTCCTCCGTCCTCTCGTTCCTCTCGTCTCTCCTCCGTCCTCGTCCTCAGTCCTCTCCCTCCGTCCCTCGTTCCTCTCTGTCCTCTCCCTCCGTCCTCGTCCTCTCCCTCTCCTCCGTCCTCGTCCTCTGCCTCTCCCTCCGTCCTCGTCCTCCCTCCTCTGTCCTCGTCCTCGTCCTCTCCCTCTCCCCTCCCGTCCTCGTCCTCTCCCTCTCCTCCGTCTCGTCCTCGTTCCCCTCCGTCCTCGTCCTCGTCCTCTTCCTCCGTCCTCTCTCCCTCCGTCCTCGTCCTCTCTCCTCTCCTCGTCCTCGTTCCCCTCCGTCCTCGTCCTCCAGTCCCTCCGTCCTCCGTCCTCTCCCTCCGTCCTCGTCCTCTCCCTCCGTTCCTCGCTCTTCCTCCCTCCGTCCTCGTCCTCCTCTCCTCCGTCCCTCCGTCCTCTTCCTCCGTCCTCGTCTCTCTCCCTCCGTCCTCTCCTCTCCCTCTCTCTCTCCCCCCCGTCCTCTCCTCTCTCTCCCCCCTCTCTCCCCCCTCTCTCTCCCCCGTCCTCTCCCTCTCCCTCTCTCCCCCCCCCCGTCTCTCCCTCTCTCCCTGATCGATGAGGGGATCTCTGGGGCTGTGTAGGACATAATGTATGTAATCGGCTTTAATCCCATACGAGGGTAAATTGGAACGGGTGTGCTAAGGCACCATGAGTTAAGAACGAAATGGTCCTTCGGCACCAGTCAGCCAATCTGGGAGAGCAGATTTGGTATGGCGCATGTTTCATAAGCCATTGAGCTGCAAGCAAGTTACAGGCGGAAGTGGCGATCTTGTCTCCTACCCGCCTGGCATTTCGCCGGTATGGTAAAAATCCCACTCCCGCAGTAATATTTACAATTACAGCTATTCTCTTTTAAAATGATCTGACAACAAATGTATATTTGATTAATCAATTGAATCGACAAATAAACTAGAGTTCATGGAACGTAATACCCCATGCAGGTTTTCATGGAAATACAGTACTTTAATTCTAAAACAATAATGATTTGAAAGATCATTTTTTTAAATAAAAAAATCCAGAAGTTTAGTGCTACTGAAGCAGTCTTATACACCACCCTTATACGTGACGAGAGAACATGACGCAGACCTGTTGTGCAAGATAGATTTCCGCCCCAAGCCGTTTTAGCGTCATCTCCTGTTTCTCCAGCTTCAAATGATTTTCTGCCAGCAGTGGCTCAAACTGCAGGCAAGATACGTAAACAATCTACACATTTCATTTGCAAATGCCATGTCAGCAGCCTCTTCAAAAAGGTTGAATAAGCCTACAAGAGCAAGAAGGGCTTTTAAAATGGAAAGTGGGGTGTTTAAACCTGAGCAAATAAAATTAGAAATGAAAGGAAAAGGAATGGAGAAAAAACAAAAAGAGAATGACCTTCCTCAGATTGAATTTCTGATCCTGCAGCTGGGAGGAGAGACGATTAATGCTTTCTTGCTGTGTATCCTTCATCTTCAACAATGCTGGCTGTGGGGGAAATAAAACAAAAGAAAAAAATATATATTATAAAAAGCAAGTTCCAAGGTCAGGAATGTTCATGCATCCAAGTCTCCATTACAAATTTTTTTGCTTCTCTTCCAAGCCTTGGTTCAATGAGGCCGATGATGATGAGGTTATTGCAGCAAAACAGCTTTCTTTCTTTCAACTTGGAAAACGAAACCATTGTTCAATCACCAATTAACACTGGGATGGAAGCAATTACTTTTAACACAAAATGGTTGTGATGTAGAACAGTTCGCAAGAGAGAATAGTGATAGCAACTGAATATATAAGTTTAAAAGGGAATTAGACAAGCACATAGATAGAACAAGGTAGTTTGGATGAGTGTACAGTACCTTCTCTTATTTCATTTTCCCCTTCATGCATGCATTTTGCACTTTCTAGACCTTGTTTGTACAGATGAGTAAAAACATCTTCCTTGATTTTTTTTTTTCTTTCATAGTCGAGGCTTGTGGAAGAGCGACAGTACATTGAATGTATCAGGATGCAACAGGACAAAAGGATAGTTGAGGGGGGGATGGGTGGGACACCAACTGTAGAGCCAAAGGCCAAGATACTGGAAGATTTGGACAAACAATGGGTATGTAAAGGAATAGGGGGCAGGAGAGGATGCATGGGGTGGATGAGATGGATACAGAAAAACTCTCAAAATGGAAAACTGGAAATTTGGAAGGAGGGATTGGGGTGGGTTGTGGGGGTTGGGGTTAATGAGTAGAAAAGATCATGGTTTTGGATTGGAGACAATCTGAGATTGTGGTGAACAGCTGTCTTGAAGACCTGGAGGGAAGAATGAGATTTAAGAGCATGTGGAAGTCGGTTTCACAGGTGGGCAAAAAAGAAAAAGAGGAACAAAATAAGTGGAGGTCAGCAGTGATCCTGGATTTTGGGAGTTTCACCAGAAGGGGGTCAATGGTGGACCATGTGTGCCTTGCAGAAACCTGGGGG
>CM068963.1:14126625-14136997 GCA_035128595.1 Eptatretus atami
CAGACCACAGAATATTTTGCCTCATGCTCTCAGTGTTTCACATGGCTTTTTTGCAAACTCCAGGCATGCTGTCAAGTACCTTTTTCTCAGGAGTGGCTTCCATTTGGCCACTCTCCCATAAAGCCTCGATTGTGAAGTGCTGCAAAGACTTGTCCTTCCGGCAGGTTCTCCCATCTCAACCAAGGAACTCTGTAGTTCTGTCAGAGTTGTCATTGGTTTCTGGGTCACCTCCCTGACCAAGGTCCTTCTTGCTCAGTTGCTCAGTTTGGTCAGACAGCCAGCTCTACGAAGAATCTGGGTAGTTCCATATTTTTTCTATTTCCTAATGATGGAGCTCACTGTGCTCTTGGGGACTTCCAACACTCGAGAAATTGTTTTATACCCTTCCCCAGATCTATGCCTCCTCACAACATCCGAGTTCTATGAACAGTTCCTTGGACTTCATGGTAGCATTTCTGCTCTGACATGCACTGTCAACAAGGGACCTTGTATAGAAAGGTGTGTTTCTTTCTAAATCATGTCCAATCAATTGAATTGGCCAAGGTGGACTCCAATCAAGTTGTGGAGATATCTCAAGGATGATCAAAGGAAATTGGATGCACCTGAGCTCAATTTGGAGCGTCATAGCAGAGGGGTTGAATAATTCATGCAAGACATTTCAGCTTTTCATTTTCAATTGATTTGTAAAAATCTCTAAAAACATGTTTTCGCTTTGTCATTGGGGGTATTTTCTGTAGATTGGTGACAATTTTTTTCTTCCATTTAATCCATTTCAAATTCAGGCTGTAACACAACAAAATGTGATAAAAGTCAAGGGGTGTGAATACTTTCTGAAGGCACTGTAAATGGAGAGAGAGAAGAGATGAAAAAAAAAAATACCCCCGGAAGCGGCGATGCCGGTCATCTCTGCCAGAGGTCGAAAGTAACTCTGTGCCAAACTGGAATAGGGGCAGTTCATAAAGTACATACGCTCTACTTCCGGGTTTCAAAACACCCCCCCCCCTCTGTATGCAGCCTAGTGACCACCCACCCACCCCCCTCATACATCGCTAATCGCTTGCAAAGCCAGCAGTTCCTTATGAACCGATGTTTGTAAGCCATGACAATGCAGTCCCTAGCGGTAATTTACCTTTTTCTTTTAATATCACAGCACGTCATTTATGAAAATAAAAGTACAAATTGACATTCAAGACAATGTTAATGTCATAAATGAAGTAAGTGTGCATATAAACTTGTGTTCCATCGTTTTAGTTAAATCTGACAAAAGCTTCAAATGTAATATTTGTCTCGGAGAGTTCCGGTTCTTAATTTTTAATACTTTTATTTTGTATGTACGTACTTTATGAACGGCCCATACGGGAATCAAAACGAAGTTTGAAGGGCATATAATCGGAACGAGAGCAAATTTCAAAAAAATGGCTCTGTTTGTTCTAGATAATAGTCCGTAGTATCTGAATCACTAATAACATTTGATCTCTCTTGATAAATGAGGGAGGAGATACGATTTGAAATCGACGATTTTCGCAACATTGACAGCCTCGTGATGTTGACCTCGACCTTGGACGACCTTGAAAGTTATATCGTTGTGCATGTCTCATCGACTCTATCCATTCCACTATTGGTTATTTGTCTCCACTCGGTTTGATTGTGGACGGACGGACGTACGGACGGACGGACAGACTTCGAGACTGGGGTTATTAGGTCATCTCTACTGAGATGATAGAGATGACCTAAAAATAGGAGCAATGTTAATCAGGAAGTATAATTAATGATGCAACAGGATTTAAAGCACAACCATCTTTAGGAAAGAGTTTTCTGACAACAGAATGAGACAGCTAAGAAGCATTTGGCGAACAATATACCAACACGCTTGCCAAGGTAGTGTGCGGCAATGGTAAACGACTGGTAGAGTCCATCAGATACAACTCAACAGTCATTCAGAGTTGCTCAATGCTGTATGACACAACCTTTAGTCAGTATTTCAGATTGAATGCCAGTCAAAATAAAGAATGAACACAGAGAGAATGCAATAAAATGAGTGCACACTTCTTAGAAAAGCAGATGAGAAAGGTACAAGATTTGGGATGTCAGACTGAGAATGAAACGAGGGCATACACAATTAGAGAGTTCATAGAATACGATACCCCGTGCAGTGTTCAAGTATATACTTCAATTTAAATGGAATTGAACTTCAATTTAAAGTGATTTTTAAAATCGTTTAAAAAAAACTCCAGAAGTTTAGTGCTTTTGAAGCAGTCTTATAAACCACCCATATTTAACATGTTCAAGCACTGCTAAACAGAAGGGATTTGAAAATGCAAAGAAGGTGATTTGTGTTCTACAGTGTTCAAGTGTATAATTCAATTTAAATAAAATAAAGATTGTAAGTCATATAAATAAATTAATTCTGGAATTTATCACCTTTTTTAAGTGTCTTTTACACCACCCTATCGAACATGTTACATTCATTATTTGTGCCTGTTGTTTGTGTTCTTTATGATGTCCTTAAAGATCAGTACATTTCATATTTAGAATGATTTTCAATTTTGTTTGACTGCCAGGCAGGCAGACAGGGTAAAAATGTTATCTCACTTCTCTGCGCATGTGCGATCGGGACGGATTCAGAGCCAAAGTACTGTAAAGCGGCAGATTTGTTTTCCGATTCGTGTTCAAAATATAACATTCAATTTAAATCAGTTGTTCCTTGATCTTAAACAGACGTTCACAGACAGACAGAGGGACGGACACGAGCCAATTGCTTAACCCCGCTTTTTGCTTCGTGTGCGCAGGGTACCGTATTTTCACGCAAATAACTGAGGCTATACGTTAACTTGGTTACAAACATTCCAACTGTGGGGTATACTCGTGTGTGGGTCATACAGTATTTCACCATATGGCACGTGACAAACACAGGGCGGGGGGGGGAAGGGGCAAACTAAATTATCAAGGAGATACAAAAAGAGGCAGTTTATTTTTATTTTGTTTGCAGGTTTAATTGTAATATCTTTATTACAGTTCTTTTGCATGGTTTACTGACACCACACAACACACACACACACACACACACACACACACACACACACAGCATTCCAAAAGCTATTTAAGGCACCGGTAAATAGTCTTCCAGCAAATTGTCTTCCATAAAGCTCACAAAGTCCTCGTCTTTTGTGTCACTGTGAAACAGCTAAAGCAGCTCAGTCCGCAAGTGTGGGTCTGTTGCAATCCATATCATCACTCTCGTCCTCTTCTTCTCCAGAAATCATCCCACTTTTTCATCAACTTTCAGTTTGAATTCAGTCATGAAACTTTTACATTTTCTCTTACTTGTAGTAACAGCAGGGGTGTGTTCAGTTACCAAGCAGCTAGCTAGCACTTGCCAAGCCAGCTGTTCCTTATCAACGCTTTCAAATGGCGTGCTTAAGCCACTTGGCGTACGCTATTCAAGAAACTCGGTACCTGAACACACCCCTGACATTGTACGACAGGGGCTTGTGATGGTATGGACGATTTTGTGGAACAATATAAATTTCAACAGCCTGCAGGGTATTTATACATTTCTAATGGATGAGCAGTGTGGTTTCCGGTCGCATCGGTACCAGAATCCATGCTGGTTTTAACACAGCCGTCCAGTAAACTTTAATTATTACATCAACCCTTTCTCAAGACATTCATTTTAATGTCAACTGGTGACGGTATTTACCACAGTTGCATGTGAAAAGACCCGTCCGTTGGCCCTTGACAACAAAACCGTTTCAGCTGCTGGAAATATGAACAACGCGTATCTCCCGGTCATGTGGAGAGGAAAGCGGTCTTGCGGGGTATACCCGTGTGTGGATTATACATGCCTGAAATTTTTTAGAGCACTCCCCCCCCCAGGTGGGGGTATACCAGGGGGAAGGTTAGTTGTGTGAAAGTACCGTAATTAAGAGAAACAGACAGATGAACTGTTAGAAGATAAATAATCATCAAATCCCTCACTTGAACTAAATTTTTAAACTCACTTATTTGCCACTTGGGATTGGTCATCTGGATATAGGCAGCACAAATAATTTTAAATAAAAATTTTTTATTGCATGAATCTCATCAAACAACATGATATTATAATCACAAAATATTTTAAACTCAAAATATTTTTTTTCTTAAATGCATATGTTATTGATGAAAAAAATCATTCATCAACACATTTCCATTGCCTTTTGACATCTCCGATCATTTACCTCACAAAGCTGCTTGGTCGATTTTTGAAAATAAATTTTGTCATGAAGAGGCCTTGTATCCTTGGTCTTTTCCCCACCTTTTGCAGCACTTCTTCCCATTCTAGTACAAATAAACGATCAAACACATTCCAAGATAAAAACTTTGCAACCAAGGAGGCAAGAGAATGAAAATCATCAAATCCAAAAGATCAACGAATCAAGCTTTACTTACGCCATTCTGTTGAGAAAACTAGATCGCCTGACAGACATGGCAGAACCAGAGGCATGTCCAGATCCACCACCTCCCCTTGCCAAAGATGAAGGGAGCCTTCTCCCACTAGACAGAAGAATGAGTGGAAGAAAAAAAAAGAAAAAAAAAAGAAGAAAAGGAATGGGAGAGGAGGATTAAACAGATTAGTCAGTCGTCAGAAAACACAGGCTTATATTATGCTCTTGTACGTCAAAGGTTCAGCAAATATATTCAGGTAGACATCAGGGCTGCATAAAATGCATGAACGATCGTTTCGCTCATACATCGGTTACACTGTCAGCGTGCCACAAAATCCATTTGTCGCTCTTGAAAAAACACAGATGTGAATAAATAAATTAATTATAAATAGAAAGATTTAGGCCTAGGTGATCAAGTAAAAAAAAAAAAAAATTAAAAAGGGGAAAGTACCCAATCTGAAGTTTTCATGTTAACAAGAAATTAATTGTAAATCTAAAATATATAGACGAAAATTTGTTCGTTCGTTCCGAGTAGGAAGCAGTGCAACCAAACTTTGCATGGCCTGCTCTTTCATCGAGAAGAAAGTCGAGGGCTAGGTTTGGATTAAAAAAAAAAGTTACCCCAAATAAAACCAGAAAATTAGCCTTCAGGCCTCGATCGGTTCTTGTGTTTTTACACCGACTGGGTCTTTTTTCTCCTGGGAGTGATTGAGTAATATGTATTGTGAAAATCGTATGTTGAGGTTGTTGTGATTTGTTGTCAACAACACAAATTTCCCTGGGCAACGCTGGTTACTTTAGCTCGTGTATTATAAATAAAAGTATGCAGAACCAGGTACAAATTTTAGATCCATGCTCAGTCTTCAATTGTTGTTATTGTTTCACCAATGATCATGACAACTGCAAAGTTTATTTTGGTAAGCTGCTGCAACAGACTTGCCGATTGGACACTGGACATTGTGTGGAGCTGTTTGATTGGGCAAGTATGTCATTGCAATGCAAGAATAAACTCGTTTTGTGTGCGACAGCGATTGGCAACCATGATGTCAGGGAAAAAATAAATAAATAAATAAAATAAGATAAAGGGAGAGATTTTCTTTAAAAACATTTATGAAATGGCCATTTAGCAAACATTTTTTCCGTTAATTATGACAATGATTACAGACTTTGAAACTTAACTGCATCACCTGCATCATCAAGTGAGGGATTTGTAACATTTATTTTGTAACAGTTCATCGGTTTGTCTTCCTTGTGTCCTATTTTCATTCTCAGAACTAAATGGTGGGACATTTAGTTCATTTATACAATAAATAGGCTTTTATTGGATTGTGACGCCCCTAATCAGACTTCAGAACATTGGCGAATAATTATCGGGTTATCTGATGTCCCTACTTAAATGTTTTTTGTGTATTTTGTACTTGTGCCTGTGTCCTGTAATTACCGTAATCATTGATTTTGATTGAAATCACAACTCAATTAGGATGGCCTCGAAAATTCCCAACGGGTCTTGCCACTTCCCACCCAAACTTGGGACCTATAATTGTGCGCTTTAAAACACTTTTGACCCTACAAGTGTGCTGGGCCAAGAAAGTCTCCACATACTGCCAATTTGAATAATTAATTTTAAAATTCCACGCAATAATAATGAGGATATCAACATAATAATTAAACACAACAGGGCACAAAACAAGTCCAGACGCAAGCACACTACACACACAAACCTGATATCTACCCCAGGGGAAGGGAAGGGAAACAAGGCCTGTACTGATAACCTGATGGCTTTCGGTCAGAATGGCAGACCGGCAGAAAGTGGGAACAGTTAAACTGAGAGTCCCAGTACCCAGTGTGCACGACCTTAGCATGCACAACCACCTCATCATCTCTGGGAAATGCCTACTTTCATTCTCACTCCTGGGAAGAATGGGCATGGTCATCCAAGAAGACTTGGCTCCGTACACGGGAACCAGCAAGAAGTGCTAGGTGGAGGGGACGAGCAGCTTAAGAGGGACTCTTAAGCATATAAGCATGAGGGATATCATTTCTACACCCACAGATGACCTGGCATTTATTTATGCAAGCCGGATGTTAAACTTCACTTAACATTCATCATTCATGATTCGCAAAGCTAGGGGCACTTCTACCCATTTCCCCACACATTACAATATATGTTAAGGCCAATGTTGAGAGACACGTCAAACCCAGGTCATTTCATAAATTTCCAGCGAATCTCATAGAAGTTGACATGAACGACCATGTCAAGAAGAAAAACAAAAACAAAAAGTTTTATTGGGAAATAAACTGCATCAGAATCATCAGGTCAGACTGATAACAGAGTTGAATCTTTTTTATATGTTAAAAAATATCACGTATTGATAGCCGAGCTCCTTGCATTTGAACTTTCATGTGCAAATGACAATTAGATCACCAAGACCATGACTTGCTTCATGTCAGTCTTACAATGAATGGTTCTTCTCCTCTACCCCTCATATTTACCAGCACCCCTTGTTTTGCTGTCTCAATTTATTTTCTCCATCAGCTTTGCTGTTGGCATTTCTCCCTTCTCTTTCTGCTGTTCTGTTGCGTCCTGATCCATTCTGTGTTCGAGCTCTTCCATGAGCTTCGACTCTGTGTACAAAAAAATAATAAAGATGATAATCATTCATTATTTAATATGCTATTCACCAACAATTTTCCTACATTTAATGTTTTAGTCAGCATTATGTGACCTCAAGTCATAAAATTGTCATAATTACATTTTTCAATTTAAACAAAAATAATAAAATTGCCCAGTTTTGAGCGAGAAGAACATAATTAATTCACGGTTCCCTCAATTATCTTACCTGAAAATTTGCGTAACCAACAATGTGGTGACAAGATTTTCAATTTGTGCAGCCCTAGATATACAGTGGGGAGAACAAGTATTTGATACACTGCCGATTTTGCAGGTTTTCCCACTTACAAAGCACGTAGAGGTCTGTAATTTTTTTTATCTAGGTACACTTCAACTGTGAAAGACGGAATCTAAAACAAAAATCCTGAAAATCACATTGTATGATTTTTAAATAATTAATTTGCATTTTAATTGCCTGATACATCAGAAAAACAGAACTTAATATTTGGTACAGAAACCTTTGTTTGCAATTACGGAGATCATACGTTTTCTGTAGTTCTTAACCAGGTTTGCACAGACTGCAGCACGGATTTTGGCCCACTCCTCCATACAGATCTTCTCCAGATCCTTCAGGTTTCGGGGCTGTCGCTGGGCAACACAGACTTTTAGCTCCCTCCAAAGATTTTCTATTGGGTTCAGGTCTGGAGACTGGCTAGGCCACTCCAGGACCTTGAGATGCTTCTTACGGAGCCACTCCTTAGTTGCCCTGGCTGTGTGTTTCGGGTCGTTGTCATGCTGGAAGACCCAGCACGCCCCATCTTCAATGCTCTTGTTGAGGGAAGGAGTTGTTGGCCAAGATCTTGCGATACATGGCCCCATCCATCTCCCCTCAATACGGTGCAGTCGTCCTGTCCCCTTTGCAGAAAAGCATCCCCAAAGAATGATGTTTCACCTCCATGCTTCACGGTTGGGATGGTGTTCTTGGGTTGTACTCATCCTTCTTCTTCCTCCAAACACGGCGAGTGGAGTTAAACCAAAAAGCTCTATTTTGGTCTCATCAGACCACATACCTTCTCCATTCCTCCTCTGCATCATCCAGATGGTCATTGGCAAACTTCAGACGGGCCTGGACATGCGCTGGCTTGAGCAGAGGGACCTTGCGTGCGCTGCAGGATTTTAATCCATGACGGCGTAGTGTGTTACTTATGGTTTTCTTTGATACTGTGGTCCCAGCTCTCTTCAGGTCATTGACCAGGTCCTGCCGTGTAGTTCTGGGCTGATCCCTCACCTTTCTCATGATCATTGAGGCTCCACGAGGTGAGATCTTGCATGGAGCCCCAGACCGAGGGAGATTGACTGTTATCTTGAACTTCTTCATTTTCTAATAATTGCGCCACAGTTGTTGCCTTCTCACCAAGCTGCTTGCCTATTATCCTGTAGCCCATCCCAGCCTTGTGCAAGTCTACATTTGTCCCTGATGTCCTTAGACAGCTCTCTGGTCTTGCCCATTGTGGAGAGGTTGTAGTCTGATTGATTGTGGACAGCTGTCTTTTATGCAGATAACGAGTTCAAACAGGTGGCTTAATACAGGTAATGAGTGGAGAATGGGAGGGCTTCTTAAAGACAAAACTAACAGTCTGTGAGAGCCGGAATTCTTACTGGTTGGTAGTGATCAAATACTTATTTCATGCAATAAAATGCAAATTAATTATTTAAAAATCATACAATGTGATTTTCAGGATTTTTGTTTTAGATTCCGTCTTTCACAGTTGAAGTGTACCTATGATAAAAATTACAGACCTCTACGTGCTTTGTAAGTGGGAAAACCTGCAAAATCGGCAGTGTATCAAATACTTGTTCTCCCCACTGTACATGCCCAATATATTTATCTTATGTAAACAACAAGGTATACAAATTAAACTGGTTGTGAAACATGAGTCGCTGATTATGTTTTGTATTTAGATGTTGTAGAAATGCACAAGTATTTGCAAATATAGCGTCAGATGCTCGGGGATCACAACCCCAGGTGAGGTCATAGACACGGGAACATAGGCACATGACACACACACACACCTCCAAAAAATAAAATAATATAGAAAAAAAACTTAACAAAAGAGATAATGCAGTTAAAGACATTTTACATAAAAGGTTGCACTTGAGACAAGTAAACCATACTGGAGGGAGGGGAGTTGAAAAACTTATTGAGAGACTACTGAACTAAGGGAGTGCAAGGAGAGCGCATACCTCCACCAGGCTGAACAGTTTACGTTTTGTATCCCATTGATAGGCCAGATCTTCATACAGACCTGAGCCAAAATCGAATTGGCTTGTTCCTGTCACCTACCAAACTCATCCACCAAGTTTTGTCGGAATCCATCCACAACTTTTCAAGAAATATCATGCAATAAATATATCGTTTTTGACCTCATCTCTCAATGGTGACGAATCACATGTATATTAAACAAAAAAAATTATCATGTCCATGATCCAGATCTTCCCCGAAATCTAATCAATTTGTCCCCGTCACACACCCAACCTGTACACAAAATTTCGTCCGGATCCGTCTAACTTTTAGAGACAGACAAACAGACAGAGGTGAAAACATAACCTCGGTCCACCTTCGGTAAACATGGATGAAATTAACAAAATAAGGTGCACTTTACCTTAATGGAGTAAACAGTTCTCGATTTGAACCACCGGCTTTCACCCTCTGAGCAGAAGCTCCTCGGCTGGTTGATGGTCGCTGCATGGTCACACCTGTCAAACGATGCCACAAAGTTGAAATTTCACAAACCATGACTTATGTGATACATAAAACTATTCACCATGATGTTTGCCACGCCAATTGCCCTTTAATTGTGAAGCACGCTGGAGAACAAATGGCAAATTCATGTCAAAAGCTCCAAAAGTGCTGCAATTTGAATGAATGCCAAGTTTCATCATGATAGGGAGCAATCAGGTGATGGCACGTGGCTCTGGCCATAACGGGACTGGCAAATAGCGAGACGCATTGTTAACACAGTGGGAAGGTCCCAGTGAATCTATATTAATAAACTGAACATCCTTGTGTATGGCAGGGATGGGTCTATCCATAATCATGGTCAGCATTCCTTTGATCATTTGTCCGATTTCTCCCTTTTCTTACAAATCCCAAAATATTTATTATTCATACAGGGCTCTTTGTTTTTGTTTTTTTCTGAATTACCTTGCTCTAATTGTGTTAATAACAAACACAGACCCAACTGGAGAGTTCATACTCGTAGAACACAATATACCCCATGCAGTGTTCAAGTATATCCTTCAATTTAAATACAATAATGATTTTAAACGTTGTTAA
>CM068963.1:14159626-14176220 GCA_035128595.1 Eptatretus atami
CCACACTTTTATTCCTTGTAAAACCATTGAATGATCTTACATCGTCCATAGTTGACAACCGTAGTAAATGAATCCCTTAAACAATGAATTTTACCTCAGAACAATGAATTTTACCTCAGAACAATGCATTTTACCTCAGAACAATGAATTTTACCTCAGAATGCCTGCAATCTTTCCGCCGAACTTCGAAAACAAAATGAAGCCGTTTCAGCGCCGCGTTCAAATCGCAGAACCAATCAAATTTCAAATTGTTCACGATGCGTAATTATATTTATTTGGTTGCCTTGTTTTTATGTCTCCTTTAATCACATGAATCCTACGTACCACAAGGCGCTTGAAGTTTAAAGATTTCCTCAAAATTCGATTAAACAAATATATGTTGGAAGGCTAACATAACTTAAAAAAACTATGGCAATACACCATTTTTTGCTCTTCGTAAATTACCTACTTTAACAAGTTATTTCTGAAACGTCAGTGGGAAACCTGAGTAGATAAAACAAAATTATTCCAAAGTAGGCTTATAAACCAAATACACGACGAGGGTGGTATTCAGTTAGCAAGCGGCTTGCTATCGCTTTCCAAGCCAATCGTTCCGTATCAACGCCTGTGCAAGCCGCTCGCCTAGCCGCTGGGTACGTGGAGCAATCAATTAAAAGAAGTGTTTCATTACGTTAGGAAAAAATGCCGCCGTAGTTGGCTTCAAAACGATAGGAATGTTATATAAATATAACAAAACGGACACCGACACCGGAAGTGGTAGATGCATAGATAAGCTCGACAGGGGGTTCCTCCTTCTTATTCCACATTTATTTATTATCTTTCTTTCCCTCTTTGTTGTACTCTGGAGCCGCTGCGAACACAATAAATTTAGTTTTGGGAAATTATCACAACATGATCGAGTAAAACTGAAAACGACGGCCCGGAGTGCATTTGTTCGAGCGCCGTACACACGATACCATTGTTTTTCCGTGGGGGACCGCCATGTTGTTAAGCGTTGCCGAGCGCTCCGTTCCGTTGGAACGTTTGCTTGAGCAAGTCGCTTGCTGACGGAACTCACCTCTGACACGATGGGGTGGAAGAGCGTCGACTCGTCGCACGTTCCCCTTCCATGGTCGTTAATCATTTATCGGACAACTAGTTATCTATCTATAATTCCAGCAATCTCTGTGTGTGTGACCGCTGTTTCTCGACAACCACTGATCCGATCTAATTGAAACTTGCCAGGTATATTGCTGACCTGAGTATGTGCTTTTTCAAGGTTTGATATTAATCGGACAAGTGTTCCCAAGTTATGCCATTTATTACCAAACCAATGACAGGACACGGTGCTATGACGTCACAATTCTTCTTCTTTGTTTGATATGACGTCACAATTGACGCTGGGACCTGAGTATGTGCCTTTTCAAGGTTTGATATTAATGGGACAAGTGGTTCCCAAGTATGGCCATTTATTTACCAAACAATGACAGGACACGGTGCTATGACATCACAATTGACGTTACAATTCTTCTTCGTTTATATGATGTACAATTGACGCTGGGACCTGAGTATGTGCCTTTTCAAGTTTGATATCGTTCTTCTTCATCCGTTTCAGCTTTCCTCTAATATGCTGATGTGTTTTCTTTTTTTCTATTAATTTTTTAATTTCTTATTTATTATATTTATCTTTTTTACTTTTTTTTTTCTCATTTTTATTTTTTTTTATTTATTTTATCTTTTTTATTTTTTAAAATTATTTTTTATTTTATTTGTTTTTTTATTTTTTTATTTTATTTATTTTCTTTTTATTTCTTTATTATTTATTATTAAATTTTTCTTTGTTATTTTTTTTTTTCTTTTTTTTTTTTTTTTTTATATTTATCTTATTTTCTTATTTACCAAACCAATGACATGACACGTGCTATGACGTCACAATTGACTCCATTCTTTCTCGTTTATATATCACAATTGACGCTGGGACTAGTATGTCCTTTTCAAGGTTTTGATATCGTCTTCTCATCCGTCAGCTGTTTCCCAATTATGGCCATTTATTTACCAAACCAATGACAGGACACGGTGCTATGACGTCACAATTGACGCTTTGAAAGTTTTTTTTTTTGCACGTACGGCCACGCACGTACGGGCACACACTAGTGTTGTTAAAACAATTATTGTTACACGGATAAAAACCCTATTAGCCTCGAAATCATACATGGCGCGAATGACCCGGATTATACGGGTTTGAGCGGTTTTGTTTCTGAAAACCCGCACATCCGTTTAAATGTGGTCAAAACCCGTATTGAATGGAAAGTAGGATCAATTTTTAAAAAAGATAAAGTTTTTACTTCCATTCCACTCAGAAGGATTGACACAGACTGATAGACCTCGTGTCTCGTCTATTGGCTGTGTGACGTCATAAACGTCCCCTCACTGAAGGCCAGGTCGACATCCTCCAGGATTCTGCACGCAGGACCTCGTCACTCACCATCACGTTGACTGTGTTGCCGTCACCACAAATCAATCGATCTGTGCTTCCCAATTCACTCTTCCATGAGTTGGTGATATTTATCAGAACTTTGGAGTATCTTGAATGGCAGGATTGGATTCGATTCGATTCGGATTGTTTTCATTCATACAAAGTATCCACAAATTACCAGATTCAAACCGTAATAAAGATAATTAAATAGAATACATGACATCATCTTAAGACAATATGCCTGGTGTTGGCTTTATGGTTAGGGTGGTGGGTTTGGGATCCCAGGATCCTGAGTTCAAATCCCTCTTGGCTGTTGAAGTAATACCAGGTGGGGTTGACTCTGTCTGTCATCCTTCTGAGGTTGGCAAAATGAGTGCCAGCATGTTGGTTTCCTGTGTCGGAGTGGCGACCCGTCCAGTATTATGCTCAATAGCCAAGGAGACTGTTTAGGCAGCACCAACGCTCTGCACAGAGTCAGGTACCAATGGATGGATATTGTGACAAAGACCTACAAAGTTACAGGTTTAAGTACAGTGCGATATCCCATTTCATTGATATTTATTACCGTTTGAATTTGTAATGATAATTTGTGCCATGAGATATCGTTTATGCTGAAGTTTCGTTTGCAGCCTGTGCCTGTTGGTTGCATCATTTGACTGGAAGAATGGTTGGGCCGCTGATGCAGTGTCCCTGTTACCAGTAAGCTTGTGCTCATTTTGCCGACCTTGGAAGAATGGCAGGCTTACTCAACCCACCTGGTGTTATTTCAATACCATAACAGGGGCTCAAACTCAAGACCCTAAGATCATAAGTTGACCACCTTCGCCGTTAAGCCAACACCAGGCTTGCATCGTTGATTTGAAGGGTAGACGAGGAGTCACGATTTGACCTTCTGTTTACAGTCGTTCAGCACATACTTGTCCTGCCTCACAGTAATGCTGAAGAGGAAAGAATCTTCTCACAAGTTCGCAAGAACAAGATCGATTGCCGAGGGCGATTGTCAAATGAGGTCACGTGCTCTCGTCGCAGGTAAAACCAACTTCTTCCTGAAAACCTCGGGTCAGAAGTTTCATCCTCCGAGAGATTTCCTCCGAAAGACCAAGAAATCCTGTGCTGAATACAATACCGAGCACAGTCACGCGAAGAGACTCGTCCGTCAGGTCGTGGCCATGTCAGTTTGATTGATCTCTGCTCGTTTGGTGATCCACGATCGTTAAGATGAGTCCACACTGAGACTGTCACGGTAAGTAAACATTAGAGAGGAGTTCTGAACAACTGCAAGACCATCTCATCAATAAACGATTATATCGGTATTCTGGTGTATTTTGTCACTGACAACATCTCGAAAAGCGTTTTTACCACGTTTGGGATAAATAAATAAACTAGAAGGGCACTCGGTGGAGCGCATACCTCCGCCACGCAATACCTGATCCACGAGAACAAATTGGGCCGAATACATTTTTGAAATATCATGCTATACAGTACGATATCGATCTCTCACTGGTGAAGAATCACTTTAAAAATTAAATTATTCTCGAATCCAGATCCGGATTCGGATCTTCACCAAAATCTAATCAGTTCGTCCTAGTCACACACCCAATCTGTCGACAAAATTTCATCCAGATCTGTCCCCAACTTTTTGAGATATCTTGTACACAAACAAACATCCAAACAGAAAGAAAGGGGTGAAATCATAACCTCCTTCACCTTCGGCGGTGGAGGTAATAAAGTAAAAACCCGCTTTCAATTCCCACCAACCCGTTTTTCATCACCTCCAACTTGCCATGTTTGCTGAATCAACAACTTGCATCACTAAACTCGTCAGCCTTCAATTAATGTACAGTACATGGGATTGATGGAATCAAACTTCATGTATAAATTTATTTTCTGTTTTTTATACTTCAACTTCAATTCAAAGGGTTATTCATGCAATCAATCAAAATGCGTGGTGCATGAATAAAGTTCGTTTCATTCCCTGAACCTCATTAGTCACATCATCCAACACATGAATGTGCATCTCATTCAAAAGCTAATCAATCAATGGTTAGTTTCGGTTACTCTCGGAGTCTTGGCGCTGTCAGTTATGATTGTACAACGAAAGGCAATAAAACAATTAGAGGACTACATTCCCCCAAAAGTCCCTTGAAAGTAACTTGGGAATTGCTTCCTTTCTTGATGTATGTGTGTCCGTCTGGGGAATTGTGGTCAAACCACCATCGCATTGCCAGCCCAGCTTGTTTGCACAACGTGGAGAGTCCACGACAGTCATCTCAGGTTGGCAGTGGAGAAATTTCAAGACCTTCATGTCTCCAGATTTCTCACTCCCTCCCCTCTCCAGACAAAAGTTGTTTTCCCATTTGCCAAAGTAATGCTACCCATTCTAACAAGCCTTATCTGGTCAGGCAGAAGGTGAAAAACAAGCCTCCGATGTAGCACTGGATGGTTGTGCTCCCAGCTACGTTTTGTATAGTGGACGTTACATCATTTATCCTTCAGTTCATGGATCTATTCCTTTCCAACAAGTGGGCTGGCATCATCAAAAATTGTTTCCGAAGCCTATGTAGGCTGCTGAATACTGCGGGTAGCAGTCAAAGCAACTGAAATTGTTTTCAGCATTACAGAGGGTAATGCTTGCTCTAATTGTACACACATACACACACCTACTTCAAGGACGAAATCGATTAGACACTGGATAACACCCCCTCTCTCCGCCGACTTGCTGGAGGATTTAATGTATTATCACATCGTTAGAACTCCCATCACACATTCTATTATATGATATACATTAAATCATGCATATCTTACCCTTAAATATAACATGTCTACACACACACACACACACACACACACACACACACACACACACACGACCAACCACACGAATAATGAAGTGAGGAGTTATGACATGAGTCTCACAGTCTAATCATGGGCATGTGACGTCCCTTGAACCACCCACAACTTCCTTCACCCCCACCCCATTTTGTCCTTCCTCTTCAGAGGGTAATTAACACCTGGCTCACGTTGTCTGCATCCTCCAAGATGAAGACTACCATGGGACAGAGCGCTCACCCGGGGCAATTATTATATTTGGTGTTGCCTTATCCTTGAGTACAGGCACAATAATGATTATATTTCAAAGGCCTACCTGTCTTGAGCTTTTTAACACTGAAGAATCCTCCGCTGCAAGGCCAAGAAAAATCAAATCCATACCAATAAAATTCAACACTCTTTACTGACTCAACCAGGGTTACTTGAATCTGTTTTTCTTTACTTTGTGTTTTTAATCAAGGGTTTGCAATGCTCAAACAAAAGTGGAGCATTTCTTTCCTTCATTGTATAATTCAGATCACGGTAAAACAATAATCATAAAACAACCCTTTTCAGTAAAAACAACAGCAACAACAACAAAAATACTGTCCTTCATATTTCAAATTCAAGTACTACAAAAAGCGCAACAATGTTTGCAAAATAATATAATCCATAAGAAACAGTTCAAAGAGAGAAGCTCAATTTTACCGATTTGGTTTTCTCATATCCCACAACTCGTGTCATCACCCAGCTCCTGTTTCGGCATCGATTTGCTACATTTGATGGAAGTTTTTCAGTAACTTTTCTTCTTGTTCATCTCGCTCTCTCTCCCTTTCAGCCTCAGTTTCCCAAGCACCAGGGAATTGAAGGATGGGCAGACGCATTGTTTAGGTGCATATATCTATCTCGTAGTAAGAAAGCCGCCATCTTGGGCTGCCTGTTGCGCGTGAACAAGCCTTTTCGGTTCCCAGCCACGCGCTTAACTCCTGCATAACAAAAGATGGGCATAACGTGAATTCGTCTTTAAGTTTCATGGGAGTTTAACATGCACAATGAACCAATTTGAGTAAATAATTGAAAAATGACGTGACAAAATTTTCAGTCATTTCAGAAGGCAGTGAGTAATCATTTGAAAGACGACAAAATCAAATGCAAAATAGGCAGGTGAACTGGGTAAAAGTCAAAATCATCCATAAGTGTACATTCCTTTGAATGAAAAATGACTGACCTGCCCACCTCAATTTAAGTAGATGTGTAAAATTCTCTGTCATTCTGCATAATATTTATTTGATGAAAATATGACAACAAAAGAGAAAATAACCAGACTTAGTGGCATAATGGTTGTGGTAGTGGTACTACTACTAGTAGTAGTATAGTCCCAAACAGGCCTGCGACACAAAGACAGCCGATCGATCTCCAAGGAGATACTCCACATCCAAAATGGTCCTTCCTCTTCAGAGCGAACCAGCGAACAGGCTGAATGGGGATTTTGGGGGGTCTGGGTGTTTTGGGAAATCCTGAAGAGTTGTGGAGTGACTTCAAGACTACCATCCTTGATGTTGCCAGTGGATGCCTTGGAACCCACCATCAGGCAAAGAAGAACTTTGTCTCCCAAGGGACACTGGATACCATTGACCAGAATCACAGGGCTGGGTTTAATGTCAGAGCTAGGCTGTTCAGCGAGTTGACAAGTAAAACTGTATGTGCGCTGAGGACAGATAAGGAGGCCTATGTGCGAGGAATCTGTGAAAGGGTAGAGCATCACGTGGTCAAGTGATTCTCGTCCTGCTTACAGGGGAATTTGCGTATTGCATTCCTCCAAGCCCGTCCCTCGGTGTACTACAGAAAAGAGCGGAGTGGTGGGGTCTTGACAGAGGAGTCAGAAGTGAAGTCCCACTGGACCGGCTGTACCAGGCTGACCCACCAGCTGTCGAGTTGGATGTCAGGGGTGTAACTCTCTGACCACCCAGCTACTTTGAGCGGCTGTACCGGCTGACCCACCAGCTGTCGAGTTGGAGTTCAGGGGTGTACTCTCCTGATTGCTGACCCCCCTCACCCCCCCAATCAACTGTGAACCACCATCTGCTTGTGCACCAGCGCCTAATTGCAGTCGGGCTTTACACCAAAGAAGTCAACAACTGCCCGTATCCTGGTTTTTTGGGTCCTCACCAAACGCCGACGAGAGTTTCTGCAGGGGTTGCTTGCAGCCTTTGTTGATCTCTAAAAAGCATTTGATTCAGTGAATCGGGATGTCCTCTGGAGGATTCTCGGTCTTCGTGGGGTGCCACCAATACTGAATGATCTGATTTCTGAACTATACACTGGTACTGAGAGTGCTGTGAGGTGTGGTGGTTCCATCTCCGACTTATTTCAGTTGTTACTGGACTCCGTCAGGTGTGTACTGGCCCCCACACTTTTCAGCACTTGTATGCACTGGATTCTGGGGAGGATGTCAGAGAAATCAAGCTGCGGTGTATCGTTTGGGAATGTTAAGATCTCTGACCTTAATTTCACAAACGATACAATCATCTTTGCAGAGATGCTGGATATCGTTATGGGGGCCATCGATGTACTGAATGAGGAGTCTGAGCCGTTATAGGTTTCCTGGATGAAAACTAAGATCCAGGCTTTCAATGACATCTTGGATGTTGCTATCTTGGTTGTACCTATTTGTGGTGAGGATGTTATTCCCTGATCCATCCTGTGTTCTAGCTCCTCCACAAGCCTTGACATTGTAAGAAAAAACAAACAAACATGTGTCCAGAAAAATGCAAAACTGGGATTGTTATTCACTCCTGCATTGTCGAGTTCCCTTTTGCGAAGTCAGACAGCCCAGGTGGTAACTTGTAATAAAAATGCCAACTGAAGTATTTTTAAAGCACTTTTGTGCAAGTTGGCCAACCAGCTAAAGGAGGAGAAAAAAAAACCCCGCCATTGTGCTATCCTATTTGTAAAAAAAAAATAATAATAATTATCCACACCTGTACTTCCAATCTGCATCTTCTGCCGAGAGGCTGTTGACATAAAGGAAGTCAGTATTTATCAAAATGTTTTTCTCGGATTTGTGTAAAACGCACATCACCAAATGTTTGTCCACAAAATATGCTATTCTTGTATCGGTAGGCAGGTCTGCCTTAATGATTCCTCATTATTTTTCCTTTCATTCCCACCCACTCTCACCTTGTGGGGTATTGAAATCTACCAAATTCCACAGCATTTCTCCAACCAGAAACTCTTCTCGTTTTTCATCAAAAACTGGGAAATGCTTCCTCATCACCTCCAAATGATATTCTTCAGAGAACATGACAGATGGAAGCTGAGAAGAGACAAACGCGTATCTTATTCTGCTCCATTCTCATGAAAATGCCATCTTTTTCCCTTACCCCGGAATGACAACTCGTACCGAATGCAAACCAGCAACACTCCCAGCTCCATATTCCATAAGTATGACTGGGCGATGATGCTTGGTGTACCAAGCAGAAAGCATGTGCCCAAGCTGTTGTCCAATCAGCTCTGGGTGGCCAGATGCATGATACCATCCAAAGTATGCATTCACACTCACCACGTCCAGGAACTGTGCCTGTAGATGCAAAGAAAACAAAGTTTCCCACGCAACTCCATGTAACTTTAAGTGAGAAACAAAAAGACGGCTTTAGAGGATGTGACAATAATGGTGGGGAATCCCCACATTATTACATCATTATACACACGTGTATCAAGTTTGATTTAAATCACTGAACCAAGATTCAAAATATTAAATAATTCTGGCTGCCAGACCATGCATCCGAGCAGATTGAAATTTAAAACATACATTCCCCATGACTAGTAGGTCATAAATGTGACATTTCACATCGATTGATGAAGCGGTTCAAGAGAAAAATTTTTTTTTAACGATTTTTGTTCAATCCAATATGGCTGCCAAACCATGTGACATTAATTATTCGTGAACACCCTGGTATCCCCAAGGCTTGGGGAACATGTAGGTGAAGTTTCCCCTCGATCTATCAAACTGTTCAGGAGAAGATTTTTTAAAAGTTTATTCTTCAAAAAAAATCAAAGCTGCCAAACCATGTGACCTATGATGTCAGAGGTGGAGAACTTTTTGTTCATCATGGATTGGCGATTATACCTGTAAAGTTTCGCCTCGATCTGTTCAGCCGTTTGAAAAGATTTTTGAAGGTTTTTATGTTTAAAAAAAATATGGCTGTCGAACCACATGACTGATGATGATGTCATCAATCATACAATTTAACCATAGATGACCCTCAAATTTTCATACTGATCGGATAAAGCGTTCGACATATGCAACTATGACGTCATAAGTCACCTCTGACATCATCAAAAAACAAAATTACTCATTTCCCACAGGGAATAGTTGACAGGTGGCAAGTTTCAATTTTTTTTCCATGGAGCAGTTTCGGAGATAAAGAGGTCCAAGATTTTTCCTTTTTTCCAATATGGCTGCCACACGACATGACCTGTGATGTCACAATTATAATTAAAACATTCTACATTAGTCGCACTGATAGTGAAAATTTGCTGTCAGTTGCAGAGAATTGCAGTTGCAGAGAAAATAGAGAAAACTAGCATGGACGTACGTACGGATGGACGGACAACCCAAAAACATAATGCTTCTGGCGACTTCATCAGTGGAGGAATAGAAATAAATGCAAGGGTGAAACAAAGGAATGTATTCCATATATAATGGAGCAAGTGTTTGTTTATATGTATATATATATATATATATATATATATATATACACGAGGTCCGTCTAAAGAGTAACAGGACTAAGCCTGCTGTGTGCTCCACTTACACAACTTGAATAAACGGGTTGCGTCACAGTCTTTCGCAACATTCCAGCAATATATATGATTGGTTATGGTTGACTGCGCTCATTGTGTGATTTTTTACAGGTCGTGCTTTACATGTTGTCTCGTCTGAGTCGTCGCGCTTTGAGTCGTGAGTGGAGAGCCAATCTGAAGTTTCTTTCCAAGATTGGCAAAACACCTTCCGAATTCTTCGCAATGCTGCAGCAAGTCTACGGGGAAGAAACGATGTCACGTACACATGCATTTGAATGGCACAAGAGGTTCAAAGAGGGACGGGAGGAGGTTGAAGATGAGCCACGGTCTGGAAGACCTTCAACGAGCAGAACGGCGGACAACATCGAGCGTGTGAAGCAGATGGTGCATGCAGATCATCGACTCACGGTGCGGATGATTGCTGAGGAATTTTCCATCAACAAGGACACTGTCTGGAGCCTCATCACAGAAAATCTCGAAATGCGCAAGGTGTGCGCAAGGATGGTCCCCAAGCTGTTATCCGAGGAACAGAAACAGCAAAGAGTCACTGTCTGTCAAGACATTACCAAGCGTCTCGAGGATGATCCAGACCTGCTCGGGAGAGTCATTACTGCAATGAATCGTGGATATTCGAATACGATCCCGAAACCAAACGACAGAGTTGTCAGTGGAAAAGTCCGGCATCACCAAGGCCAAAGAAAGCAAGGATGTCGAAGTCGAAGGTCAAGGTGATGCTCATCGCGTTTTTTGACATCAATGGCATCGTCCACTTCAAGTTTCTACCACAGGGTCAAACAGTGAATCAATACTTGTACAAGGAGATCCTCCGGCGCCTCATGAGAATCAGTCGGGACAAGAGGAGGGATCTGTGGGAGAACAACGCTGGGTGCTCCACCATGATACGTCCCTGCTCACAGTGCCCTGAGCATCCGACAGTTTCTGGCGCGAGGAACGTGCCAACTCTGGAGCAACCACCGTATTCGCCAGATTTGGCCCTTGTGATTTTTTCCTATTCCCCAAGCTCAAGGGGGTGATCAAGGGAGCCGATTTCCTGATGTGGAGGCCATCAAAAGGGCGTGACGACGGAGCTCCGGAGGATTCCAGAAGAAGCCTTCTGGGGTGTATCGAAGCGTGGAAGAAGAGGATGGACAAGTGTGTGAGACTGGAGGGAAACTATTTTGAAGGGGACAAGATGTGATTTCAATATTTTTTTGGAATAAACTTTCGGTGAAGTCAGTCCCGTTACTTTTTAGATGGACCTCTGTATATAATATATATATATATATAATATATATATAATAATATATTATAAATATATATTATATATATATATATATATATACACACACAACATGCGCTCTGCAAAAGTATTCACTCCCCTCCAAAGTTTTCACATTTTAATGTCACCTGAGCTTATTTCATGATGCTTTCGAATCAAACATAATGTGTGGAGTTTTCACAAAATACTCCATAACCCCCTTCTGTGAAACTACCAAAATAAGATCAAAACTGCTCACCTTCACTCTTTCATTCCTCTGTTTTTCCCACCTCTGGAACAAACTCCCACACTCTCTTCAATCCGACTCCTCCCTCCAGGTCTTCAAAACAGCTGTTCACCACCATCTCGTGTCTTCCCCCATCCAAAATCTTGATCTTTATTATCCCCGTTAATCCACCCCAAACCCACCTCCTTCAAATTCCTTGTTTTCCTTCCTGAAAGTTCCTGTAATGGCCATCTTGTTTACCCCATGTACCCTGCCCCATCCCTCTCCCTTCCACAGATCTCCGATTGTCTTTGTTCCCTAATATTTTATGCTTCCCTCTCCCACCCCTCTTGTCTCCTGCCTTGTTATATGTTTGTGTATTCACCCTTACATGAGCCTTGACATGGTGTACAAAAAAAAATACATGAAAGTGATAAAGTTTAAAAAAAAATGCAGATAAAATGTGAATAAGTCAGATTAACAGAGAAAATCTGATGATTCTCAGTTGTATAGGTAATCAAATCCTTTGCCTAATTAATCCCAACTCACTTCAGGAGCAAATTATTTGTTTGAAATGTGACAAAACAAGTGTAATAGGTTTCACCTGCATGTAATGAGTGGTTTAACTTAAAAATTAAGCTCCCCTACTTATCGAAGGAGTTTTAAGGTGCAACTGACTCGGTCAACCAACGAAGTAAACATGAAAACCAAGGAGCCTTCCAAAGAAGTCAGATATAAAGTGGTAGAGAAGCACCGATCAGGAGAGGTTGATAAGAAGATTTTCAAAGTCACTCATTATCCTTTTAAGTATGGTGAAATCCATCATAAATAAGTGGAAGACGTATCATACCACCCATACTCTACCCAGATAAGGTCGCCCATCCAAACTCAGCAGTTGAGCAAGCAGAAAACTGGTTTGGGATCTCACTGTAAATCCAACAATGACTTTGAAAGATCTGCAGGACCCTATGTCCAAGATGGGGGTCAGTGTTCATCAGTCAACAATATTCTGTTCCCTTCACAAAGCTGGCCGATATGGATAGGTGGCAATAAAAAAAGCCATTATTGAAAAAGGCGCATCTAAAAGCTCGTATGGAGTTCGCGAAAAAGCATCTTAATGATACTGCCAGCATGTGGAGAAACGTTTTGTGGTCAGACGAGACAAAAATTGAACTTTTTCATTTAAATTCAAAGCGTTACGTCTGGCACAGGCCGAACACTGCACATCACCCATTCAACACCATCCCTATTGTCAAGCATGGTGGTGGCAGTCATCATGTTATGGGGCTGATTTTCATCAGAGGGAGTGACAAGGTCGTCAGGCTAGATAGTTAAAGAGAGAACGATTTTTATTTATGAGCAGTTCCTGTTTGTTTTTGTTTTTTGAGGTTTTATGTAGGTCTTCACTTAAAAGGTTGAACTCTTCCAATTGGAACATGTTTGAATTCATACATGTTTAAAATTGCCCCATAACACTTTTCCGATAACACGCGCGTCTTCGCGGGACACGCATCCCCGCTTATACGAGGGTCACCTGTACTTTGCACCGTCCTTGTCCCTTCTTAGTTAGGGAATTTTAGCAATTGTATTGACCATCTGTGAAAAATTGTTTACCAAAAAATTTCTTCACTAACGTATTCATCTAGGTGTCTACTAACACTATCAATTAGTGCAAACCCAACCTTGTGGAAATTCTGGGGAGCCAATCAAAGTTCGGGTGCTCAGAGGGCCTGCGCGAAAAATCGGAAATTAACTTTTGCCAATATTGACTTGTGGATGTCTACTAGGGTTTTTTGGAGTGCTGAATTGATTCCAACCATTAGATTTGAGAAAAAAAACACTCCTTGATCATATAAATGTATTTTATTGACATTTTTAACAGAACTGTGCTCATGGAAATGTTGCTTCGTCAGCGTTTACAACCTTATTCATCAAACTCCCCAGTATCTTCCTCACTCTCTTGTCATCCAGCTGGTTTATGTTCAGGCAAGAGTTACCATGACAGATGCCGCAAGCAGAAATACACTTGACTCCTTGCTTTAAGCAGCACTGAGTGAGCTGCAGTCCCCGCACAGTTGCAGCTGGCAAACGTCGGAGGTAGTCTGGTGCAATGGGGTCTGTAGAAGGGATGGTGCATATGTATGCTCAGTGAGTTGCCATCCATAGTCCCGGGCATCTAACGATGGACTTGCAGCATCAGCCAGTCTCTAGTCTGGAGGTAAGCTCGGAGAGAGTGCTGTGCTGCAGCTCCTGTTGTCGGGGGAGTTTCTCAGGTTTTTATGCTCCCAGTAGGAGCTCGCTTGCTGAAGATGTCGAATCTCAAGTCTTCCAAGTCTTTGGAGGATTTCCATGGAACATGAGCATGAAAAGATCACAGCCTGCTTTAATGATATCACCTTTCTCAGCTCGGATGTCCATAACACGTCCATTGCCCTCTCTGCTTCATCAGTCTTGCAGATCTTGCTTAGCAAAGTTGGTTTGCTAAACCCAAAATTGCAGACACTGTATTGCAGCCAGAGAAGCTGTGCAAGAAGATGAGATACCTCCGGTATATCTCTGGGAGGGCCTCCGGATCTTTCCGACATCGTAAGAGTTTCTTTGGCTGTCGTGAGGAAGATCGGATGGTCTGCAACATGATGAATCAGCATAACCAGGACGTCTGTGTCCTCAGCCTCACCTCGACAGGGGACTCTTGCCTCATCTAGAGCTGCGCGGACGATGGAGGTGTCGGCATCATCGGAGCATTGCTTACACTGATTCATTCTACTAAATGTCTCAGCAAGGAGCAGAACGGCTGGGCTTTGTTGTTCTTGTTATCGAGGAACTTACTTTGCAATGATGATTTTGAGATCCAGACGAATCTGAATGTCACAGCATGCATTCTTTGTTCGTCTCAAGTGGTCATGGTCTTGTGTGGCTGCATAATCGTCAAAGACCACCATTATCCGGAGGCGATGGCTCCCATGGACTTCACAAACCGGAGGTAGCTCTCAGCCACATCCTTCCAAGTAGGTTAGCCTCCACTTGACATTGTGCAGGAGCCACCACATCAACCACAAGGCTTGTGCAGGGGGTTGTTCGACAGGTGCACACATGCCTTCAGGGACCTTGCTAGGGCAGCCTTGTCTGGCTTTCGCAACTTTATTTTTTTGCACAAGAGACATCGGTTTTGGCGTCAACTCAAAGCGCAGAGCTTCTTTGGTCTTGACTTCAGCTTCGATGACAATGAGGCGTTGATAATAGCTTCAGTGAGTCATGACCAGCTTCTCGCCATTGGCTTTGGGTCCAGATCTGAGGCTTGCAAGTGATTTGACCTTGTGTTTGTTACCATTGCATCCAACACAGTTTTCCATCCATCTTAGCCTGTATGGCTCTGCCATTCTTCTGCTTGATCAGCGTTGACTTGGTCTTCGGGAGTGCTGCTGAACCAGTTGAGAAGGACACCAGAGTCTTCTTGTCCGTGTGGCATCGAAAGGGTTACTCCTCCACACACAACTATGGTGTTGACTTACGGCATCGTTATCTCTCTTAATTGTCTGGTGTACGTCGGTGTGACAGACCGTCACATTTGACATGCTTTTTCTACTCTTGTGAATGAACAGCGGAGAGAGTGGTTCAGAGTTGAACCCAAGACTTATGAGAAGACTCATTCCGAAAGCGGCCTCTGTTTAGACCACCGGAGGATTTTGCCTCACGCATGAGTGTGGTTTCTATCGTGATGTCGGTCATGTGCCGGACCATTCATGGTCTGAGAACCTGACTACATTGTTGCCGTACAAAGTGAACTTGGATAGAGTTTCCTGGAACATGGGACTCTCCTGTCGCTGATGCATCAGCTGTACTACAGCCTTGCTCCTTTGCGTACTGATGGTGGCCGCTGCTGCGAAGGTATTGAGCATTCCAATGATGCAGCTGGATGACCTGTGTGGTCTGGGACCGCTCACTCCTGATGAATAACTTGATGAGGTCGATTCTGCAAAGTACCAGACCCAGAGTGCTGGTGTCCTTCCTCCTTCAGCTAAGATTTCAATCTCTCTGCATCTCTCCTCGAAGACAGTGACTATCCTTGGTGCATATGTTAGATTAGAGGAATTTTGATTACCTGTTGTCTCATCTTTTGCAGTCCTGATGAAGTCTCCATGTCTTCGTACTCACTGCTCACTGAAGACACCTCTCAGCACGAACTTGGCAGTCCTGCAGATCAAGAAGGTGAAACCCAATGGCCTTGGCATAAGCCCGCCTGAGAGGATGTGTTCTGCTGTGGTGCTGCCTGGATAAACTAGCTGTATGACCTCTTGCAGCCCAGAGTCAGCCATGACCATCCCGATGGACCCAGGAAGCTTTTCAGGAGGTGAACCACCACAGATGAAACACCCCAACCAGGTTCAGTCATATCCTTGTCCATACTGTCCTAAAAAATAAGACTTTTGTAAAAAACAGACAGGACATGAAATTTTGACACAAAAAGACAGAACACACATACAGTGATGTGTTTTAACATTAATAGGTCACTCTACGTTGAATATATTCAACTTCTATTGAGTCCGGTACACAAATTTTATAGCTAAGAGCTCTTAGCTAACGTCAGCTACACAGAGAATTCTACTGAGCATGACCACAAGTATAACAACAATATAGCAGTGGTTTCAAAAATGTTGTTTGCTGGTTTCAGCACAGTTTGAACAATCTGAATCAATTGAGCAAATTACGCAAAATACAGTCTGAGATATCTAAAAATGTATCATATCAATATTTTACGGCCAGGGATTCATTTTCCTCAAATCTAATGGTTGGAATCAATTCAGAACCCCAAAAAACCCCTGTTAGACATCCCACAAGTCAATATTGGCAAAAGTTAATTTTCCCGATTTTTTGCACAGGCCCTCTGAGCACCCGAACTTTGATTGGCTCCCAGAATTTTCCACAAGGATTGGGTTTGCACTAATTGATAGGTGTTAGTAGACACCTAGATGAATACGTTAGTGAAGAAATTTTTTGGTAAGCATTTTTTTCACAGATGGTCAACAACTTGCTAAAATCCGCC
>CM068963.1:14176245-14187670 GCA_035128595.1 Eptatretus atami
TAACGTATTCATCTAGGTGTCTACTAACACTATCAATTAGTGCAAAACCAATCCTTGTGGAAATTCTGGGGAGCCAATCAAAGTTCGGGTGCTCAGAGGGCCTGCGCGAAAAATCGGAAATTAACTTTTGCCAATATTGACTTGTGGATGTCTACTAGGGTTTTTTGGAGTGCTGAATTGATTCCAACCATTAGATTTGAGAAAAAAACACTCCTTGATCATATAAAATGTATTTTATTGACATTTTTAACAGAACTGTGCTCAATGGAAATGTTGCTTCGTCAGCGTTTACAACCTTATTCATCAAACTCCCCAGTATCTTCCTCACTCCTCTTGTCATCCAGCTGGTTTATGTTCAGGCAAGAGTTACCATGACAGATGCCGCAAGCAGAAATACACTTGACTCCTTGCTTTTTACAGCAGCACCTGAGTGAGCTGCAGTCCCCGCACAGTTGCAGCTGGCAAACGTCAGGAGGTAGTCTGGTGCAATGGGGTCTGTAGAAGGGACTGGTGCATATGTATGCTCAGTGAGTTGCCATCCATAGTCCCGGCATCTAACGATGGACTTTGCAGCATCAGCCAGTCTCTAGTCTGGAGGTAGCTCGGAGAGAGTGCTGTGCTGCAGCTCCTGTTGTCGGGGGGAGTTTCTCAGGTTTTGCTCCCAGTAGGAGCTCGCTTGCTGAAGATGGTGAATCTCAAGTCTTTCAAGTCTTTGGAGGATTTCCATGGAACATGAGCATGAAAGATCACAGCCTGCTTTAATGATATCACCTTTCTCAGCTCGGATGTCCATAACACGTCCATTGCCTCTCTGCTTCATCAGTCTTGCAGATTTGCTTAGCAAAGTTGGTTTGCTAAACCCAAAATTGCAGACACTGTATGCAGCCAGAGAAGCTGTGCAAGAGATGAGAAGAACCTCCGGTATATCTCTGGGAGGGCCTCCCGGATCTTTCCGACATCGTAAGATGTTTCTTTGGCTGTCGTGAGGAAGATCGGATGGTCTGCAACATGATGAATCAGCATAACCAGGACGTCTGTGTCTCAGCCTACACCTCGACAGGGACTTCTTGCCTCATCTAGAGCTGCGCGACGATGGAGGTGTCGGCATCATCGGAGCATTGCTGTACCTGTTCATTCTACTAAATGTCTCAGCAAGGAGCAGAACGAGCTGGGCTTTGTTGTTCTTGTTATCGAGAACTTTACTCTTGCAATGATGATTTTGAGATCCAGACGAATCTGAATGTCACAGCATGCATTCTTTGTTCGTCTCAAGTGGTCATGGTCTTGGTGGAGCTGCCATATCCGTCAAAGACCACCATTATCCGGAGGCGATGGCTCCCATGGACTTCACAACCGGAGGTAGCTCTCAGCAACATCCTTCCAAGTAGGTTAGCCTCCACTTGACATTGTGCAGGAGCACCCACATCAACCACAAGGCTTGTGCAGGGGGGTTGTTCGACAGGTGCCACACATGCCTTCAGGACCTTGCTAGGGCAGCCTTGTCTGGCTTTCGCAACTTTGATTTTTGTCAAACAGAGACATCGGTTTTGGCGTCAACTCAAAGCGCAGAGCTTCTTTGGTCTTGACTTCACGCTCACTGATGACAATGAGGCGGTTGAATAGCTTCAGTGAGTCAATGACCAGCTTCTCGCCATTGGCTTTGGGCCAGATCTGAGGCTTGCAAGTGATTTGACCTTGTGTTTTGTTACCATTGCATCCACAACAGTTTTCCATCCATCTTAGCCTGTATGGCTCTGCCAACTTCTTCTGCTTGATCAGCGTTGACTTGGTCTTCGGGAGTGCTGCTGACCCAGTTGAGAAGGACACCAGAGTCTTCTTGTCCCGTGTGGCATCGAAAGGGTTGACTTCCTCCACACACAACTATGGTGTTGACAGCATCGTTATCTCTCTTAATTTGGGCTCTTTTAACGTCGGTGTGGACAGGTACCCACATTTGACCATGCTTTTTTCTAGCTCTTGGTGAATGAACGGAGAGTGGTTCAGAGTCTGAACCCAAGACTTATGAGAAGACTCATTCCGAAAGCGGCCTCTGTTTAGACCACCGGAGGATTTTGCTCAGCGATGAGTGTGGTTTCTATCGTGATGTCGGTCATGTGCCGGACCATTCATGGTCTGAGAACCTGACTACATTGTTGCCGTACAAAGTGAACTTGGATAGAGTTTCCTGGAACATGGGACTCTCCTGTCGCTGATGCATCAGCTGTACATACAGCCTTGCTCCCTTTGCGTACTGATGGTGGCCGCTGCTGCGAAGGTATTGAGCATTCCAATGATGCAGCTGAGATGACCTGTGTGGTCTGGGACACGCTCACTCCTGATGAATAACTTGATGAGGTCGATTCTGCATAGTACCAGACCCAGAGTGCTGGTGTCCTTCCTCCTTCAGCTAAGATCTTCAATCTCTCTGCCATCTCTCCTCGAAGACAGTGACTATCCTTGGTGCATATGTTAGATTAGAGGAATTTTGATTACCTGTTGTCTCATCTTTTGCAGTCCTGATGAGTCTCCATGTCTTCGTACTCCTGCTCACTGAAGACACCTCTCAGCACGACTTGGCAGTTCCTGCAGATGCCAGAAGGTGAAACCCAATGGCCTTGGCATAAGCCCCGCCTGAGAGGATGTGTTCTGCTGTGGTGCTGCCTGGATAAACTAGCTGTATGACCTCTTGCAGCCCAGAGTCAGCCATGACCATCCGATGGACCCAGGAAGCTTTTCAGGAGGTGAACCACACAGATGAAACACCTCAAGCCAGGTTCAGTCATATCCTTGTCCATACTGTCCTAAAAAATAAGACTTTTTTGTAAACAACAGACAGGACATGAAATTTTGACACAAAACAGACAGAACACACATACAGTGATGTGTTTTAACATAATAGGTCACTCTACGTTGAATATATTAACTTCTATTGAGTCCGGTACACAATATTTTATAGCTAAGAGCTCTTAGCTAACGTCAGCTAACACAGAGAATTCTACTGAGCATGAGCACAAAGTATAACAACAATATAGCAGTGGTTCAAAATGTTGTTTGCTGGTTTCAGCACAGTTTGAACAATCTGAATCAATTGAGCCAAATTACGCAAAATACAGTCTGAGATATCTAAAAATGTATCATATCAATATTTTACGGCCAGGGATTCATTTTTCCTCAAATCTAATGGTTGAATCAATTCAGAACCCCAAAAACCCCTAGTTAGACATCCACAAGTCAATATTGGCAAAAGTTAATTTTTCCGATTTTTTTGCACAGGCCTCTGAGCACCCGAACTTTGATTGGCTCCCAGAATTTCCACAAGGATTTGGGTTTGCACTAATTGATAGGTGTTAGTGACACCTAGATGAATACGTTAGTGAAGAAATTTTTTGGTAAGCATTTTTTCACAATGGTCATACAACTTGCTAAAATTCCCTAACTTCTAGCCTGACGACCTTGTCATCCCTCTGATGAAAATCAGCCCATAACATGATGACTGCCACCACCATGCTTGACAATAGGGATGGTGTTGAATGGGTGATGTGCAGTGTTCGGCCTGTGCCAGACGTAACGCTTTGAATTTAAATGAAAAAGTTCAATTTTTGTCTCGTCTGACCACAAAACGTTTCTCCACATGCTGGCAGTATCATTAGATGCTTTTCGCGAACTCCATACGAGCTTTTAGATGCGCCTTTTTCAATAATGGCTTTTTTTTATTGCCACCTATCCATATCGGCCAGCTTTGTGAAGGGAACAGAATATTGTTGACTGATGACACTGACCCCATCTTGGACATAGGGTCTGCAGATCTTTCAAAGTCATTGTTGGATTTACAGTGAGATCTCAAACCAGTTTTCTGCTTGCTCAACTGCTGAGTTTGGATGGGCGACCTTATCTGGGTAGAGTATGGGTGGTATGATACGTCTTCACTTATTTATGATGGATTTCACCATACTTAAAGGATAATGAGTGACTTTGAAAATCTTCTTATCAACCTCTCCTGATCGGTGCTTCTCTACCACTTTATATCTGACTTCTTTGGAAGGCTCCTTGGTTTTCATGTTTACTTCGTTGGTTGACCGAGTCAGTTGCACTTAAAACTCCTTCGATAAGTAGGGGAGCTTAATTTTTAAGTTAAACCACTCATTACATGCAGGTGAAACCTATTACACTTGTTTTGTCACTTTCAAACAAATAATTTGTCCTGAAGTGAGTTGGGATTAATTAGGCAAAGGATTTGATTACCTATACAACTGAGAATCATCAGATTTTCTCTGTTAATCTGACTTATTCACATTTTATCTGCATTTTTTTTAAACTTTATCACTTTCATGTATTTTTTTTTGTACACCATGTCAAGGCTCATGTAAGGGTGAATACACAACATATAACAAGGCAGGAGACAAGAGGGTGGGAGGGAAGCATAAAATTAGGGAACAAAGACAATCGGAGATCTGTGGAAGGAGAGGGATGGGGCAGGGTACATGGGGTAAACAGATGGCCATTACAGGAACTTTCAGGAAGGAAAACAAGGAATTTGAAGGAGGTGGGTTTGGGGTGGATTAACGGGGATAATAAAGATCAAGATTTTGGATGGGGGAAGACACGAGATGGTGGTGAACAGCTGTTTTGAAGACCTGGAGGGAGGAGTCGGATTGAAGAGAGTGTGGGAGTTTGTTCAGAGGTGGGAAAAACAGAGGAATGAAAGAGTGAAGGTGAGCAGTGATTCTTGATTTTGGTAGTTTCACCAGAAGGGGGTTATGGAGTATTTTGTGAAAACTCACACATTATGTTTGATTCGAAAGCATCATGAATAAGCTCAGGTGACATTAAAATGTGAAAACTTTGGAGGGGAGTGAATACTTTTGCAGCAGCGGATGTATGTGTGTGTATATATATATATATATATATAATATATATATTATAATATATTATTATATATATATTATATATATATATATATTATATACACGAGGTCATCTAAAAAGTAACGGGACTGACTTCACCGAAAGTTTATTCCAAAAAAATATTGAAATCACATCTGTCCCCTTCAAAATAGTTTCCCTCCAGTCTCACACACTTGTCCATCCTCTTCTTCCACGCTTCGATACACCCCAGAAGGCTTCTTCTGGAATCCTCCGGAGCTCCGTCGTCACGCCCTTTTGATGGCCTCCACATCAGGAAATCGGCTCCCTTGATCCCCCCTGAGCTTGGGGAATAGGAAAAATCACAAGGGCCAAATCTGGCGAATACGGTGGTTGTCCAGAGTTGGCACGTTCCTCGCGCCAGAAACTGTCGGATGCTCAGGGCACTGTGAGCAGGGACGTATCATGGTGGAGCACCCAGCGTTGTTCTCCACAGATCCCTCCTCTTGTCCCGGACTGATCTCATGAGGCGCCGGAGGATCTCCTTGTACAAGTATTGATTCACTGTTTGACCCTGTGGTAGAAACTTGAAGTGGACGATGCCATTGATGTCAAAAACGCGATGAGCATCACCTTGACCTTCGACTTCGACATCCTTGCTTTCTTTGGCCTTGGTGATGCCGGACTTTTCCACTGACAACTCTGTCGTTTGGTTTCGGGATCGTATTCGAATATCACGATTCATTGCAGTAATGACTCTCCCGAGCAGGTCTGGATCATCTCGAGACGCTTGGTAATGTCTTGACAGACAGTGACTCTTTGCTGTTTCTGTTCCTCGGATAACAGCTTGGGGACCATCCTTGCGCACACTTGCGCATTTCGAGATTTTCTGTGATGAGGCTCCAGACAGTGTCCTTGTTGATGGAAAATTCCTCAGCAATCATCCGCACCGTGAGTCGATGATCTGCATGCACCATCTGCTTCACACGCTCGATGTTGTCGCCGTTCTGCTCGTTGAAGGTCTTCCAGACCGTGGCTCATCTTCAACTCTCCCGTCCCTCTTTGAACCTCTTGTGCATTCAAATGCATGTGTACGTGACATCGTTTCTTCCCGTAGACTTGCTGCAGCATTGCGAAGAATTCGAAGGTGTTTGCAATCTGGAAAGAAACTTCAGATTGGCTCTCCACTCACGACTCAAAGCGCGACGACTCAGACGAGACAACATGTAAAGCACGACCTGTAAAAAATCACACAATGAGCGCAGTCAACCATAACCAATCATATATATTGCTGGAATGTTGCGAAAGACTGTGACGCAACCCGTTTATTCAAGTTGTGTAAGTGGAGCACACAGCAGGCTTAGTCTGTTACTCTTTAGACGGACCTCGTGTATATATATATATATATATATATATATATATACATATAAACAAACACTTGCTCCATTATATATGGAATACATTCCTTTGTTTCACCCTTGCATTATTTTCTATTCCTCCACTGATGAAGTCGCCAGAGCATTATGTTTTTGGGTTGTCCGTCCATCCGTACGTACGTCCATGCTAGTTTCTCTTTTTCTCTGCAACTGCAATTCTCTGCAACTGACAGCAAATTTCACTATCAGTGCGACTAATGTAGAATGTTTTAATTATAATTGTGACATCACAGGTCATGTCGTGTGGCAGCCATATTGGAAAAAGGAAAAATCTTGGACCTCTTTATCTCCGAAACTGCTCCATGGAAAAAAATTGAAACTTGCACCTGTCAACTATTCCTGTGGGAAATGAGTAATTTTGTTTTTGATGATGTCAGAGGTGACTTATGACGTCATAGTTGCATATGTCGAACGCTTTATCCGATCAGTATGAAAATTTGAGGGTCATCTATGGTTAAATTGTATGATTGATGACATCATCATCAGTCATGTGGTTCGACAGCCATATTTTTTTTAAACATAAAAACCTTCAAAAATCTTTTCAAACGGCTGAACAGATCGAGGCGAAACTTTACAGGTATAATCGCAATCCATGATGAACAAAAAGTTCTCCACCTCTGACATCATAGGTCACATGGTTTGGCAGCTTTGATTTTTTTTGAAGAATAAACTTTTAAAAAATCTTCTCCTGAACAGTTTGATAGATCGAGGGGAAACTTCACCTACATGTTCCCCAAGCCTTGGGATACCAGGGTGTTCACGAATAATTAATGTCACATGGTTTGGCAGCCATATTGGATTGAACAAAAATCGTTAAAAAAAATTTTCTCTTTGAACCGCTTCATCAATCGATGTGAAATGTCACATTTATGACCTACTAGTCATGGGAATGTATGTTTTAAATTTCAATCTGCTCGATGCATGGTCTGGCAGCCAGAATTATTTATATTTTGAATCTGGTTCAGTGATTTAAATCAAACTTGATAACGTGTGTATAATGATGTAATAATGTGGGGATCCCCACCATTATTGTCACATCCTCTAAAGCCGTCTTTTTGTTTCTCACTTAAGTTACATGGAGTTGCGTGGAAACTTTGTTTTCTTTGCATCTACAGGCACAGTTCCTGACGTGTGAGTGTGAATGCATACTTTGGATGGTATCATGCATCTGGCCACCCAGAGCTGATTGGACAACATTGGGCACATGCTTTCTGCTTGGTACACCAGCATCATCGCCCAGTCATACTTATGGAATATGGAGCTGGGAGTGTTGCTGGTTTGCATTCGGTACGAGTTTGTCATCCGGGGTAAGGGAAAAAGATGGCATTTTCATGAGAATGGAGCAGAATAAGATACGCGTTTGTCTCTTCTCAGCTTCATCTGTCAGTTTCTGAAGAATATCATTTGGAGGTGATGAGGAAGCATTTCCCAGTTTTTGATGAAAACGAGAAGAGTTTCTGGTTGGAGAAATGCTGTGGAATTTGGTAGATTTCAATACCCACAAGGTGAGAGTGGGTGGGAATGAAAGGAAAAATAATGAGGAATCATTAAGGCAGACCTGCCTACCGATACAGAATAGCATATTTTGTGGACAAACATTTGGTGATGTGCGTTTTACACAAATCCGAGAAAAACATTTTGATAAATACTGACTTCCTTTATGTCAACAGCCTCTCGGCAGAAGATGCAGATTGGAAGTACAGGTGTGGATAATTATATTATTTTTTTTTTTACAAATAGGATAGCACATGGCGGGGTTTTTTTTTCTTCTCCTTTAGCTGGTTGGCAACTTGCACAAAAGTGCTTTAAAAATACTTCAGTTGGCATTTTTTATTACAAGTTACCACCTGGGCTGTCTGACTTCGCAAAAGGGAACTCGACAATGCAGGAGTGAATGACAATCCCAGTTTTGCATTTTTCTGGACACATGTTTGTTTGTTTTTTCTTTACAATGTCAAGGCTTATGGAGGAGCTAGAACACAGGATGGATCAGGGAATAACATCCTCACACAAATAGGTACACCAAGATAGCAACATCCAAGATGTCATTGAAGCCTGGATCTTAGTTTTCATCAGGAAACCTATAACGGCTCAGACTCTCATTCAGTACATCGATGCCCCATAACGATATCAGCACTCTGCAAAGATGATTGTATCGTTTGTGAATTAAGGTCAGAGATCTTAACATTCCAAACGATACACGCAGCTTGATTTCTCTGACATCTCCCAAATCCAGTGCATACAAGTGCTGAAAAGTGTGGGGGCAGTACACAACCTGACGGAGTCCAGTAACAACTGAAATAAGTCGGAGATGGAACCACCACACCTCACAGCACTCTCAGTACAGTGTATAGTTCAGAAATCAGATCATTCAGTATTGGTGGCACCCCACGAAGAACCGAGAATCCTCAGAGGACATCCCGATTCACTGAATCAAATGCTTTTTAGAGATCAACAAAGGCTGCAAGCAACCCTGCAGAAACTCTCGTCGGCGTTTGGTGAGGACCAAAAACCAGGATAGGCAGTTGTTGACTTCTTTGGTTAAAGCCCGACTGCAATTAGGCGCTGGTGCACAAGCAGATGGTGGTTCACAGTTGATTGGGGGGGGGTGAGGGGGGGGTCAGCAATCAGGAGAGTTACACCCCTGACATCCAACTCGACAGCTGGTGGGTCAGCCTGGTAGCCGCTCAAAGTAGCTGGTGGGTCAGAGAGTTACACCCTGACATCCAACTCGACAGCTGTGGGTCAGCCTGGTACAGCGGCCAGTGGGACTTCACTTCTGACTCCTCTGTCAAGACCCCACACCTCCGCTTTTCTGTGGTACACCGAGGGACGGGCTTGGAGGAATGCAATACGCAAATTCCCTGTAAGCAGGACGAGAATCACTTGACCACGTGATGCTTACCCTTTCACAGATTTCAATCTCTCTCTTGTGAAGAAATTTTTTGGTAAACAATTTTTTCACAGATGGTCAATACAATTTGCTAAAATTCCCTAACTAAGAAGGGACAATGGACGGTGCAAAGTACAGGTGACCCTCGTATAAGCGGGGGATGCGTTCCCGCGAAACGCCGTGTTATCGGAAAACGTGTTATGGGGCAATATTTAAACATGTATGAATTCAAACATGTTCCAATTGGGGAAGAGTTCAACCTTTTAAGGTTGAAGACCTACATAAAAACCTCAAAAAACAAACAAACAGGAAACTGCATAAATAAAACATATAACAAATAAAAATATTAAAATGACTTACTTTTTAAGAAGTGTTTCCATGATTTGGGTTGGATACAGTACATATTGCTTGTGGCAAGTTGTTGAGTTGAGGTTGAAGGCTCAGAAGATGAAATGGAGGCCGATTCGCTTGGGATTTTTTTTGAAGAACTTCTTAATGGAGACTCGAGTGACTGCCTTCATATTCTGTTTGTTGACCTCCTTGTATAACATTGCAGGACATTCTCCATCTCCCTGCACACTTTGGAACTTCTCATGCAGTCGGGATCGTGTTCATCAAAGATGGCCATGGCTTCATCGACCAATTTGATACCTTTACCCATGACCTTCGGCGTGAGGGTTTTAACAGGAACAACCTCCTCAAGACTTGATTCCGATTCCTGTCTGATGCACTCCTCCTCCAGAGCCAAAAGATCTTCATTGCTCAGCTCCACCCTGTGTGAGAGAAGCAAATCCTCATCATCATCTTCGTCGACCTCCTCAAATCCCACTTGCAGGGCCATGTCCACAATCTGTTGCCTTACTTCGCTGACTTCAGCCTCTGTGCCTCCCTCAGGACAGAGTTGATGGAGATGAAAGCGCAGCTGGGCATGTGTTTCCAATAAATTCCAGTTTCATCGAGGGTAAACACCTGGCTTGGTGTGTAACCTTCATCTGCAATCACTGATTTGAAGACGGCTGGAAATTGTTTGGCAGCAGTATGATCTGCAGCAGCAGCTTCCCCAGTCAACTTGAGATTGTGGAACACATGGTGACTCTTGAAATGCTCAAACCACCCATGACTGGCAGCAAAAGGTACTGGATCATTTGTATCCTTGGTTAGATTGCCATACAAACTCCTCACCTTCTGTCGAATGACCATTCCAGACAATGGCATGTTCTGTTGGTTCTGATGCTCCATCCACGTGGTCAGCATCTTCTCCATTTTCTCAATAGCATCAGGCCCAGATCTTGCAGTTCTAGTTACAATGAGATGCGTTGTTGTCTGAATGCTCTTATGGATTTTATCACAATTATCATGAATGGTTCTCACTGTAGAATCACAAAGTCCCATCTCTCCTTGAATATCAATGCTGCGCTCACCTCTATCAAACCGAGCTAAAACTTTTAATTTCACCTCCACTGAATAAGACTTTCTTGACTTTTTCTTCACTGGATCATTATCTCCAATGCCACTTGTTACACGCTTTGCAGCCATCGTTTCGGCCGCTGTAAGTGAACAACTCACTCAGAATGACGGAGCACAAATGACTCGCACAAGATAATGGAGCGCGGTTGTTGTTATTGTTGAATGAAATCCACGCTGTAGTGAAAATGCATTTTCATAACACGCGTTCTACAGAGGGTCACCTGTACAGGAGAATCTTTGATGAAAACCTGCTCGAGTCAGCCATGAATCTGAAACTGGGTAGGAGATTCACATTTCAGGACAATAATCCGAAGAACAAAGCTAAAGCCACACTGCAGTGGCTGAATAAGGAGTAAATGTTCTTGAGTGGCCTTGTCAAAGCCCTAACTTGAACCCAATTGAACATTTTTGGTGAGACTTGAAGATTGCAGTCCATCCCATCAAGCTTGGCACTTAGCAGAACTAGAGCAATTTTCACATGAACAATGGGCAAATATTTCACCATCTCACTGTGCAAAGCTGGTAGAGACCGACCCAAAAAGTCATTACTACAAAAGGTACTTCCACCAAGTGGAAGAACCAATGAAGAGGTTACACACCCATCCCATAATGCACTTCAGCCAATTGAGACATCCACGAATTTTGGGAACAATTTTACACCAAATGAAACTTTTTATCATAACCGAAGAGATCAACTGAACACTGTAATAGTTGAAGGTTACATTGCCAGCAATACCTGAAAAAAGCACTTTCAATCACAAATTCAC
>CM068963.1:14203397-14215570 GCA_035128595.1 Eptatretus atami
CCAAGGTAAGTGAATCTCTCCGTGACCTCAACATTCGAAACACAAACAGGTGCAGACAAGATAGCACCATTCAAGATATCATTGAAAGCCCGGATCTAAGTTTTGACCCAGGAAACCTGAAATCCCAGGGGCTCCGACTCCTCATTCAGCACCTCGAGGGCGCACAAAAGGATATCAAGAGTCTCCACAAAGATGACTGCATCATCTGCGAAATCAAGGTTAGAGATCTTGACATTCCCAAATGATGCACCGCAGCTTTGTTCTCTGACATCCTCCCTAGAATCCAGTCCATACAAGTGCTGAAAAGTGTGGGGGCCAGTACACACCCCTGGCAAACACCAGCAATAACTGCAAATAAGTCTGATGTGTTATCACCACATCTCACAGCACTCTCAGTACCAGAATATAGTTCAGACATCAGTTTGATAAGTTTTGGTGGCACCCCACGAAGACCAAGAATCCTCCACAAGGCATCCTGATTCACTGAATCAAACGCTTTACAGAGTTCAACATCGGCTGCAAGCAGTTCCTGCCGAAACTCTCGTCTGCGTTCGGTGAGGACCCGAAGAGCAAGGATACGGTCAATCGTTGACCTCTTTGGTGTAAAGCCTGACTGCTCTGGGTGCTGGTGCTCAAGCAGATGGTGGTGAACTCTATCAAGAATTATCTACGCAAAAACTTTGCCCGGCACTGAGAGAAGGTCACCGGCACTGGCACTTTGCCCGGCACTGAGGTCACCCCTTGGTAGTTGTTGTAGTCTTGGTGATCACCCTTCCCTTTCCATAGAGGGAAAACAAGGCTCCTCTTCCAGTCAGTTGGGATGGTGCCTGTGTTCCAGGCAGAGCACAGAACTGCATGCAACGACACGAGTACAGCATTTCCACCAGCCTTGAGAAGTTCAGCATGGATGCCACAGATCCCAGGAGCTTTACCCAATTTCAACCGGTTCACCGCAGCCTGTGTTTCCACAAACTAAGGTGGATCACAATTGATTGGAGGGTCAGTAACAGGGATTGTAACACCCCTCATATCCAACTCAACAGCTGGTGGATTAGCCTGGCACAACCGCTCAAAGTAACCGGCCCAGCGGGCCTTCACTTCAGACTCCTCTGTCAAGAGCCCTCCACCCTCCGCGCTCACTGCAGGACACCGATGGATGGGCTTTGAGGAATGCAATGCATAGATTCCCCTTAAAGCAGGACGAGAATCACTTGACCACAGGTGATGCTCTACAACCCTCACATATTACTCACACATGGGCCTCCTTGTCCTCCCTCAGCAAACATACAGTTTTACACCTCAACTCCCTGAATAGCTCAACTCTGCCATTAAGCCTGGCTCTGCGACTCTGATCCAGTGTCCTTTGAGACACAATATTCTTCTTCTCCCGATGGTGAGTTCCAAGACATCCACCAGCAACATAAAGAATGGTGGTCTTGAAGGCATTCCACAACTCTTCAGTATTACCCAAAGCACCCAGACCCCCCAAATCTCCACTCAGCCTGTTCGCAAACTCGTTAGCTACCCTCTCATCCTTGAGCTTGCCAATATGCAGCTTAGGCTGGGATAGTTCCATTCTCCAAGATTTAAGCTGCAAATTCAGAATTGCTCTAACAAGCTTGTGGTTGGTATTGAGAAACTGAGCACTCCGATAGACCCCGTAGTTCTGGATTATCCTCCAGCAACCATCAACGAGCACATGATCAATCTCCTTTGGCACATCACCAGCGTTGGAATACCAAGTCCAGCGATGAGCTTGTGGGCACTGAAACCATGAACCGGCAACCCTAAGTCCATGACTTCTTGCAAAGTCAAGGAATTTAGTGCTATTCTGGTTCACAGTTCCAGACCCATGGGGACCAACACGTGTCTCATAACCATCCCTATCAGTTCCAGTCGATGCATTGAAATCCCCCAAGACTCGAAGAGTATCTCGCCCGGGGCACTGATCAACCACAGACTCGAGCATGGCATGGAATAGATCCTTCACGGTGAGATCACTTGCCTCAGTCGGAGCATATACAGAGACCAGCGAAATGACACCCAAGACGTGACGAATCCTTAGTCTCATCACACGCTCGTTGACCGGTGTAACCTCAATTATCATTGGAGTCAATTTAATGAACACAGCTACAGCAACTCCTTGGGCATGGTAACCATCAGAGTGACCAGACCTATAGTAGGTGTAACCACGCACCATAATCGCACCATTATCCGGTCTCCGAACCTCAGACTGTGCTGCAATACTGGTGTTCAAATGCTTGAGCTCAGATAACAGACAGGTGATCATCCTCTCTTAGGGATAGGACATTCCAGACACCCACCCGAAGGGACCACCTCAGGTTAACCCAAGGAGTCTGCCGTCTGGTGGATGACACCTCAGCACCACCCCGACAGACACGACTGCAATCCAACCCGTGAAGGGTACCCCGTGTTTTTCCTCCTCTCATCAAAGATTGGGGGTCCCGAAGGCTTTGCCCAAATCCGTCATCCGGTGAGCTGCCTTGCGAAGAGAAGCTGCACAGGAGGTACTCCGACGGGTGGGTTTTCAGTTTTCTTTGCGTTTTTGTGTTTTGCGGAATGAAGGGTTTTACAGTGCCCAGAGTGCAAATCCTGCCACCAACCTCCTAATAAGAAGTAACCCAACTGCAGGAGGACGTCCGCAGACACAGTTGGGCACTGGAAATGGATGGTCGTTGGTTCACAAGGAGCTCCTCCACTCTTTGACAGGTTTCATTTTTAATCCTGCTCAGTGTGCATATCATACACCCTCCTCACCAGAAAACCTGGTCGGGGGAGGTGGTTTCGGTGCCGACAACCCGACCATGGAACAGGTTAGTACAGGTTTACACGGTACCTGTAGCAAGCCACAGATCTAATCTGGCTTGACCTGACAAAAAGAACTTGTATCCATGCTTACAGTCAATCACCCATTTGGCTACTGTGGAATATGAGGGCAAACCAATCGCCATGCATGGCTAATGAAAGTTCATATATTTCTTTAAAGATTGCACCTTATGTACATAAGAATTGGATAATACTTTGATGCTCAATTTTAGTAACAATAGGTGTGCCTACCTGTTGCTTCGCTGTTAAGTTTAATCAAAAGATAGCATGTTGGTCTTCACAAACATATTGCATGTCTATCTGTGAATGTCAATGAGGATGTAAAATGAACTGAAACATAAAAATTTTATATTTTACAACACGTAGTTGTTGTTGCTGGTGTTGTGGTAGCTGTGGTTGTTGTTGTCTGCTCCTTCCGTGTCCTAACAGGTTCCTGCTGTCGTAGAATAATCAACGTTACCTTTGGAACTGCTACATTAAGTTCACATACCCCCTTCTTCTTCTTCAATACAAAAAGATGGACTTTTAAAATAGGCATCATTATAGTTAAAAGCATACACAAATTTTTGTTTGAGTAAATCGATTATCATCTTTCAAAATTGATTATTAGCTTTTCAACAGTACCATTATGAAGCAGTACCATATCCAGCACTACCACAACAGCAGGAACACTTTCGAATGAAGAATGATGGACACACACACACACGGATGAACGCTTCTACATTTAATAATAGATGGGTAATTAAACGCGAAATTTAGATTATGAAAACACAAGTGACATTCGTTTTACGAATCAAATGAATATAAACAAATGTACAGTTCATCCCCCGTTTATTGCGGGGTTACGTTCCACCCCCACCCCCCCCCCCCCCCCCGCGAGAAGTGAAAATCCGCGATGAATGATGCCTCCAAAAAAATCGACTCGTCTGGTCTGGTCGGCTTGGCAATGATCGGGTTCGAGGTGCCGGAGATCGACTCGTCTGGTCTGGTAGCTTGGCAATGATCGGGTTCGAGGTGCCGGAGATCGACTCGTCTGGTCTGGTCGGCTTGGCAATGATCGGGTTCGAGGTGCCGGAGATCGACTCGTCTAGTCTTGTCTGGTCGGCTTGGCAATGATTGGGTTCGAGATGCCGAGGATCGACTTGTCTGGTCTGGTCGTTTGGCTGTGCTCGTCAACCGCGGCAAACCTTTTTCCTTCCCGAAGCATATATCGAGCACTTTAACCTTCTCCTGGAGGTCAGGACCTTCCTCTGGCGCTTCGGTTTTGCCAGAAGCCTTAGAAGGTGCAGGGCATTTGAGCAGCATCGTGGGCTTGGAGAAAAAACGTAGAAAATATTCGAAGTTCACAAGCGAAACTTTGTCTGTGCGTTGTGTGACTGGTCAGCACCACGCGTTATAATTTATTGCTTAAATAATTTATATTTATTATATTATTACCGCGATATACGGGGGAATCCGCAGAAAAATTAGTTAGGTTCCAAGGGAAAAACCGCGATGAGGGGGCACGATAGGTGAACCGCGTATAGCGGGGGATGACTGTATATCTACATCTACACACACACACACACACACATATATATATATATATATATTATATATTATATACAAAACATATATAAAACATATATACACATATATATATATATGTTACGGTTCTCGGAACCATATGATACAACATACAGGTGTCCCAATCTGTTATTCCATTAGTATACGTGCAGATAGATCCCTTCTTGTGTGTAGTGGGGAAACAGGGGGTGCGTTGCGATGGCTTTTAGTTAGGTTAATAAATCATTTTCTCCCCTTTTATTTTATTTCCCCTTTTATTTGAACCACGGTACCTTCATCTGCTTGCCTCGCACCCTCGCTCGCTTACCACAGCGTGACGAGCGCCTACCCAGAGACTCGTTTTCCGAGTCAGAATCCTGACGTTCGCTTGGCAGTTCCATCTCGGCTTCCACCTTCCCAAACCCAGACACGTAGTGGGCCTTGCCGGCCTCTGGCGAGACCCGCCCAGGAAGGCGGACGCATGAAGGCCCGGTCCAATCGGGATGAACGTGACGTCGGCTTCGCCATGGTCCCACCCGAGCTCCGTGATCAAATACGAGACATCCTCAGAGTAGAGTTGTATGGGATGAAAAGGAGTTCGTTGGAGTGGAGAGGGATTGGAAGGTTGCAGTTGTTATTGGGGGTCGTTGTGAAGGTGTTCCGCTGCTTGGCTCTGACCACGTCCCGCCTCGACTGCTGGTCCACGCACACCCGACCTCGACCGGGTCTCTTGCCTGGTCCTGTCAACTGCTCCATTTCTCACCTCGGACTCCCTTCTCTCCACTCAAGCTCCTTGACGGACACATCTCCACACGTGCGGCTGTGGACCAAACGCATGACCTTTGTCAAGTGCCGCACCATGGAGCACCCTTTCCCCCGAAACGCTCAGGTACCAGAAACTGTGACCTCAACTCCCTCCCTTCTGGCTGCAAAAGGTCCCCTGTTCTTATTGGGTATTTTGTCCGAGTGTGTGTCAGAGTGTGTGGTGCCTGTCCATTAGAATATTAGATAAGCCTGTGTAAGATCTTTATTGTTGTGATAGATGCTTTTATTATTCTCGCGTCAAGTCAGCACTGTGTCCGCTTTTATAAGTTGCTTGTAAAATTGTCACACCACACCTCTCTCATCTTTCCCCTGCGTAATACACCAATAAACCTTTTTCCTGTGCCACATGCTTTTCCTCGCCTATTGTAAATAAATAATTGTAGAAATGTTCCCAGCTCGTCTTTGTCTTTTCCTCCATTGGTCCAGCATGGTTCGGATCTAAGTTTAGCCGGGTCTTTATTCCCGATAATCCGTTCCTTCTAGCCGGTACGTCCTTGGCAGTGCCGCTCGACTGCATCCGATCAAGAAAGGTAGTTGGTAGTTGGTAGAGTGATCCGGTTCGGACAAGGCGTACCGAGGGCGTGGTTCCCCGGTAGTTGAAACCGCGTGGTCAATTAGGTAACTTGGTTCTAGACAGGAGGACCCTACACTACGCGGTTGAGGTATTGGCTTCCACGGTCAGTTAAGCGACCCGCCGCGTCACGGAATTATCCGTGAGCGACGGCCTACAATTCCGGGGAGTCTGGTGGGAATCGACGTAGTTTCCCCCACCTAGCGGTCGTTCTCTCCGCCAGACCCTGGCCCACAACAATATATATAGTCGTGGCAGGGGGTGGTTATCCCCTACCTGGACGGATAGCCAAACAGTTCTCCCTTGGAGGCGAACACGTGATCCTTGACGATTATGGCACGCGTGGAATGGGGGTGGCAAAGACACATACCAGATGCGTTCACCACGACGGAGGACAAGGGCTTATACTCGAACCCACGACAAATAGACAACACAAACAGAGTTAACAAATCGTGATTTAATAAGCAGATATCAAATGTTTATAATGGAAATAAATCAAAACGGGATAATAATGAAACGTGAGGTAATGTGAATTCCTATTTGAGGCGCTTCCACACAGACAAGGGGACAGAATAAATCAAAGAATAATCCTCCCTTTCTCCCGGCACTTAGCTGTGTGCCCAGAGATGAGTTTCTTGGGGAAGCTTGGGGTTCCCAAACCGTCGTCACTGCGGAGAAAATGCACACAAAATGGCACCAAGTCGCTCTGGGCAGGAAGGTACGGGAGGTAGTTCGGGCGGTGATATTCAACACCAGGGCTTAGGAACTGCCGTGCAGCTTCTTTTCACAACCGCACTGCCGAAGCCGCTCCTCTGCAAAAATGGCACCACCTTCTTCCCCGATGGCACAACACGAGGCTTCGAGGCATGGTCTCACACGACCTAGCCGATCAGTCAATGGCTTGCGTCTTGCTCCATCACGCGAGCAAATTCGCCTCAGCACGAACACGAGAATCGTGCAGCCTTCTTCACCGTGTCGAGGGGAAGCCAAAAAAATTAGACTTCCATCTCCAAGCGCGTACCTCACCAAAAACTCCCTTCACGCTCCTCTTTGTCTCGACCCCGATCCTGACTGAATCCTCGTCTCTCCTCAAACCTCTCTGACGTCACCACATCCATCATCCACCCAGGGCATGTCTTCACGAGTTGTCATTCCTGAAGGCGGGGTTTTTGCCTGCTTGGAAATGTCCGGCTCAGTTGTTGTTGTTTTAAGGACACGATTCCTTTTTATCGACGGTCTTGAAATGCAAAAACATAAGAATAGATCACAGCCTGTGATTCACAGGGGGCAATCACATACTGGAAGAAATTAGCCTTCGACCCTACCTAATTTAACACAGCACCACCCCCCATATGGTGATATGTAACTCTTAAGCTTACAGTTTCCCTACTTAACTTACATCGAAATGTCTCCTGCACGTCAACGGGTCATGCTACTCTATAAAATCCTACCTTTACTATGAAGTTCCTCCATCTACCCCACAAACATAACACTATATATACATACATATATATATATATATATATATATATATATATATATATATATACATATATATATATATATATCCATTGAGAAAGAGCAAAAAACTGCAGCTCTCAGGATCCAAAGAATACCCCATTCCGATAACTCTTTGAATGCCCCTCGTGTCTACCCTATATGAAAACAGTGCTTGCTTATGTACCATTCTTGACATCTACTTTTCATAGATAAGATCTTGTCCTTCCAATCCTATTCCTGCGAATTTCTGTCATCCAATATCGGTGTTACATATGGAAACCATCCTGTGAGTCTTGATCCATAGAAAAGAGAAACGAAATCAAAGAGCAAGCATATCAAATATACATACAACAACGGCGTAATAATGCACGCTGGCGAAATGGAGCCGAGCCCGTCGGGCATGGCAGGCCATGGGTGGCCTGAATCGACGTTCATACCAAGCCCATCCGACAAAATCTCTGTCTGTCGGCGTTTGCATGAGGTCATTGTAGCTTGAAGGGATCGGCATATCCATGACTGGTCCTGTCTGCGGACACACACACATCACCAACTCCTGTACTGCCACAAATGTCACTGCAGAATCCAAAATAACGTTTGATGAAAAAGTACATGTTTTGGAAAAGTACCAATATGGTACACATCATGAACATTCATTAGCTGGTATAATATACATAACACAAATATCAATTCACAATCATCATAGCCAATTGATGCATATATTCACTGACATTCATAAAATATATCTGCACATATTCATGACATGTATCTATCTACCTTACTAATCAAAAAATAAATAAATAGTTAAGAGTATTATTTCTGAGCAATCCAATAAACGAAAGCCTAGTGTATATTTTCATGAATATTCACATTAAAATTGATTCTAGGTTTAAAATAACCTTTTGCACCCAAAGTGTATAATTGGTGATTCCATCTGATCGTCACTTTATCCTCGAGAGAAAAACCCCAGCAAAATGGTCGTGAAAAGTAGGCAAATTAAAACATTTTTACATGCATGACAAGTAGAGCGTGCATGCATTGTAGAAAAGATGTTGTTTTTCGATTAAACACACTCATATTGTTTCAGTGGTATAAAGTAATGGACATGTAGTGCTGTATTATTGCAGTTATACAAATGCCAATGCAACAAGCTTCCTGAGCAAGGGTTATACTAGGTGGTTTGCCATTGCCTTCCCAGCAGTAGTTCGGGCAGGAATTTGTAATTTGTTCAGGGTGCCACCGATAGCCCGGCCGCTCTTCGTGAAGGACACCGTGTGGATCTTTAACGCCCACCAACTAATGTCGGTAGATGGGGCGCCAGTCTAACGTCCATCCGAGGACCGGCACCCTGCCTGTGAAACACCGGGATGAGTTTATAGCTGGGTCGGGGTTCCAACCCAGGCTAGACAGCCTAGAGACAGGTGTTTGAGAACACGTACAAACAATGCTGGGAAGGCAATGACAAACCACCTAGTCTCTCTCTCTATCGAGTGCAGCCTGTGGCTGCTGGTTGCATCATTGGTTGGGACGCGGCTATGCCGCTGATGCAGTGTCCCCCTTACCAGTACACTGGTACTCATTTTGCCGACCTCGGAAGGATGACGGGCTGAGTCAACCTCCTGGTGTATTAATTCAGCGGCCAACAGGGCTTGAACTTAGGACCCTAGGATCCCAAGCCGCCACCCTAACCACTAAGCCAACACCAGGCTACAAACCACCTAGTATAACCCTCACGACCAATAAACTGCTTTGGCAGCACCAATGCCCTATGTTAGAGTATGGTACGTACACCAAAAAATTATTATTATTATTTTCCTTCACCTCCCTCCAGTCTCCTTACCACCAAAACCATATTCTCTAATTATTTTTCTCCCCATTCATCTCCAAACTGTGACCCCCATTCATCCCCAAACTGTGACCCCCATTCATCCCCAAACTGTGACCCCCATTCATCCCCAATCTCTCATCCTCCCTCTCTTTCCTCAATTTAATTATTTTGCCAATTTACCGTTATGTGTGTTAATTAATTATTTAAATAGTAGCCTCTAAACTCTAAAGGAACCTGAATATTTTGTGCAAATCCTTGTAAACCGTGAAGTTGGAACACCAGGTACCACGTTCGAGTCCATTGTTTCTCATACAATGCTCCAATGGGATAATGTTTCGATAATTATCACAATTAAATAAGCTTCATTATAAAATGCTCAATTGTAAAATGACAATTCTTGCCTCGGACAAAGGCCGTTTGTACCACGCCTGTTTAAAGCCAACATTCCGGCCCGGAGACGAGTCCAAACGAAATGACCACAGTCCATCGAGTTGGAGCACTTGGCGACTTTCACTTCCGAGGGGTTGCAGTCCGGACACGATGGCAGCGCCGAGCAACGTCAAGAAGCAAACAGAGCTCTGGGTCATGAATGGCGAGACAGGAAACACTCCGGTCAAATGGAAAAACAAGCACACAACTGCAGCCATCTGAGTAACGTGTGTCCACAATGAGGTGAACCAAGGAGGGTTTAACCACGCCCACAAGGAAGTATTCTTGGAGAGTTAACCACGCCCACAAGGAAGTGAATCTTGGAGAGTTTAACACCACCCACAAGGAAGTGAACCAAGGAGGGTTTAACCACGCCCACAAGGAATGAATCTTGGAGAGTTTAACCACGCCCCAAATGAAGTGAATTCTGGAGAGTTTAACCACACCCACAAGGAAGTATATCTTGGAGAGTTTAACCACGCCCACAAGGAAGTGAATCTTGGAGGGTTTAACCAACCCACAAGGAAGTGAATCAAGGGTTTTAACCACGCCCACAATGAAGTGAATCTTGGAGAGTTTAACCACGCCCACAATGAAGTGAATCTTGGAGAGTTTAACCACGCCACAAGGAAGTGAACCAAGGAGGTTTAACCACGCCCACAATGAAGTGAATCAAGGGGTTTAACCACGCCACAATGAAGTGAATCTTGGAGAGTTTAACCACGCCCACAAGGAAGTGAACCAAGGAGGGTTTAACCACGCCCACAAGGAAGTGAATCAAGGGTTTTAACCACGCCCACAATGAAGTGAATCTTGGAGAGTTTAACCACGCCCACAAGGAAGTGAATCTTGGAGTGTTTAACCACGCCCACAAGGAAGTGAACCAAGGAGGGTTTAACCACGCCCACAGGAAGTGAAACAAGGAGGTTTAACCACGCCCACAAGGAAGTGAATCTTGGAGGTTTAACCACGCCACAATGAAGTGAACCAAGGAGGGTTTAACCACGCCCACAATGAAGTGAATCATGGGGTTTAACCACGCCCACAAGGAAGTGAATCCAAGGGTTTAACCACGCCCACAATGAATGAATCTTGGAGAGTTTAACCACGCCCACAAGGAAGTGAACCAAGGAGAGTTTAACACGCCACAAAAGAAGTGAACCAGGGTTTAACCACGCCCACAATGAAGTGAATCTTGGAGAGTTTAACCACGCCACAAGGAAGTGAACCAAGGAGGTTTAACCACGCCCACAAGGAAGTGAATCTTGGAGAGTTTAACCACGCCCACAAGGAAGTGAATCTTGGAGAGTTTAACCACGCCCACAAGGAAGTGAATCTTGGAGGTTTAACCACGCCCACAATGAAGTAACAAGGAGGGTTTTAACCACGCCCACAAGGAAGTGAAATCTGGAGAGTTTAACCACCCCACAATGAAGTGAATCTTGGAGAGTTTAAACACGCCCACATGAAGTGAATCTTGGAGGTTTAACCACGCCCACAAGGAAGTGAACCAAGGAGGGTTTAACCACGCCCACAATGAAGTGAATCTTGGAGGTTTAACCCGCCACAATGAAGTAAATCTTGGAGAGTTTAACACGCCACAATGAAGTAATCTTGGAGAGTTTAACCACGCCCCAATGAAGTAAATCTGGAGGTTTAACCACGCCCACAATGAAGTAAATCTTGGAGAGTTTAACCACGCCCACAAGAAGTGAATCTTGGAGAGTTTAACCACACCCACAATGAAGTGAATCAGAGGTTTAACCACGCCCACAAGGAAGTGACCAAGGAGGGTTTAACCACGCCCACAATGAAGTGAATCTTTGGAGGGTTTAACCACGCCCACAATGAAGTGAACCAAGGAGGGTTTAACCACGCCCACAATGAAGTGAATCAAGGGGTTTAACCACGCCCACAAGGAAGTGAATCTTGGAGGGTTTAACCACGCCCACAAGGAAGAATGGGATTGAAGAGAGTGAGGGAGTTTATTCCAAAGGTGGGGAAAAAGAGGAATTCTTTTCTGATATCAAAGCATCCAGTTCCTCTGTCTTGTTAAATTTCTCTGGTATATAGCCACACATATTCATGACGTGTTCCTGTTAATTCATACTGTCTCTGTCTCTCTCTGTCTCTCTCTCTCTCTCACGCTCTCTCACTTTCTCTCACCCTCTCACTCGCTTGCTCTCTGTTTGTCTCCAGATGCATCTTGGCAGTGTTTTTGGCTGGACGAGAGTTTATCTCCAGAGGTGTCCAGGCGGGAGTTTGTCTCATGACGTGTCCGAGCAATGTTTGTCTCTGGACAGCTTGGCTCTGAACGTGTCTGGGCAGTATTTATTTCCAGACGGGAGTTTGTCTGTGGATGTGTCCGAGCGTGTTTGTCTCCGGATGGCTTGGCTCCAGATGCGTCTGGGCAGTGTTTGTTTCCGGACGTGCCCCGGCGGTGTTTGTCTCTGGGTGGTATTTATAGTATGACCGGTAGAAAATTGATTTCAGACATTATTTTGTTTCCATCTTCACTGTTATTCTGTGCAGAATAATTTTGATGAGGCAGTATGAATCGTAATTGACCCTATGCACTAAGCGAGTGACGTCACAGCGGAAGGTAAGGTTCCGCCATATTGAGTGGCAAAA
>CM068963.1:14232728-14251393 GCA_035128595.1 Eptatretus atami
GTGCATTTGTCGTTTTCAACATCCAAGTCACCACAGCCCATTCTCAGATTTTTCAGTTGGGTGGAATTGGGTGTGTAGTTGCCTGCGGCAATCCTCTGAGCCCTCTCCACCCAACCAAGTAGAGTAAAGGTCTAGCATGGTGGCATTATTGCACGGTTCACGCTCCTTCGTGCTTCTGTACGCCGCTTCCACGGCCTCCAGGGGTAGCTCAGCGAGTTCACGATCTGTGCCTGCAACGACTTGTCCACGGCCGCTCAAACAACCTGCAAGCCCGAGTAAAACAAACAAGGTGGAGGATCAGTACAAATGCACATCTTTGATTTTTAGGCCTACAGAGGCAAGGATAAAAAGCATTTCAACTATAAAATCGAATCAATGAAATTGTGTTAAAAAAATTTTTTTTTAATGCTATTAAATTGTTAAAATGGAAAAAAAAGGTTCCAAAATGACTCAGAAAGAAACACCAATACCAATGTAATGGCCCTACAGAGGACTCATTTTAATTTGCTTGCATAAATCAGAAACATTCTCTCACTAATGCTGTGGGATTTCCAAAGCTCACTGTTAAAGCAACAACAATGACAACGAGAGAGTTCCTAGAACACCTTATCCCATGCAATGTTCAAGTATACAATTCATTTGAAATAAAATAATGATTTTTAAAGTTGTATTAAAAAAGGTTCAAGAAGTTGAGCACAGTTGATGCAGTCTTATAATCACCTGATTTAACACGTCCAAATACTGCAAAACTGGAGATTTTGGAAGCAATAAAAAAGGCGATTTGTGTTCTCCAGTGTTCAAATATGTAATTAAATTGAAATAAAATAAAGATTGTAAAGGTCATATAAACATATTAATTCCGGAAGTTTACTGCCATTGACGCAGTGGCGATTGCACCATCTTGTCAAACATGCTACATTCGTTCTTCGTGCCCGTTTGTCCTTTTTGACGTCCTTAAAAACAGTACATTTCCTGTTTGGATCTATCATTCACATATATATATATATATATATATATATATATATATATATATATATATATGATTATGGTATAGTATTGTTACGGCTGTGGAAATTTGCACTACACCATAAAGGTCCTCAGATCAGTTATGACGCGAAGTATATGCGTAGTTAGATTTCCCCACCGTTGTTTAAAGGGATTTCCGTGTTCACAGGGCTGTGATCCTTTGAGTTAGCCGTTTTTTCTTTTCTCTATCATTATTTTGGACCAATCATCCCCCAACAACCAGATCGCCACCACCAACACCATCCCCAAACCACCACAGCAAACCCCCACCACCTTCGCCTTTCTCCTCCACCACCATCAACAAACACCACCCGCAAACAAGAAGTCGCCTTCGTCCCAGAGTCAACACCGAAGTCGTGCTGTCCAAAGCCCGTTCGGTGATTTTTACACGTCCAGACTGAATTGAACAGAGAAATAGAACACGTTACCGAACGTCGTGCCATTGGTCGTGAATGGGATCTTTTTTGAAGGAGAAATCGGATCAGGAATCATACACGCCCACTTTTCATCTCGTCCAATGGCTGAGCATCGGGTGGTGTAGCCCCGCCTCCAAACCCGATGTGATCCTCAAATTTGCATATGAACTCCTTCACGGACGGACTCGATCGCACTTACGAAAGACCATCGGTTCGGCGGGACAGAAGCCCCGGCGAAACCCGCATACACACATCGGCTGGTCGGGCGAAGAAGCCGCGTGGCGGACGGAATCGATGCATTACACGCATCAGTTTCGGCGGGACAGAAGCCCCGGCAAAACCCGCATACATTCAATCGGTGCTGGTTCGGTCTGCGATGAAGCGGAAGCCGTTTTGCGTGTGCGGACGATTCCCTCGATGTGTTACACCCATCGGCTCGTCGGGACGAAGCCCCGAAACACGCACACACATATCGGCTGGTCGGGCGGGACGAAGCCGCGTGGGCGGACGGAGCTTGATGCATTACACCACCATCAGCTCGAAGGGGTAAAGCTGAGCTGACAGGGCGAGGCTTTGGTGATTTCAACCAACCACGTACGCTTTTGCGGTCAGGGGTCACGCTGACAGGGCGAGGCTTTGGTGATTTCAACCACGTATGCTTTGCCGGGTCAGGGGTCAACGCTGAACAGGGCGAGGCTTTGGGTGATTCCTACCACGTCGGCTTTGCCGAGGTCAGGGGTCATGCTGACAGGGCGAGGCCCTGGTGACTTCAACCAGGTACGCTTTCCAGAGGTCGAAGGTCATCGGTCGGGGGTTGGATTTTCCACTCCCCGGCCTATATAAGGGCGAGCCACAACGGAGCTCGCGGCAGTCTGGAGGGGTCGAAGAACAGGACGGAGCTCGAAGCGGCAGACGGGGGCAGACGGGGGACGGTCGATGGAGAGGAAGCATCTTCGGAACGAAGCTCAGGTCAAAGTTGAGGGGCGAGGAGGGCGAGTTGCTGAGTGGAGCAGGGACACGGAGAAGGGCTCAGAGGCAAGCCAGAGGGCTGAGTGGGGACCACGCCCGGAGAAGGGGCGTTGTGGAGGCCACAGCCAGGGGAGTTTTGCCGGAGCCAGTGCGGTCCAGAGCGCCAACTCGCTGAAGGGAGCGCAGCAGTTCCCCTTCTCCCAAACCGAGCTTCCGCTGAGAGAGCGCCGATAACCCCCGTCTCGCCAGGAGGGCATCGACATTGCTAAAAAGCCAACAACCCTCCCTCATACCGGCATCAACAACCGTCTCCATCCGGCAATAACAATCCCCAACCGCGCTGAGAGAGCGCCGGTTAACCCGTCCGTTCCCCTCCCAACCGTGGTGCCGACTGTGAAACACTGCCTGCGCGGAGAACGCCGGAGAGAGCTCACCGGCCACGCCAGGGGAACGAAGTCAGGCGCGGCTACGCTGACATTGCGGCTTGCCCGCCATCGCGCCACGAGAGCGCGGGTAAGACCCTTCGGTCTCGTGGACCTGGCCGCTCATCCAGGTTCACGTACATTTGGTCCACGGACCTGTCTGCCACCCTTGTCTGTGAGGGTGGCTTTTCTTTGCTTTTGTGTAAATGCATTGGTGGTGCCGTCTTATAAGTAGAATTGTTCGAAGTGTGCGTGTTGAAATAAAGACACTTTATTCGTGGTAAATTCTTCATTTGCTTGCTTGACTGTACATACGTGCATGATTTACTGTATGGCTGTAAATACGTGCTTGTCTGAGTGTGAAAATAAATGTGCTTGTTGAACTGTTCCCCGTTTCGTTGCGTCCTTTCCCTTGTTTGAAAGTTCCATCTTGGCATCACGAAGGAATTGGTAGAGGGTGTAAGCACCGGAAGTAAATAGAATCACATCCGTCGGGTCGGAGATAACACCGCTCGGTTATCACTGAAGCACGGACGGACCGCTTAAACGGTTCGTCTCCTAGGCCGGCAGCGGCGAGGTACGATCGCCCGGTTAACTACTCGCGCAGGTACTTAGGTAGGTCGAATTTGGCGAACACCCTATCCTGCGCGGGTGGCCAATTGGCACGATTGTGGTGAAGGTCGAAAGCCCACCGTGACTAGCTCCCGGCGTTGTGTTCCGGGAGGGTCACGACTGAATTGTCCGTCCGGTGGCGCGACGCGGCTGCCATTAGAGGTACGCGGCCGAGCGCACGCCAGGCGGGCCAGAATTCGTAACAATATATATATAGATATACTAACATATGTAGTGTTTTTTTAATACTTCCACTTATTGTGGGGCATGATTTCATGTTTTCAACTGGCTATGATCAACAGTGCACCAACCACTGCTACTGAGTATAAGGTCACCACTGATGCAATGCCCTATATTACCAGTTCACTGAATTCATTTTGCTGACCTCGGAAGGATGACAGGCTTGTCACCCCACCTGGTGTTTAATTTCAGTGGCTGACGGGCTTGAACTCAGGACCCGAAGATCCCAAACCCGCCACCCTAACCATGAAGCCAACACCAGGCTTTAAGTGAAATTAAGGCCTGTAAGTGTAATGCAAAGTCCATTCAGACTCCTTCACGGCTTTATCTTACTCCAATTTACCATCTGATTTTATTTTTTGTAGTTGCTAAGACGGTTTAAGTTTCAGTTTCAACAAAAGGTGAGAAAATCGGATGAATATTGGCGTTTTTAGACAAAAATAATTCTAATAGCTGTTTTAATGTTATCTGGTCAGACGTGATGTCGGGAGGGGGGGGAGGAGGAGGGAGGGGGAGGAGTTGAGTGGAGAGGAGGGAGGGGAAGTAGAAGAGCGAAGGAAGGGTTCCCGTTTGGGAATTACTTGTGACGCTGTTTTGAATATCTGGTCGGACGCAATGAGGGGTGGGGAGTAGTGAGGGGCAGAGGAAAGAGGGGGAGGTGAGGAAGGAGGGTAAGAAGTGAGGAAAGAGGAAGTAAGAGAAGTGAGGGTAGGGTTACCTGTCAGGAATTCATTGCAATGCCGTTTTGAATGTATCTGGTCGGACGTATGTGGGGGTAGTGGGGGGAGGGGAAGTTGAAAGGGGAGGGGAGTCGTGGGAGGAGGTAGGGGGAGTATAAAAGCGAAGGTAGGGTTTATTGCGAGGGAAAACTGAAGTTTGGGTCGAACTGTCGACTAATTATATTTTTCATGTTCCCGGGGTATATATAAATAGATTATTTCAGTTGAGTAAACTCCTCTCCAACATATAACTAAACAAATACTTCAAAAAACTTTATAAGTATATAATTGAATATGTGGACCGAATGATGGAATGTTTTATTAATAACGTTTAGTTTTAAGGAATTTTTTAATGTAACGTGAAGTGTATTCACTGTAAATTAGTCAGGTTGGTTCTCCCCCTCTCAAGTCATTCCATCAAGTCAATCCTCCCAAATCAATCAGTCAAGGAAGAAGTAAGTCACTCCACACCATCTCCGACATCTCATCCCCCGACCTCCCTCCTCTCCCCTGTGCAAGATCCTCCCTTCTCGAGAGTGAAGCCATCAAGATATGAAGAAAGTCCCCCGGGTTTCAATGTCATGTCTATACCGTGGGTTCCACGGAAGTAAACTAATGTCTGTGATAGACAGACGGAGGAAAGTGAACCAATTGCTTAATCTCACTTCACTTCGGCGTGAGTGGGTGTAAATATAATCAAGAAACGAGTTCAAACAGTCATGCAGATCTAATTTGAAAAGGATCTATTTATTACATTCAAAATAGGCAGAATTGTTGACTCCTAACTCCATCCCACCCTTGCTCACTCCTTGCACACCACCCCTCCTTTCCCAACCCCCCCCCCAAGTTGAGGACAAGGTCGTGTTGACCAACGTTGTCCACAATGATGTGCGTTAAGAATTTAAATAAAGTGACCTATGACAACAGATCAATACATGGGAAAAACGTAAATGCATCAAAGATATTTTCCTTCAAAAATTAAACTCACCCGCAGAGCATGCAGCAAACTTCCACAAAGTGGAAAGGGACTTGTCACGTTTTGAGCTTTTGCACAACATTCTGCACATTCCGAAAGCCGTAGGCTGCAGCAAACCGCAGTTGCACTTTGCCATCACGCTCCAGAACCACCTCCGGAAGTCCTTGTTTCTGTAGGTCAGGGGAAAAATGGTGGCCGGTAATTATTCATGATAGTTTGCCAAAATAGTTTTGTGAGAAAACATTTTCTTTAAAATAAGAAAAGTTTTCTTGAAAACAAACAACCATGAGAAACTTTTGTTCGCCACAAGAAAAATTCGCATGGTTTTCTTTGTTTCAAGAAAACTTTATTTCTAAAAAAAAATTTCTTCCCAAGAAAATATTCTTTGGCAGTGAAGACCAAGCTGGTGGTCTGAAATCACTTCTGACCTGAGTGTCTTGTACGAGATGTCTGGTCACACTTTGCCCAAAGAGCTCCTTTGCAGCATAGCGGAATACAATGCTCCAGATATCCCCCGTGCGCATTTCCTGAATGGCCCCTCATCCCGACCACATCCATGCACGAGAACCGCACGATATATGATGAGGACTCAACATGGTATTGTTGTATGTCATCTGAGGCAACAATTTCACAACCAGTTGTTCCCTTTGCAAAATAAGAACCAATGCATGCTCAATTCAGGTCTTCTTCTTGCTTATGGCAACTTGCTGTCGGGTAGCTATCGTTTTGTTGGGGCACGACTGTGCCGCTGATGCTGTGCCCCATACCAGTACACTGGAACTCATTCCGCTGACCCCAGAACGATGACAGGCTGAGTAAACCCACCTGGTGTTAATTCAGTGGCCAACGGGGCTCAAACTCAGGACCGTAAGATCCCAGCCAGCCACCCTAACCATGAAGCCAACACCAAGCTCTCGATTCAGGTAATCAAGGCCAAGCATCCGGCCTTAAGGGAAGGTGGTTCAAAATTCATTAGCAGTGTGAGTGTGAAGAATTGTGCTGCAATCCAAAATATTAAAGGATTCACCATTTATGTTTGAATGATGCTTTATAACCACAGCAAACGTCAGTGACAATGGTGATTCAGTTTTTTAATGGTGAAATGTGAAATCTTTCTTCAAAGGAAAGCATAGAAATGAAATTCCAGGATAACGTCATGACAGGTATGCACAGACAAAACAAGCTAAGGTTTAGGACACACCTTCATTCAGAACAGGAGTTACCAATACTTATTTTGAGCATGCCACATGTTCGGCACCTCAAAACAACACATGCCTACCAGCTCCCCCGTAACCCCAACAACATGCTGCATGCCAGCATGCTTCCTCCCAAAGCACGTGACACACCTTCCACCCCACCCCTCCCACGGCCAGGCCACCCACTCCTCTTTTGATAGATGCATTATGAAACTAATTAAAATAAAAACACTGCTTACAGTGCATCAGGTGTGGCTTTTTCATGTCAGCAAGCGATGTCAAGCCACTTGTTTCCACACATCTGCAGAAGTTCTCCTGCATGGGGCAGCACAACCACATCATAGTAGCTTTAACATTAGACCAAAAGGCAAAGGAAACTTCATCAACAGCAAAGTATAACAGACTCGTTACCAAGCTACTATAGTGTCATCAAGACTACTTCCTTGTATAATTCTTGGAGCTGTCGAGCTTGGTTTGAAATGTCAACCCACCAAAAAACTTTCCCCATGGTGTTTCGCATGCAGGCTGAGGCATCAATGTGTACGCCATCCATCAGAAGGCCAGTAAACAGTAGACCCACCTTCCAGCACTGGTCCTTAAAGGATGTTAAAGATCCCATGGTGGCTTTCACAAAGAATAGGCGAGTTGTCACCGGTACCTGGCTAAATTCCAGCCACATTCAACCGAATGCCAGGCCTAGTCAGTTAGTTTTGTTCAATACATGGGCCAAAACTTCCCCCAGCCTAATCACAAGAAGTTGGAAAATCATTCTGGGTTGTTTAAGGAGGCAGCAGTAATACACATTAGATGATGAGCTGCAGCACCATACTTTTTACAGAACATTTGGGTGCTGCTGAAGCAGTTTCTTGGCAAAGTTATGCTGGGTGGTTTTGCCATTGCATCTCAGCATTCAGTCATGGCATGAACTTGGAATTGTTTGTGATGCTGGCGATAGCTTGCCTCATTTCAAAAAGGACACCGTACGATCTTTAGACCACCACTAATGCTGGAATTGGGACGCCAAGTTTAACGTTCATCCGAGGGACGGCAACACATTGATGAATTCACACTGCCTGTGAAACACCGAGAATGAGTTTGTAGCTGGGTAGAGATTTGGAACCAGGCTAACCAACTCAGCAAACCTCTATGCCATCTTAACTACCCCACACATTGGATACTACATAATTGTGGCACAATAAATTATTGGATAGTATTATGTTATGAAACAAATCAAAGGTTAGAGATGGAAAACAAAAACCAAACCTGTGGTCAATACGCAGTCGACATCTCGAATCCCAATGTTGTCATGGTGGAAATCCATCCGAGGGCTTCAAGTTCTGTCATAACATGGCATAACTACCACGTGGTATGCTTTCTGTTTTTTACAGCCTGCATAAACACACGTGTAAATTATTACTGAAGGACATGCTTTAAGCAGGGCAAATGCAGGCCAGTTTCATAGGTCAAAAGTAAGGCAATCTGTGATGCCAGATAAGGATTCACTAAAGTTATTTGCAGCAATGGGCATTTAAGAAAGAAAACACAACGCACCCTCAACTGCTCATGGGAAAAAGAGAATTTTGTTGTCACATCGAACATTGGTCTGAGAAAATGACAAGGTATGTAACAAACTCAGACCAACATGTACCTGTGTTTTAGCAAAGTAGTCCTTGGCAAGGAACCCATAATCTGTTGTGAGGAGCGACAGGTGCTGCAGGTGTGGAGTGATAATTTTTCCGTGAGTTTTTTCAGCAAAGACACCCAACCTGGAGTCAAACAAAGAAATAGATTAATCAAACAAAACAAAGCCATGACGAGTTTGTTGTCAATTCAGCTCGCCACAGACTCACCATGTGTCAATTCAAAATCTACTAACCGACTCACCTGAACAGACGAAGTGAGAAGTGGCAGGCTGCCTTCCTGGAAGCGCTGAACAAACTCCCGCTGGCATTCCAACAATGCAAAGTCTTCGGCAAATGTGATGTCAAGATTCGACTTACACCTGAATGCAATGCAAAGTTATGAGGACAATCCCTTTTACAAGACCAGAAATACTGATTACTTTGATGTCTTCTCAAGATGGCCGCCAATAAACAAACATGTGGACGTTTGATGTAATAACATGAAAATGGTGTTAATAATTGGTCAATTAAACATTTTGAGTGAAATGGGTACTATCATCAGATTCAAGTACTTTCATCTGCTTCTACATCAAAATAATTAAGATAAAAAAACGACTTCTTTCAAAAAAAACAGCTTTATCAAGATTGTTTGCGGGTAATCAATGGTCTTTCTTCTGTATGCAGTCAAAGGCGCGGGGTAGCATCATTGGCTGATGGCCATGCTGGACTGCTGATGCAGTACCCTCTGCTGGTTAGGGCAGGAATTTGTTAATTTGTTTTCATGGTTTTGGATACATCTCGCCTACTTTTCGCAAAGAACACGTGGGATCTTTAACGTCCACACAACTAATGCTGGCAGACGGGACATGGTTTAAACGTCCATCGGAGGGACGGTAAACACATTGAACAACACCTTGCCTGGGCAGGAGCACCCCATCCTCTTTTTCGGTAGATGCTATTGTGAAACCAATTAAAATAAAAAAACCGCACACACATGCTTACAGTGTGTCAGGTGTGACTTTTTCCATGTTGGCAAATGGCAGCTTCGAGGTGAGTGTGCGTACCTCTAGGTCAGCCGGTCATTAATTGTCAAAATTAACCGGACTTCATTTGCTCTCAAACATTCAACTGCTAAATGACTGGAGCAATTTATGTCAGGATACGTCCAATGGCAAATTTACATCAATAAAGCCTCTTCCCACTCCATTCCCAAAGAGAATGATGCTGTTTCAATTTCCAAGCTACCCACTGTAACTGCAGTGACATCCATGAGGAAAAGTCTTATTTTAGTGTCGAATCAACTTCCACCTGTTTCACTTTGCAGCCTTCAACGTGTGATGCAACAACTCATTGCAGGTCACAGAAACTGAGCTGGTAAATCCTAATTTAACTATATACTCTGTGTGTGTGTATGTGTGTGTGTGGTCTTTTCTTTGATTTTTATGCAATTCCATACCCCCTGGCAAATTCCCAAATTTACTCTACCACATTATTACCTCCGCCAACGAAGTGAACAATGTTATGTTTTCACCCCTTTCTGTCGTTTGTTTGTTTGTGTGTCAGGATATCTCAAAAAGATGTGGACGGATTTGCACGAAACTTGGTGGACGGTTGGGTGTGTGACAAGGACGAGATTCGATTTTGGTGAAAGATCCGAATGCGGATCTGAATACGAGAATTATTTGATTTTCTTTGTGATTCTTCACCATTGAGAGATCGGGTCAAAAATGAATATAGCATGATATCTCAAAAATGTAATGGGCCTGATATGTTCTCGTGGATCCGGCATTGCATGGCGGAGGTATGCGCTTTAGCGAGTGCCTTCGAGTGTAATATGGGATAGGTCAATGTCCACAATAAACCAATGTCACCCGCAGGGTGACCGTATCTTGCAAAAAAGGTGACCACGTGTGACTTCTTTAAGGGTCACACTGAGGTGAACAGACTGCTATCCACCAGGAGCGACTCCTTGAGGAATATCTGCGCTACGAGAGATTCCAATGAGATCGTTCTACAGAGTAACCATGAAAATATGCGTTTGCCTCATAACATCACCAAATGACGTCATAAATGTCTCAAGCTTGACATTCTAGAAAGCACTCATCAGGTGTTCAATTGAGGTACACACATATGGTTCTAAACTTGAAAATTTGACCTTGGGGTCAAATTGTTTGACCTCAGGTGCTACCATGAAGGTCAAGGCCAATCGCCACCAAAAACTAATCAGCTGAGGCCAAGACTCATACTACATTCCCATAAAGTTTGGAGATTTTCGATTGAAATTACTCAAAAATAATGGTTTCGTCGACTCCCCTGATTTGCGACAGTGACCTTGACCTTTGACCTTGACCTTCAAAATTTTATGCGCTGAAAGGGACCTCTATAGGCCTCTGATATGCGAAGTTACAAAAATTTCCAAAGATAACGTGTCTCTGCAGAGTGATTTATACGTGATTACAGACAAAAAAAACACTTAAAAAAAAACAAAAAAAACATATGAAGGTCAAGGCCAATCGCCACCAAAAATTAATCAGCTGAGCGCCAGACCATGAACTATAATTCCCATGAAGTTTGAAGACGATCCGATCAAAAATTACTCAAAAAATAAGGGTTTTCGATCCCCCTGATTTGCGAACAAAGTGACCTTGACCTTGGCCTTACCTTCAAATTTTATGCACTGAAAGGGACCCTCATAGGCCTCTGATATGCGAAGTTACAAAATTTCCAATGAATAACTGTGCTCTGCAGAATTTTTTATACGTGATTACAGACAAAAAAAAAAAAAAACATACAAGCTGAGCTAACATATCTTTGCAAAACTTCGTTTTGGCAAGATAATAAATAAATAAAGAATTGCAATTCTTAATCAAATTGATGTAAAACAAAGAAAATAACGGCACTCTAGCTGAATCAAGCATCCTCGGCGGGAGAGGGGCTGAGCTTGCTTACCTTAACACCCGCCCTTTTGCATTGGTTCAAAAGGCAATTGGTTTGTCTTCTATCAAGCAATTGGCATTTAAGTATTTGTATTCCGTATGGAGAATGGAATGAAGTAATAAAGGGTCTACAGTTGCCACAGGACTAAACTGGTGTAAGTAGTGTGGCTGATCAATGTATGACTCAAACAAGGAAACGAGGCCATTTGGCCATGTTTCATGGTGTACTCCCAGGTTAACTTTTGCTACAGCTTTAACATATGCAATCTTCTCAATGGTTTTACAAAAGTCTAAGTAACCCCATCCTTAATTGGAGAATCGCCAACTTGTTGAATATGAAACTTGCATAAATCATTTTAATTATTGATCAAAGCAACTTATTAGATAAAAATACAATATAATTTTGAAAAAGTTTTGTTTTTTTTAAACTCAATTTGGTGTTCCAATTTCAAGAATTAGTAGCATAAAACACCAACAGTTTGAATTGCCATTTGTAATGCAATCCCTCATGATATTTGAAAAGATAAAAACAAATACTTATATAAAAACAGAATAACAAGAACATCGATCCACCTCACGCACGCACACTCGTAAGAAAAGAAGTCGATGGCATACAAAGGCTCAGGCCGTACTCCTGCGATGGCGGCGCCGGGAATTGTGGTTGACACCAGACAAAAGAAGAGGATGAATGATAGATATCTTTAGCAACGCTATGTATAGATATAACATAAAAACGTTAGAGAGCGTGGATGTTAAGCAAAGAGTGTTAAGATCATAAAATAACAAATTTTACGAGGGTCTAACACAATCCTCACCAAGCACATGACTCATTTTGGCAAAGGGTCACTTTGTGGGTTTATAGGATAATTTTATATATTAGGAGGATCATGCAACTATTTTTAGAACGCGTGATAAAGATTAAAAGGCAAATAAATATAGAGATGTACCCACTACTCGGTTCAGGTCAAGGACATAACGCTGCAAAGATCAAAGGAACTCTGTTTTGGCAATCAGCGTTCACTCCAGTCTGCCGAGAATGCAGCCGTATATATATACAAGCAAGCACTCAGGCAAGCTGCGTACTTCAATCCTCTTTAGGTCTGCCTGAACATCTGCAGCAAAAAAAAGACGTGTAACAACAGATGGTGGACCCGCCAAGCGAGCTTATATGCTTGACACAGGTTCTGAAAAAAAAAAACGGGGGCAAGAAGACCATGTTGTGCGCCACAGGGGGATAGAAAAACAAAATTCAGGCATTTAGACTGGTTTAAACTCTATCCTAATAAAAAAACTATTAATGGGATGACCATGGTGCTGACCCAGCTACAAAGTGTTGTTCAATTGTGGGGAAATGCCAACTGCCTCTACGACTGGAAACTGTTCGCAATTTTTAGCCTCGCCTGTTCGAAGAACAGAGAGCTATAGCGCTACCCCGGCGTGAGCGTCAGCGGTGAAAATGTTAAATTTTTTGTATTACGGAAAACCGACGGATTTCGACGACTTGGTGGGGGGGGGGGTAAGGTATGGTTTTTTTTTCCCCCCAAGGAAAATCCAATGGCCATAAAAAAATTTAGAATTTTTTTGGACTTTGGGGTCCCACCCCCCCCCCCAAAAATAGTAAAGAGAAAAAAATTTATTTTTTTGCATTTTCTACATGTTTTTAAAGTGATTTCCAACCCCCCCCCCAAAAAAAAATTTAGAAGAAAAAATTTTTTGCAACTTTTTTTTTCAACCAAATTTCGATTTACTTTTTTTTTGCATTTCTAACAGTGTTTTAAGTGATTTCCAACGCCCCCCAAAAAATTGTTAGAGAAAAAAAAATTTTTTTTTTGCAATTTCTACGTTGTGATTCCCCCCCCCCCCAAAAAAAATTGAGAAAAAATTTTTTTTTTGCATTTCTACATGTTTTAGTGATTTCAAACCCCCCGCCCAAGTGATTTCCCCCCCCCAAAAAAAATTGAGCAAATTTTTTTTTGCATTTCTAACATGTTTTAAGTGATTTCCACCCGCCCCCCCCAAAAAATTTAGAGAAAAAAAAATTTTGCAACTTTTTTTTCAACAATTTAGATTTCTTTTTTTCTATCGTTTCCTACGTTTTAGTGATTAGGGATTTCGACGAACTTGGTGGGGGGGGGGGTAGGTATGGTCCAAGGACATGCCATAGATTTTGGACTTGGTCCCCCCCCCAAAAAAATTTTTGTTAGAGATTTTTATTTTTTTTTTGCATTTCTAACATGTTTTAAGTCATTTCAACCCCCCCACCCCCCCAAAAAAAATTGTTAGAGAAAAAAAAAATTTTTGCACATAGGATTCGACGAACGGTGGGGGGGGGGGGTTAGGTTATGGTCCAAGGAGCATGCATTAGATTTTGGACTTGTCCCCCCAAAAAAAATTTGTTAGAGAAATTTTATTTTTTTTGCATTTCTACATGTTTTAAGTGATTTCCAACCCCCCACCCCCACAAAAAAAATTGTTAAGACGATTTTTTTTTTTATTTTGCATTCTACATGTTTAAAGTGATTTCCAACCCCCCCACCCCCCCAAAAATATGTTAGAGAAAAAAAAAATTTTTTGCACTTTTTTTCAAAAATTTCGATTCTTTTTTTTCTACGTTTCTACGTTTTAAGTGATTCAGGATTTCGACGAAACTTGGTGGGGGTTGGGGGAGGTTGTCCAGATCATGCCATAGATTTTGGACTTGGTCCCCCCCAAAATGTTTAGAGAATTTATTTTTTTTGGCATTTCTACATGTTTTAAGTGATTTCCAACCCCCCCCCCACACAAAAAAAATTTGTTAGAGAAATTTTATTTTTTTTTGGCATTTCTACAATGTTTTAAAAGTGATTTCCAACCCCCACCACCCACACAAAAAAAATTGTTAGAGAAATTTTTTTTTTTTTTTTTGCATTTCTAACTGTTTTAAGTGATTTCACCCCCCCCCCCCCCCCCCCAAAAAAAAAATTGTTAGAGAATTATAAAAATATTAATTATTAGACTCGTCTTTTAAAAACGATAAATGTATAAAGGCGAGCATTGGGTGGCTTTGACACCGAACTCTGGGTTTACCCTGCCTTTAACTTAATTTATTATCAATGAAATAAACTAAAACTACAGACATACATCCTCTGCATTTTCACTCTTTTCTGTATTTCTTCCCTTTATTCTTTGAGCATCCTATGGAACAAACAACGTCTCAATCGCCAACACTGTATAGGTGTCCACCACCTAAGTGTACGTACAGTTTAAGAGACTGTGATGGGATGGCTTGTTGTGGTGTTGCTGACACCGTATCTAGTAGAGTTGGGTGTGCATGCCGACACAGTGTCTGTAGAGATTAGGGTGGTGCATGCCACACGTGTCTAGTAGACGTATGGGTGTCATGCCACACACGTGTTAGTGATTGGGTGTGCATGCAACACAGTGTCTAGTAGTTGGGGTGTGCATGCACACGTGTCCTAGTGAGTTGGTGTGCATCGCACACAGTGTCTAGTAGAAGTTGGGTTGCATGCGCAGCACGTATCTAAGTAGACGTTTGGGATGTGTGCATGCACACACAGTGTCTAGTAGATTGGGTGTGCATCGCACACACGTATCTAGGGAGTTGCAAAATGCTTATTAGCAAGAAAAAGTAGCGTAAATCACTTCTAATGATTATACTTCATAAAGTTGAAATAAGTGATAATACAGGAATTGAAAGGTTTACATCAACTGACACATTCCTGATTTATGTCACCAAAAGATTACACACAAGAGTTTCGTTCCTGGAAGAAAAGAGTTACTTGGATTTTGAGGGTACTGGATGCATTCGATATAATGTAGTAACAAGTTTTTTCAAACTTCAATTCTTTTATGCAGCCAGCAGAGCTCCATGGCACAAAAAAGATTTGGATGATCGTGGTGACCCACTCAAATGTCTCCCTGTCCTACTGATACAAATTGAGGCAACACTTAGTCTGAAGCAATTTTCGACAAGACAGCATATGGGGAGGTCCCCATCATGTTCTGAAATGGTGGCCCAGCAATGACTGATAATATATATATATATATTACCGAATAATGTGTGGAGGTGACGAGCACATACCATTCTCCATGGTCTACACCTCCATTGGACATACTAGTAACTCCACATGCGTTGATTTACCCGCGATCACACCGTGCTTTCTGGTTGAATGGTTTGCATTAGGCGGGAAAGATCGTCAGGGTGGCAGATGGATTGGGTGCTTTTGCGGGATTATGCGCGTTTTACCTTGTGTGACATAATCCGTGGCGATGCTCACCATAACAGCAGGATGTCATCTGATGTAAAACGATAATGTGGTCATCATTCATTGGATTTATCGTATGCATCCTGATGAGGGCATAACAAGCTGAAGATCTCAGGTAGGCAGCTTCGGTTTGATGTTGACGCATCGTAATCTTATTGTTTGACAGTCGCCTGGCAGCCTCTGGGTTGGGAAGGTGATGTTTGGGTCTGGACGATGTCGCAATGGAGATTGGGGGATGTCGCACACTCGCACTGTTTTGATTTACCCGCCGATCAACATCCACGTTCTTCGGGTTGAATGGTTTGCATTGGCGGGAACATCCGTCCTGGGTGCAGATGGACGGTTGCTCTTTGCGATATGTGGTTTCTTAAACCGTGTGAGACCACATCCGTGGCGATGCTCAGACCATAACAGTTGGAGTGTGTGTGTGGTGCGTGCGTGCGTTGTGTGTGTGTGTAACACAACATGGCGCAAAAGTTTTGTGGCACCTGCTCGTCCAACATCATGGGCTAGGTATGCCGGTGAGTGGTGTGATTAGATTTGGTTTTTTTTTTTTATGAATTGGTCCCCCGCCCCGCCCCCCCCCTTGCTGCTAGAACAGGCCTCACACTCTTCTGGGAAGGCCTTTCCAAGCAGGTGGGTATTTTTCACCTCGTATTCAGATACAGAGAGCATAAGTGAGGTTGGGGTGCTGAATGTTGGGTGCTGATGTTGGGTGATTAGGTCTGGCTCGCAGTCGGCGTTCCAGTCCAGTCCCAAAGATGTTTGATGGGGTTGAGGTCAGGGCTCTGTTATGTAAGTACTTCCATCACCGATGTTCGCCAACCAATGTACGGACCGTCGCTTTGTGCATGGGGACCACTGCAAGCTGAAGACAGGAACAGGGCCCTTCCCCAAACTGTTGCCAAAAGTTTGGAAGCACAGAATCATCTCGAATGTTCCATGTATGGCTGTAGCAAGTTAAGATTTTCCTTCAGTGGAACGAAGGGCCGAAGCCCAAACCATGAAAACATCCACAGACAATATTCCTCTCTCCAGCAACTTTTACAGTTGGGCACTATGCATTCGGGCAGGTTAGCGTTCCTTCTCCTGTTCATCCGCCAAACCCAGAATTCATCTGTCGGACTGCAGGTGTGAAAGCGTGATTCATCACTCGAGAGAACAAGCTTCCATCCTCTAGAATCCAATGGCAGGAACTTTAGACCCACTACAGCAAACGCTTGTCATTGCGCTTGGATGAATCTTAGGCTTTGTGTTATATATATTCTGTACATATCATAGTATATCACACACACAATATATCTAAATATATATATAGTAGTGGTTGTGAACTCCAGAAAGGAATAAAGCGCAGTGCACATAGTTTAATAGTGCTAGTTTATGCCGTTTGGGTTCTGCTTCATGATTAAGAATACATCATTTTCTGAGGACAGAGTATGTGTTTGCGAATGTGAGTTTGGAATAAGTTTAATGTTCTTTCCTTTGTGCAATCCTCACTCGTAACCGTTTTTCTTGGCAAACACATGCAATGTTTGCACAGACAACAAATTCCTGTTCCTCCCCTCAAGGCCAGTCACAGTTGACGTTTTAGCCAGCGATGCACTGTATTAATGAGTAATAAACGCTGGCTTAACAAACGTTGAAACTTTGAATGTTTTTTTTTTAAGATTCGGACGAGGTCATAAGCTGCACTGTGGTCTTAAGTGTCTATCGTATGTTAGTAAATGGACACAACGTTTCGTGTATGTTATCAGATAACTTATACCCACACCGGAATGCTGAACCTGTTGTCGGCGTTCACACCTATCCAACGATAGTCTAATCATGCATCAGCACCCTGCACGCATCGCCGACGATGACGTGGCGTGGTTATGGAAAGGCTTTGCCGCAACAACGATTCATCATAAAACCGCCAGCAGAAATGGAAGTGTCAACATCGCAAGTCACACACTTGGCGATTCTTGCCAGCGTATGCCGACCTCTGAAAAATGCGTCTAAAAGCTGGCGCACGTCGAATACGGTATGGAGTAAGTTTGGTATGCGTAATAGAAGCTAAGTACGCCTATCATACGGTCTATTAAGTGGAGTCGTCTTGTATTTTAAACAGCATGTTGAAATTTTAACGACGTCTTGCCGTATGAACACACACGTTCGTATGTGATGGGAATAAAAGTTGTAACGCACGATAATCGAATCGTTGAACACACATCGACACACGTTCTTGTAAGGTGCTCATAAGTCGAAACAGCAGTCAAGGTAATGGTTAGCGTCATGTTCCAGTCCGCGGTTTTTTTTTTTCTTCGGTATGAAGGTGTTCAGGTCAGTGCGGTTATGATTTTAAATCGTTGAGCGGCAGTCTATTAATTATATTATATTACAACCGCACTAGAAATCGAAGTGTCATCATACCATCATACGAAGGACAGAACAAGAAAAAAAAAAAAACCAGGAGTCTGGAACAACTGACGCTAATTACTTGAACGTGTTTTCGAACTTATGAGCACTACAAGTAAGTGTGTCGAGTGTGTCAACGATCGCGTAACGGTTAGTACAACACGTAAGCTCATAGCTTAGAATATTTCGGGTAAACGCTAAACATTACCTCGACGTGTTATTTCGACTTATGAGTAACTTACAAGTAAGTGTGCAACGATCGCGTGACGTGCCTACAACTGATGGCGAGCGTTATGTGGAACGGTGAGTCATACGCTGGCATAAAGTCGAATTTCTTTCTTTTTCTTTTCATTTCAAGCATGGAAAGCTTTGAGGACAATCGAAAAGTACAACGTTTAAGGCAAAGCGTGCAACGACGTAATGGCAGTGTTTTTCAGCGTGCTCTCAATGTTTATCAAAACTTACCATAACGTATTCCCCTCCCTCCAGCGTGTACCGTTTTAGACATTTTTTCAAAATCGGATAGCGTTGGCTAAACGTCAGTGTGACTGGGCCGTTTAGCGGAGATTTGTTGCACTGCTCACAAAACCCCTCTGGTTGTCTGAATCCAATTGCCAAGATATGCTTACGGTAATGGTTTTAAGGATCCGAGGCCGGGTATATCACGTAGGGGATAATGGGATGTATAAGGTGCTTGTACCATTTTTTTGGGAAATCGCTTGCTTTGCTTGATTTCTCCTGTCATTTCCCCGTGTTGAAATTTCCTCACCACATTTTCTCTCACCAATTTCCGATTTGTTGTATATAATTCATGAAAGAGATTGATATGTGTCTTGAACTTATCCTGCTCGGGTTAATCTGAGATAATGCTT
>CM068963.1:14251418-14279185 GCA_035128595.1 Eptatretus atami
CACACGCACGAGATTCGATTGTCCTCAAGATTACAGATGGCATTGTGAGCTATGAGCACTGTTGACCGTTTACTTATCTGAGCTAGAAACGTTGAGATTTGTAGTGTAAGTGAGGTCGTGGTTGGGTTCAAGTTTTCAGTAATCGTTCGCGAGGTTGTTAAATTGTGCTTTTTCATTATCAAGAATGATACGCTTCACAGCATAGCTCGTTGTTATTTTCGAATTTTTCGTCGGACTTTTTTTTTCGGACACTCTATCGGGCTTAAGAATGCTGATAGGACCTGGACTCGATCCTTTAACTTAACGATGCAAGTCAAGAGTCATTTTTATGTTTTCAGGCATGGAATTTGTAAATATTTTATTTCTAAGATGTAAAGGAAAATATAATACGAACGAGATGGGGTGGGAAACAGGGAAAATTTACATTAATTCGCGTTGTGGAGAAAGAATGATGTAACTGTGGAATCGACCTTGGAGTCTTGATCCTTGAGACCACACTAAACCTGCTGTTTTGTATTTTGCCACATTGTTGCCAGACTTATGAGATAGATATCAATTCTCTTTTTGGTGGTTCATTTTCTCGCTGTGAGTATCTTATGGCAGGCCGAAATTTCCAAAGCTTGAAACCGCTATAAAATCGGTTTGTTTTTTTTTTCTTCAGGTGCTGTTATTTTTGACGCGGGTGTAAAGCTGGAGCTGGCTTGCGTGCACAAGGATTGGGGCATGACGTTTGCCAGCACACGCAAAAACCAACTCGCACTGGTTTTGATAAGGTCCTGCAACTGTTCCTGATCTCTTGAGATTATCATGATGTATTGATCAATTACTGACGTTTTATGTTATTTTGAGCAAGACTTGTAATAGGGTTTAGCACTGCCAGTGAGTTGTGGGACGCATGTTAGATGATTGTGAGGGTGTAGTGTGTGTGGACGTGCCCACTACAAAACAATTAGGAACACCTTTTCTAATGTTGAGTTTCACCTCTTTATAGCCCTCAGAACAGCCTCAAATTCGGTGGGACATGGACTCTACAAAAGTGGTTGGAAAGCTGTTCAACAGGGATTTGGCCCATGTTGACATCCAATCTTTCCCACAGTTGTCTAAGTTGGCTGATAATAGGATTCTACTAGTTTATGATTTACTTAACCGGCACACTGCTCATTGCTTGCGATGTGGTGCTGGGCAGCCCACTGCAGTAAAGCCAGAAGCATGTTACATTGTTATTGTGGTATTAGACAATCCTGCTTGTGGCATGGGGGCATTATCACTGCTGAAGAAATCCATTCACAGATGGATACAACTGCTGCCATGATGGGATGCACCTGATGGGCAATGATGTTCAGATTCCTGTGCATTCAACACGTTTGCTCCACTTTTATCAAAGGGTCCAAGTTATGTCATGACACACTCACACCATCACACGGCACCACCACCGCCTGCAATGTTGGACTCGTGGCATGATTGATGCATGTACTCATGAGGTTTTCTCCGTACCCGAAGTCGTCCCATCAACATGAAACGGCAGAACCGGGAATTCATCAGACTAGGCAATGTTTTTCCAATCGTCCATGTCGAGTGTTTTCGTTTCTTAGTGGCACTGCACGCTAAGGTTTTTGTTTTTTTGTTGAAAGAAGTGGAACTCTGTTCGGCTTGTTGGCTGCCATAACACATTCGTGTCAAGGTACGATAGTTGAGTATTATTTTATGGGTCTTTCCAGCACCAATTTTGTACTGGACTGTCAGTTGACTAAATGTAGCTGTTTTCTCTGCACAATTTGTCAGCCTCCTTTGCCTCTCATCATGAGCAGTTTTCGACCACTGTCCGCATTGGCTGGATGTCCTTTTGGTGGTGGAGGACCATTCTTGATACACACGAGAAAAATGTTGGACATGGAAAATCCCAGCAGCGTTGCGGTTCTTGACGGCAAATCAAACCAGTGCGCCTGGCACCAGACTACCAACCCGTTCAAAGACACTTCAATCTTATTGTCTTGCCCATTTCACTTTCTGAATGGACAGACACAATCCATATCTCATGGCTTTAAAATCCTTCTTTAACCTGTCTCCTCCCCTTCTCGAAGTAAACTGATTGAAGTGGATTGCAGTGCCATTGGGCAGAAAGATGAATCATCTTTTTGTCTTTTATGTGATATTCTCTTGATGGCCTTGAAGGTCTGAAGGAGACTAGGAGAGACTGATATGGCGCTGTTGGCAGGATGGCCTAGGAGGTAACATGACCATGGCCTCAGCCTGTCCAGCGTGATTGTTTTCAAGCAGGGTGATTGCAATCAATGTGTTGGTGCCTCCGCTGCGAATGAGACGTTAAATGGCCGTGGCCTCATCTGCCTGCGTTAGTTTGTGACGTTGAAGACCCCAACGGTGTCTTTCGCAAAGAGTAGGTGAGGCTATTGCCGGCACCATTAACAAATAATACAAATTCCTGCCTCTAAGTGCAGGAGATATAATCATCGTGCTAGGATAGCGTTCCATCCCGCCCACCCCTCCCCTCTCCTCCTCCCTCACCCTCTATGGCCAATGTATGCTACTCGCGATGCAGTGCTGCATACAATAGTTAGGAGAGCTGACAGATAACTTGATAGTCCTTTGCAAAAGAGCATAGAAAAGTAGAACAAATGTATGAATGCAATTTGGTGCGTCAAATGTTAGGGTAGTTTTTAAATCCTCACTCTATTTTTTTTTTCTCATGTAGATATTTTTTTCCTCCACATCCAGGGATTGCACGGGCCTGAAACCGTCTTTCTTTCTTCGGCTTTGTGCTTTTCGAGCACTCTTGGTCTAAGGCAGCCTGCTTGGCAGTCATTGGAGCGCAAGCACTCTTTCGTCCATTGCTGTGCCTCGCATCCATAGTGTGGTGACTTGATCCTATTATGGTTGAATCAAAACAAGGAAAGTCAAACAAGTAGTTTGAAAGGGCTTATTGGAGGATTGAACAGAAAATGAATGAAAAATAAGTTTGAGGCTCGAACCAATAGCTTTATCTTTGAAGGATTTATCCAAACATCATGCAAAACTGCATTTATTTTATTTACTATTTTTTGATAAATGCTTGAAGATCATTATCTTTTTTTCCCATTTTGGCATGAGGTGCCACAATGATGGTTTGATCACTCCTCTTCATCTCCTGTCAATTGCCCATTCTTTATTCCAATATCCCACAACTTCTAAATTCTCACCACTGCATCCTTACATCTGGTTTTTGGCCTTCCTCTTGTCCTCCTTGCAATCCCATCTGCCTCACTCGCCTTCACACATATCTTCTCTCCGAACGTTGGTAAAATGGGAAAGCGCTTGAAAGATAATTGTTTGAAATTAATGTACCAACGCAACATCCCGTTGTGCGCCGAATAACGGTTGAAGTTAAATTTGGGGTGATAGAAGACGTGTGCGCAGCCTGCATTTTAACTTGCAAGTCGGTTGACCGACGTCATTTTAAACATTTATTGGTTTACGCTTTTTATTCAAAGTGCAATTTATGTTGTATTTAACTCTTAGTGAAGCTCTCAATTATTTTGTACGACAAGAATATTTTAATAGTGGAGGTGGACCAAAAACTGTCGAGCACGTGGTGAACAAAAGTAATTGAAGCCATTGTACAAGATCTTTACGAAGCCGTTCTATAACGAGTTTGACTGTAACAGCTTTCCCAAAATGTTTCCTTAGTGCCCCACAGTCCTGACACTTATAGCAAAATACAAGTCAATCCATACAATGGCATTAACATCTGAGAAGCCCTACTGAATCATGACCTACACTGCGATTAACAAAGTCACAACCGTGGGAAATGACCAAGTACGTGGCTCTGTTGTCTCTTCACGTCCACTGCCAGAAAGAACACTGCCAAGAGCAACAGACGTCCGCTGTAGCACGGGTATATTAACATAGATGTGGCGAGGAGGAGGAGGGAAGGGGATTGGACCATACTCTGTGCAGAGCGTTGGGCTGCTTATGCAGTCTCCTTGGCTATTGCGCAGCAATCCCTGGAATGGGATCCTCTCGACACAGTATACCAAGCATGCCTGGCACTCATTTTGCCGACCTCGGAAGGATGACTTGGCCGAGTAACCCCAACCTGGTATTAATTAACAGCTGAGTGGGATTTGAACTCAGGATCTAGAGGGCAATTTGGGATTTGAACTCAGGATTGAAACTCAGGATCTAACAGATCACTGGATCCCCACCTAGGATCCAAGCCCTACCACCGCTAAACCATTAGCCAAACACTAGGCATAGTGCAGGGAATACCGGGTAAAATAAGGGAAATTACATAAGGGAACTGAAATGATGGCGGCTTGAACACAATCTCAAAAATGGAACTTCTTGCGATTGCAAAATTGAACATGAAGACATGCCCATGAAAAAAATTTGAGAAACCAATTACACAACATGGGCCATATCCATTTTTTTTTTCATTCCAAGTAATGGGAAAAATGTGCACAATCTTTTGTGCGATTCACCTTTTTTTTCTTCCTTCAATTTGTTTTCTTTGTGATTGGCACATGATTTCCTTTGGAATAGTTGGACAAATGACATGTTAAGAAGCTTGTGGATCAAACAGAATCGGTTTAAAGTAAACTCGGCTCACAGTCTGGCAGTTGGGAGAGTTGCTTTGCACCAGTCCTCGAGCATTCTCTTTGAAGGTGTGAACAAACTTCATATCATTTGGTCTCTGAGGAAATCAAAGTGGGGAGCCATCCCATCCATCAAACTTCCACAATGTGTTGCAACATAATGGGAGTTCAGTACCAAGGATTAACCCTGAGTTCTTTGGGGAATGCCAAACAAGTGTCTGCCTTTTGAGCCCACCTTTGTGGAATTTTGTCTGCCAAACACAGGTTGTGACTTATTGGTGAGGAAAGCGTTCCAAAGACTGAACTCTGTTATGTGGTTGGTAGAAGGAATTTGGGAATTCTCATGCAATCCTTCCTGAGAAGACAACTGAGGATTATGAAGGTTGAAGGATGTGCTTCATTGTGGTAGACCATATGCTCTGATTCTTTGAAGATCAGCAAATGAGACTTATGCAGCAGCCTGTATGTTCATTAATTTGTAGTTTGCTTATCACATGGCTGCAGGTTTTGTCAAAATTTCTGGGATCGTATGCTGTGCAGCAGATCTAACGCGTAAGCTGTTAGTTATGCATCATAATGCCTTGGTAATTAATTTTTTTAAAAAAAATATTAAACATTTTTAAAGGGCTATCATGGCTCAACTTAATATTTTATGAACGAGTAATTTTAATGTCTGTGTCTAGATTTTATGGAAATAAGTTGAAGGAAAGTGCTTGTGGAGGCAATTGACTAGTTTGAATGTTGCAATAAGCAAATTGGAGAAACTGGGTAAGATTGGCATGGTAAGATGATGAAGTTATTTCGTCCAGGTGGGCCATGGATATGGGTAGAGGTGAGAAACAGTCCTGTTCTGTAAGGGTTTCAGCAGAGGAAGGTGTGGGAGGGATAAGATAACAGTCGACGTGGGTTGAGATTGGTTGAGACAGTGGAATGAAACTTGGTGGGAAAAGGAACAAGCGAGTGGCAGGGCAGCAGATGTAGTTTGGCCCATGGGAAGGGGGAGGGCACAATGGAGTGAAGCTGGCAGGGTGTAGTTGGGCAAAGGTCTTGTGGGGTGGCAAGAGGTTTGGCGTCGATTGAGGGGGAGGGTAAGAGGAAGAGCAGAGGAATGAGGTTGGCAGGTGACAATTATGGCCATTTCAGCTTTTTAATTGCCGCATTTTTTTTCCCCACTCCTCTCTTTTAGCTTTCAGATTACGCAGAAATTTTAAGGTATCACACAATATCATCATCCATGTCTTCTGAAAAGCATTATAAATAACTCATGAAATACAACTTTGTTGTTTATATTGTTCACATTATTTGTTACATACACATCAACACACACACATCGCAAACTAACCTCTTTTTCATTACAAAATCTGGAGTCAATAAAATGGGAAGCATCTCAAAATCATGGAATAATATACCTCTTCGTATGGGTTGTAATATTCCTCTATTTATAAATATTACTTGCGTTTAAACGGCAAAATACTATAATCAAGTCAAAGAACTTTTGCATTTACTGTAAAACACTTATTGTGATAGTACATGCCTGAGGTTATGGCAAAAAAATATTTTGTGTTTTTTTTAAAAAGTAAATGTTGATTTGTTGTTTGTTATCGCTGCCTTCAATTCAGTAAGTTAAATGTCATCGCACAAAGATAAATTTACTTGCCTTTTCTCTTCTGAAAGAGGTTTTTTTTTAAAGTGGTGTAAGCCTTCAATGCACAAATCAGGGGACTAGCTATATAATTCGTGTGTGTGTGAACCATATTCTCTCAGAAAATGGCTAAACTGATCTTACTTGCCTTGAATGATATTTGACATAAACAAGAATGTCCGCTCTGTGGGTCACAACCTGCGCACAATATATATATATATTTACCTTCTCTGTCCACTCAATCTCCCTTCTTGTTTTCTGCGGTTTGGTGACTGGATGCTATCATTTGTTGGCGGCAGACGACCTAGCCGCTGATGCGTGGGCCCAATGCAGTGCACTGGTACTCATTTCACTGACCTCGGAAGGATGACGGCTGAGTCATAACCCAACCTGGTGGTTAATTCAGCGGCAACAGGGCTCGAACTCAGGACTTCGAGATCCAATCCAGAAACACTCTAACCACTAAGCCACACCGACTTTACTCATCTCCCTCAGTCCTTGCTGTTACGCCTCCAGCTTACATTCTCTAATCGATCTCAGTAACCTTTGCCTTGACACATTTTTTGTGTTCCATCGGTGACACTTGACACAAAAAAATCCGTGTTCCCATGTGAATAAATAAGATTAGATGGATAAATTCATTGTGGTTCCAAACGGGATGTTTACTCTCTATCTCTTACCTCAGTTTTGTTAAATGGCCGATTCTCTCTCGTCTCTCTCTCTCCTCTCTCTCTCTCCTCCTCCCACCTTTTCCTCTCCCCTCCTCTCCCACCCCCTTTCTTCACATTAAGCACGAGTGAATTAGCTTTAAAATCCCTGAAACCGCATTTAAGCACTCTTAAAAGGATGAAAGGGCAATTAAGAAAACACATTTGAATAGGCACTATTAAAAGATTAACTTAACACCTTTCGGCCCAGGTTATATCAGAATAACCGATTTCATCACGCTGTCACGGATGTTAAGCCTAAATATTGAGCCATGTCAAAAATTACAATAAAGCCTATATATATTTAGGAGGTGTGTGCAGGCTTGATTACACTTACTTATAATTTTTTATTTCGACAACATATATTAAGTTTTCGGGGTCGCGCATTCGTGATTAACTCTCGAACCCAAACAAAGCCATGGAAATCTCTGAAGACAAACTCGAGACAGGTAGTAATCATCAGAGGCTTACAGGCTTTAAAGTGTTTAGGCCTGCCAGAAACCAAGATATGGCCATATAATTTGGCCCATAATGCATTACGGGCACATTTTAACTTTTTTTTAATTTAATGAACCGTCACATGCATCAAACATTGGGGTTGGGGACGTAGTATCTATTTTACAATCTCTTTGGAATTTGAATGCCCGGTTTATGACCCGGGGGAGGGAGAACTTGGGATCAAAGGGGTCAAAATGTAGGGTGGGGGGGGGAGATAATTTTAACTTAAACTTTGATTTGGTTCAGGTTGTGGTGGGAACCTTTTGCCCATCTTTCAAAAGGAAAGCATGGGGATTTGCGATTGGTGCGTCATGACTTTGTTCTAGTTTTATACTATAACTTAATTATTACTTCGCTATATATAATATATATATATATATATATATAAAGAAAACAAAACATCATTTCCAATACTATTAAAAAAAATAAAAATGAAAAAACTAAGACGAAAAAGCTGTTTTTACATATAGAATGGAAAAAGGTTCATGCAGTCGTTGAAAGTACAAAAACAAGTATTAATGTTACAATATCCTGCCTGCTTTATTTCTTATATTTAACAAAGTTATTTTTATTTTTCATGGCTACTTCTGGTTTAATTTCTGAATCACTGTGGATAACTCAGAGGCAACCCCAAACTTAAATTATAATAAGGCAGTCAACACCAAAAAGTGTGATAAGCAAACTTTGGGACAACGCAAAATGCTCACTCTTCCAGAGCTCTTCCAAGTTTGAATTATATTGTTTCAGCATGCAGCAATACACCAGCCACTCTGGACTCGACATTAATGGAACAAATGATCATGGGAAAGTCAAAACACCTGGAATTTGTTTTTGACATCATAATCCAAAAACAAGTTTTCTCGCAGGGCAAGTGTAAAAAATAAAAATTTTATGAAACATGTTTAATGTTTTGAAGTATGGGTCAAATATTCAATTATATGCATCGTCCACACACAGTTATCTATCATTACATCATAATGGTAATGCAGTGCAGGCTGCACAAATAGCATAATTTTGAAAATGTAAGCTATATAGGAACTATAGAATATAAGTCACCCATCATCTTTGCTTTTAAATGTCACAACAAAAGTTTAATAGCTTCCATTAATTTTTTTATGTTTAATATCTTTAGGAATGTGAATGGATCTGCCTTTTCAGGCAGACATTTTATGCCCCATTCCAAGTTTGCCTATGGCTTCGTCAACCACTGTGCAGACTGGCATCATATGTAGGTCACACCGGGTGGAGAAAACAGATTTCCTCCTTCCTTAAGTCCATAAAGTGAACCAGTATGGGTTTTAAATGTGACAATCTGGTAATGTCCACCTCCAACTTGTGCCATTTCGTCAGCAGTATGGATCAAGTCCGTTGATAATGCCTGCTTCATTCATCTGCCAAATTTGAACCCATCAACTTCACGATGTCGATATGGTTTTCTTAAACAAAATTTTAAACCTTGTAGGAAAAAAACAACCAACTAAAAAGAAAGGGTCCGTTACTCATGTTCCGGGAGTTTATATTTCAAATGACCTTTTGCCTTTTTCTAGGTTCAGAAGCATAAAATAGCACACAATTTCAGAGGATAAATGGTCCAAAAACCAGCTATTACACAAAAATAAATCTATAAACGTCAGATTGTGACAAAGCTCATCCTGTGAGCGTCCAGTGTCCATCCATGGGGGGGGGGGGGGAAGTGCATTTGTCGTTTTCAACATCCAAGTCACCCACAGCCCATTCTCAGATTTTTCAAGTTGGGTGGAATTGGGTGTTAGTTGCCTGCGGCAATCCTGCGAGCCTCTATCCACCAACGCAAGTAGAGTAAGGTCTAGCATGGTGATTATTTGCACGGTTCACCTCCTTCGTGCTTCTTGTACGCCGCTTCCACGGCCTCCAGGGGTAGCTAGCGAGTTCACGATCTGTGCCTGCAACGACTTGTCCACGGCCGCTCAAACAACCTGCAAGCCCGAGTAAAACAAACAAGGTGGAGGATCAGTACAAATGCACATCTTTGATTTTTTAGGCGCTACAGAGGTGCAAGGATAAAAAGCATTTCACTATAAAATCGAATCAATGAAATTGTGTAAAAAAATTTTTTTTTAATGCTATTAAATTGTTAAAATGGAAAAAAAGGTTCAAAATGATCAGAAAGAAACACCAATACCAATGTAATGGCCCTACAGAGGACTCATTTAATTTGCTTGCATAAATCAGAAACATTCTCTCACTAATGCTGTGGGATTTCCAAGCTCACTGTTAAAGCAACAACAATGACAACGAGAGAGTTCCTAGAACACCTTATCCCATGCAATGTCAAGTATACAATTCATTTGAAATAAATAATGATTTTTAAAGTTGTATTAAAAAAGGTTCAAGAAGTTGAGCACAGTTGATGCAGTCTTATAATCACCTGATTTAACACGTCCAAATACTGCAAAACTGGAGATTTTGGAAGGCAATAAAAAAGGCGATTTTGTGTTCCTCCGTGTTCAAATATGTAATTAAAATCGAAATAAAATAAAGATTGTAAAGGTATATAAACATATTAATTCCGGAAGTTTACTGCCATTGACGCAGTGGCGATTGCACCATCTTGTCAAACATGCTACATTCGTTCTTCGTGCCCGTTTGTCTTTTTGACGTCCTTAAAACAGTAACATTTCCTGTTTGGATCTATCATTCACATATATATATAATATATATATATATATATATATATATATATATATATATATTATATATTTATGTTACGGCTGTGGAAATTTGCACTAACACCATAAAGGTCCTCAGATCAGTATTATGACGCGAAGTATATGCGTAGTTAGATTTCCCCACGTTGTTTAAAGGGAATTTCCGTGTTCACAGGGCTGTGAATCCTTTGAGTTAGCCGTTTTTTTCTTTTCTCTATCATTATTTTGGACCAATCATCCCCACAACAACCAGATCGCACCCCAACACCACCCAAACCACGCAAGAAACCCCCACCACCTTCGCCTTTTCTCCTCCACCACCATCAACACCACCCGCAAACAAGAAGTCGCCTTCGTCCAGAAGTCAACACCGAAGTCGTGCTGTCCAAAGCCCGTTCGGTGATTTTTACCACGTCCAGACATGAATTGAAACAGAGAAATAAAACGTTACCGAACGTCGTGCCATTGGTCGTGAATGGGATCCTTTTGAAGGAGAAATCGGATCAGGAATCATACACGCCCACTTTTCATCCGTCCAATGCTGAGCATCGGGTGGTGTAGCCCCGCCTCCAAACCCGATGTGATCCTCAAATTTGCATATGAACTCTTCAACGGACGGACTCGATGCATTACACGCATCGGTTCGGCGGACAGAACCCCGGCGAAACCCGCATACACACATCGGCTGGTCGGGCGAAACGAAGCCGCGTGGCGGACGGAATCGATGCATTACACGCATCAGTTCGGCGGGACAAGAAGCCCCGGCCAAAACCGCGCATACATACATCGGCTGGTCGGGCGAAAACGAAGCCGCGTGGCGGACGGACTCGATGTGTTACACCCATCGGCTCGTCGGGACGAAGCGCCCGAAACACGCACACACATATCGGCTGGTCGGCGGAGACGAAGCCGCGTGGGGCACGGAGCTTGATGCATTACACCACCATCAGCTCGAAGGGGTAAAGCTGAGCTGACAGGGCGAGGCTTTGGTGATTTCAACCACGTACGCTTTTGCGGGTCAGGGGTCACGCTGACAGGGCGAGGCTTTGGTGATTTCAACCACGTATGCTTTGCCGGGTCACAGGGGTCACGCTGACAGGGCGAGGCTTTGGTGATTCCTACCACGTCGGCTTTGCCGAGGTCAGGGGTCATGCTGACAGGGCGAGGCCCTGGTGACTTCAACCAGGTACGCTTTCCAGAGGTCGAAGGTCATCGGTCGGGGGTTGGATTTTTCCACTCCCCCGGCCTATATAAGGGCGAGCACAACGGAGCTCGCGGCAGTCTGGAGGGGTCGAAGAACAGGACGGAGCTCGAAGCGGCAGACGGGGGCAGACGGGGGACGGTCGATGGAGAGGAAGCATCTTCGGAACGAAGCTCAGGTCAAAGTTGAGGGGCGAGGAGGGCGAGTTGCTGCTGAGTGGAGCAGGGACACGGAGAAGGGGCTCAGAGGCAAGCCAGAGGGCTGAGTGGGGACCACGCCCGGAGAAGGGGCGTTGTGGAGGCCACAGCCAGGAGGAGTTTTGCCGGAGCCAGTGCGGTCCAGAGCGCCAACTCGCTGAAGGGAGCGGCAGCAGTTCCCCTTCTCCAAACCGAGCTTCCGCTGAGAGAGCGCCGATAACCCCCGTCTCGCCAGGAGGGCATCGACATTGCTAAAAAGCCAACAACCCTCCCCATACCGGGCATCAACAACCTCTCCATACCGGGCAATAACAATCCCCAACCGCGCTGAGAGAGCGCCGGTTAACCCGTCCGTTCCCCTCCCCAACCGTGGTGCCGACTGTGAAACACTGCCTGCGCGGAGAACGCCGGAGAGAGCTCACCGGCCACGCCAGGGGAACGAAGTCAGGCGCGGCTACGCTGACATTGCGGCTTGCCCGCCATCGCGCCACGAGAGCGCGGGTAAGACCCTTCGGTCTCGTGGACCTGGCCGCTCATCCAGGTTCACGTACATTTGGTCCACGGACCTGTCTGCCACCCTTGTCTGTGAGGGTGGCTTTTCTTTGCTTTTGTGTAAATGCATGTGGTGGTGCCGTCTTATAAGTAGAATTGTTCGAAGTGTGCGTGTGAAATAAAGACACTTTATTCGTGGTAATTCTTCATTTGCTTGCTTGACTGTACATACGTGCATGATTTACTGTATGGCTGTAAATACGTGCTTGTCTGAGTGTGAAAATAAATGTGCTTGTTGAACTGTTCCCCGTTTCGTTGCGTCCTTTCCCTTGTTTGAAAGTTCCATCTTGCATCACGGAAGGAATTGGTAGAAGGGTGTAAGCACCGAGTAAATAGAATCACATCCGTCGGGTGTCGGAGATAACACCGCTCGGTTATCACTGAAGCACGGACGGACCGCTTAAACGGTTCGTCTCCTAGGCCGGCCAGCGGCGAGGTACGATCGCCCGGTTAACTACTCGCGCAGGTACTTAGGTAGTCGATTTGGCGAACAACCCTATCCTGCGCGGGTGGCCAATTGGCACGATTGTGGTGAGGTCGAAAGACCCACCGTGACTAGCTCCCGGCGTTTGTTCCGGGAGGGTCACGACTGAATTGTCCGTCCGGTGGGCGACGCGCTGCCATTAGAGGTACGCGGCCGAGCGCACGCCAGGCGGGCCAGAACTCGTAACAATATATATATAGATATACTATACATATGTAGTGTTTTTTAATACTTCCACTTATTGTGGGGCATGATTTCATGTTTTCAACTGGCTATGATCAACAGTGCACAACCACTGCTACTGAGTATAAGGTCACCACTGATGCAATGCCCTATATTACCAGTTCACTGATATTCATTTTGCTGACCTCGGAAGGATGACAGGCTTGTCACCCCACCTGGTGTTAATTCAGTGGCTGACGGGCTTGAACTCAGGACCCGAAGATCCCAAACGCCGCCACCCTAACCATGAAGCCAACACCAGGCTTTAAGTGAAATTAAGGCCTGTAAGTGTAATCAAAGTCCATTCAGACTCCTTCACGGCTTTATCTTAACTCCAATTTACCATCTGATTTTATTTTTTGTAGTTGCTAAGACGGTTAAGTTTCAGTTTCAACAAAAGGTGAGAAAATCGGATGAATATTGGCGTTTTTAGACAAAAATAATTCTAATAGCTGTTTTAATGTTATCTGGTCCAGACGTGATGTCGGGAGGGGGGGGAGGAGGAGGGAGGGGGAGGAGTTGAGTGGAGAGGAGGGAGGGGAAGTAGAAGAGCGAAGGAAGGGTTCCCGTTTGGGAATTACTTGTGACGCTGTTTTGAATATCTGGTCGGACGCAATGAGGGGTGGGGAGTAGTGAGGGGCAGAGGAAAGAGGGGGAGGTGAGGAAGGAGGGTAAGAAGTGAGGAAAGAGGAAGTAAGAGAAGTGAGGGTAGGGTTACCTGTCAGGAATTCATTGCAATGCCGTTTTTGAATGTATCTGGTGGACGTAATGTGGGGGTAGTGGGGGGAGGGGAAGTTGAAAGGGGAGGGGAGTCGTGGGAGGAGGTAGGGGGAGTATAAAAGCGAAGGTAGGGTTTATTGCGAGGGAAAACTGAAGTTTGGGATGCGAACTGTCGACTAATTATATTTTTCCATGTTCGCCGGGGTATATATAAATAGATTATTTCAGTTGAGTAAACTCCTCTCCAACATATAACTAAACAAATACTTCAAAAAACTTTATAAGTAATAATTGAATATGTGGACGAATGATGGAATGTTTATTAATAACGTTTAGTTTTAAGGAATTTTTTAATGTAACGTGAAGTGTATTCACTGTAAATTAGTCAGGTTGGTTCTCCCCCTCTCAAGTCATTCCATCAAGTCAATCCTCCCAAAATCAATCAGTCAAGGAAGAAGTAAGTCACTCCACACCATCTCCGACATCTCATCCCCCGACCTCCCTCCTCTCCCCTGTGCAAGATCCTCCTTCTCTCGAGAGTGAAGCCATCAAGATATGAAAGAGTCCCGGGGTTCAAATGTCATGTCTATACCGTGGGTTCCACGGAAAGTAACTAATGTCTGTGATAGACAGACGGAGGAAAGTGAAACCAATTGCTTAATCTCACTTCACTTCGCGTGAGTGGGTAAATATAATCAAGAAACGAGTTCAAACAGTCATGCAGATCTAATTTGAAAAGGATCTTTTATTACATTCAAAATAGGCAGAATTGTTGACTCCTAACTCCATCCCACCCTTGCTCACTCCTTGCACACCACCCCTCCTTTCCCAACCCCCCCCCCAAGTTGAGGACAAGGTCGTGTTGACCAACGTTGTCCAACAATGATGTGCGTTAAGAATTTAAAATAAAGTACCTATGACCAACAGATCAATACATGGGAAAAAACGTAAATGCATCAAAGATATTTTCCTTCAAAAATTAAACTCACCCGCAGAGCATGCAGCAAACTTCCACAAGTGGAAAGGGACTTGTCACGTTTTGAGCTTTTGCACCACATTCTGCACATTCCGAAAGCCGTAGGCTGCAGCAACCGCAGTTGCACTTTGCCATCACGCTCCAGAACCACCTCCGGAAGTCCTTGTTTCTGTAGGTCAGGGGAAAAATGGTGGCCGGTAATTATTCATGATAGTTTGCCAAAATAGTTTTGTGAGAAAACATTTTCTTTAAAATAAGAAAAGTTTTCTTGAAAAACAAACAACCATGAGAAACTTTTGTTCGCCACAAGAAAAATTCGCATGGTTTTCTTTGTTTCAAGAAAACTTTTATTTCTAAAAAAAAATTTCTTCCCAAGAAAATATTCTTTGGCAGTGAAGACCAAGCTGGTGTCTGAAATCACTTCTGACCTGAGTGTCTTGTACGAGATGTCTGTCACACTTTGCCCAAAGAGCTCCTTTGCAGCATAGCGGAATACAATGCTCCAGATATCCACCCGTGCGCATTTCCTGAATGGCCCCTCATCCCGACCACATCCATGCACGAGAACCTGCACGATATATGATGAGGACTCAACATGGTATTGTTGTATGTCATCTGAGGCAACAATTTCACAACCAGTTGTTCCCTTTGCAAAATAGAACCAATGCATGCTCAATTCAGGTTCTTCTTCTTGCGTTATGGCAACTTGGCTGTCGGGTAGCTATCGTTTTGTTGGGGCACGACTGTGCCGCTGATGCTGTGCCCCATACCAGTACACTGGAACTCATTTCCGCTGACCTCCAGAACGATGACAGGCTGAGTAAACCCACCTGGTGTTAATTCAGTGGCCAACGGGGCTCAAACTCAGGACCGTAAGATCCAAGCCAGCCACCCTAACCATGAAGCCAACACCAAGCTCTCGATTCAGGTAATCAAGGCCAAGCATCCGGCCTTAAGGGAAGGTGGTTCAAAATTCATTAGCAGTGTGAGTGTGAAGAATTGTGCTGCAATCCAAAATAATTAAAGGATTCACCATTTATGTTTGAATGATGCTTTATAACCCAGCAAACGTCAGTGACAATGGTGATTCAGTTTTTTAATGGTGAAATGTGAAATCTTTCTTCAAAGGAAAGCATAGAAATGAAATTCCAGGATAACGTCATGACAGGTATGCACAGACAAAACAGCTAAGGTTTCAGGACACACCTTCATTCAGAACAGGAGTTTACCAATACTTATTTTGAGCATGCCACATGTTCGGCACCTCAAAACAACACATGCCTACCAGCTCCCCCCGTAACCCCAACAACATGCTGCATGCCAGCATGCTTCTCTCCCAAAGCACGTGACACACCTTCCACCCACCCCCCCACGGCCAGGCACCCACTCCTCTTTTGATAGATGCATTAGAAACTAATTAAAATAAAAACACTGCTTACAGTGCATCAGGTGTGGCTTTTTCATGTCAGCAGCGATGTCAAGCCACTTGTTTCCATCACATCTGCAGAAGTTCTCCTGCATGGGGCAGCACAACCACATCATAGTAGCTTTAACATTAGACCAAAAGGCAAAGGAAACTTTCATCAACAGCAAAGTATAACAGACTCGTTACCAAGCTACTATAGTGTCATCAAGACTACTTCCTTGTATTAATTCTTGGAGCTGTCGAGCTTGGTTTGGAATGTCAACCCACCAAAAAACTTCCCCATGGTGTTTCGCATGCAGGCTGAGGCATCAATGTGTACGCCATCCATCAGAAGGCCAGTAAACAGTAGACCCACCTTCCAGCACTGGTCCTTAAAGGATGTTAAAGATCCCATGGTGGCTTTCACAAAGAATAGGCGAGTTGTCACCGGTACCTGGCTAAATTCCAGCCACATTCAACCGAATGCCAGCCTAGTCAGTTAGTTTGTTCAATACATGGGCCAAAACTTCCCCAGCCTAATCACAAAAGTTGGAAATCATTCTGGGTTGTTAAGGAGGCAGCAGTAATACACATTAGATGATGAGCTGCAGCACCATACTTTTTACAGAACATTGGGTGTGCTGAAGCAGTTTCTTGGCAAAGGTTATGCTGGGTGGTTTTGCACATTGCATCTCAGCATTCAGTCATGGCATGAACTTGGAATTGTTTGTGATGCTGGCGATAGCTTGCCTCATTTCAAAAAGGACACCGTACGATCTTTAGACCACCAACTAATGCTGGAGAGTTGGGACGCCAAGTTTAACGTTCATCGAGGGACGGCAAACACATTGATGAATTCAACTGCCTGTGAAACACGAGAATGAGTTTGTAGCTGGGTAGAGATTTGGAACCAGGCTAACCAACTCAGCAAACCTCTATGCCATCTTAACTACCCCCACACTTGGATACTACAATAATTGTGGCACAATAAATTATTAGGATAGTATTATGTTATGAAACAAATCAAAGGTTAGAGATGGAAAACAAAAACCAAACCTGTGGTCAATACGCAGTCGACATCTCGAATCCCAATGTTGTCATGGTGGAAATCCATCCGAGGTGGCTTCAAGTTCTGTCAAACATGGCATAACTACCACGTGGTATAGCTTTCTGTTTTTACAGCCTGCATAAACACACGTGTAAATTAATTACTGAAGGACATGCTTTAAGCAGGGCAAATGCAGGCCAGTTTCATAGGTCAAAAGTAAGGCAATCTGTGATGCCAGATAAGGATTCACTAAAGTTATTTGCAGCAATGGCATTTAAGAAAGAAAACACAACGCACCCTCAACTGCTCATGGGAAAAAGAGAATTTTGTTTGTCACATCGAACATTGGTCTGAGAAATGACAAGGTATGTAACAAACTCAGACAACATGTACCTGTGTTTTAGCAAAGTAGTCCTTGAGCAAGGAACCCATAATCTGTTGTGAGGAGCGACAGGTGCTGCAGGTGTGGAGTGATAATTTTTCCGTGAGTTTTTTCAGCAAAGACCACCCAACCTGGAGTCAAACAAAGAAATAGATTAATCAAACAAAACAAAGCCATGACGAGTTGTTGTCAATTCAGCTCGCCACAGACTCACCATGTTGTCAATTCAAAATCTACTAACCGACTCACCTGAACCGACGAAGTGAGAAGTGGCAGGCTGCCTTCCTGGAAGCGCTGAACAAACTCCCGCTGGCATTCCAACAATGCAAAGTCTTCGGCAATGTGATGTCAAGATTCGACTTACACCTGAATGCAATGCAAAGTTATGAGGACAATCCCTTTTACAAGACCAGAAATACTGATACTTTGATGTCTTCTCAAGATGCCGCCAATAAACAAACTGTGGACGTTTGATGTAATAAACATGAAAATGGTGTTAATAATTGGTCAATTAAACATTTTTGAGTGAAATGGGTACTATCATCAGATTCAAGTACTTCATCTGCTTCTCATCAAAATAAGTTAAGATAAAAAAACGAGCTTCTTTCAAAAAAAACAGCTTTATCAAGATTGTTTGCGGGTAATCAATGGTCTTTCTTCTGTATGCAGTAAAGGCTGCGGGGTAGCATCATTGGCTGATGGCCATGCTGGACTGCTGATGCAGTACCCTCTGCTGGTTAGGGCAGGAATTTGTTAATTTGTTTCATGGTTTTGGATACATCTCGCCTACTTTTCGCAAAGAACACGTGGGATCTTTAACGTCCACACACTAATGCTGCCAGACGGGACATGGTTTAAACGTCCATCGGAGGGACGGTAAACACATTGAACAAACACCTTGCCTGGGCGGAGAGCACCCCATCCTCTTTTTCGGTAGATGCTATTGTGAAACCAATTAAAATAAAAAAACCGCACACACATGCTTACAGTGTGTCAGGTGTGACTTTTTCCAATGTTGGCAAATGGCAGCTTCGAGGTGAGTGTGCGTACCTCTAGGTCAGCCGGTCATTAATTGTCAAAATTAACCGGGACTTTCATTTGCTCTCAAACATTCAACTGCTAAATGACTGGAGCAATTATGTCAGGATACGTCCAATGGCAAATTTACATCAATAAAGCCTCTTCCACTCCATTCCCAAAGAGAATGATGCTTTTCAATTTCCAAGCTACCCACTGTAACTGCAGTGACATCCATGAGGAAAAGTCTTATTTTAGTGTCGAACAACTTCACCTGTTTCACTTTGCAGCCTTCAACGTGTGATGCAACAACTCATTGCAGGTCACAGAAACTGAGCTGGTAAATCCTAATTTAAACTATATACTCTGTGTGTGTGTATGTGTGTGTGTGGTCTTTTCTTTGATTTTTATGCAATTCCATACCCCCTGGCAAATTCCCCAAATTTACTCTACCACATTATTACCTCCGCCAACGAAGTGAACAATGTTATGTTTTCAACCCCTTTCTGTCGTTTGTTTGTTTGTGTGTGCAGGATATCTCAAAAAGATGTGGACGGATTTGCACGAAACTTGGTGGACGGTTGGGTGTTGTGACAAGGACGAGATTCGATTTTGGTGAAAGATCCGAATGCGGATCTGAATACGAGAATTATTTGATTTTCTTTGTATTCTTCACCATTGAGAGATCGGGTCAAAAATGAATATAGCATGATATCTCAAAAATGTAATGGGCCTGATATGTTTCTCGTGGATCCGGCATTGCATGGCGGAGGTATGCGCTTTAGCGAGTGCCTTCGAGTGTAGATATGGGATAGGTCAATGTCACAATAAACCAATGTCACCCGCAGGGTGACCCGTATCTTGCAAAAAAAGGTGACCACGTGTGACTTCTTTAAGGTCACACTGAGGTGAACAGAGCTGCTATCCACCAGGAGCGACTCCTTGAGGAATATCTGCGCTACGAGAGATTCCAATGAGATCGTTCTACAGAGTAACCATGAAAATATGCGTTTGCCTCATAACATCACCAAATGACGTCATAATGTCTCAAGCTTGACATTCTAGAAAGCACTCATCAGGTGTTCAATTGAGGTACACACGATATGGTTCTAAACTTGAAAATTGACCTTGGGGTCAAATATGTTTGACCTCAGGTGCTAACCATGAAGGTCAAGGCCATCGCCACCAAAAACTAATCAGCTGAGCTGCCAAGACCATACTATATTCCCATAAAGTTTGGAGATTTCGATTTGAAATTACTCAAAAATAATGGTTTCGTCGACTCCCTGATTTTGCGACAGTGACCTTGACCTTTGACCTTGACCTTCAAAATTTTATGCGCTGAAAGGGACCTCTATAGGCCTCTGGATATGCGAAGTTACAAAAATTTCCAAAGATAACGTGTCTCTGCAGAGTGATTTATACGTGATTACAGACAAAAAAAACACTAAAAAAAAACAAAAAAAACATATGAAGGTCAAGGCCAATCGCCACCAAAAATTAATCAGCTGAGCGCCAGACCATGAACTATAATTCCCATGAAGTTTGAAGACGATCCGATCAAAAATTACTCAAAAAATAAGGGTTTTCGATCCCCCTGATTTGCGAACAAAGTGACCTTGACCTTGCCTTACCTTCAAATTTTATGCACTGAAAGGGACCCTCATAGGCCTCTGATATGCGAAGTTACAAAATTTCCAATGAATAACTGTGCTCTGCAGAATTTTTTATACGTGATTACAGACAAAAAAAAAAAAAAACATACAAGCTGAGCTAACATATCTTTGCAAAACTTCGTTTTGGCAAGATAATAAATAAATAAAGAATTGCAATTCTTAATCAAATTGATGTAAAACAAAGAAAATAACGGCACTCTAGCTGAATCAAGCATCCTCGGCGGGAGAGGGGCTGAGCTTGCTTACCTTAACACCCGCCCTTTTGCATTGGTTCAAAAGGCAATTGGTTTGTCTTCTATCAAGCAATTGGCATTTAAGTATTTGTATTCCGTATGGAGAATGGAATGAAGTAATAAAGGGTCTACAGTTGCCACAGGACTAAACTGGTGTAAGTAGTGTGGCTGATCAATGTATGACTCAAACAAGGAAACGAGGCCATTTGGCCATGTTTCATGGTGTACTCCCAGGTTAACTTTTGCTACAGCTTTAACATATGCAATCTTCTCAATGGTTTTACAAAAGTCTAAGTAACCCCATCCTTAATTGGAGAATCGCCAACTTGTTGAATATGAAACTTGCATAAATCATTTTAATTATTGATCAAAGCAACTTATTAGATAAAAATACAATATAATTTTGAAAAAGTTTTGTTTTTTTTAAACTCAATTTGGTGTTCCAATTTCAAGAATTAGTAGCATAAAACACCAACAGTTTGAATTGCCATTTGTAATGCAATCCCTCATGATATTTGAAAAGATAAAAACAAATACTTATATAAAAACAGAATAACAAGAACATCGATCCACCTCACGCACGCACACTCGTAAGAAAAGAAGTCGATGGCATACAAAGGCTCAGGCCGTACTCCTGCGATGGCGGCGCCGGGAATTGTGGTTGACACCAGACAAAAGAAGAGGATGAATGATAGATATCTTTAGCAACGCTATGTATAGATATAACATAAAAACGTTAGAGAGCGTGGATGTTAAGCAAAGAGTGTTAAGATCATAAAATAACAAATTTTACGAGGGTCTAACACAATCCTCACCAAGCACATGACTCATTTTGGCAAAGGGTCACTTTGTGGGTTTATAGGATAATTTTATATATTAGGAGGATCATGCAACTATTTTTAGAACGCGTGATAAAGATTAAAAGGCAAATAAATATAGAGATGTACCCACTACTCGGTTCAGGTCAAGGACATAACGCTGCAAAGATCAAAGGAACTCTGTTTTGGCAATCAGCGTTCACTCCAGTCTGCCGAGAATGCAGCCGTATATATATACAAGCAAGCACTCAGGCAAGCTGCGTACTTCAATCCTCTTTAGGTCTGCCTGAACATCTGCAGCAAAAAAAAGACGTGTAACAACAGATGGTGGACCCGCCAAGCGAGCTTATATGCTTGACACAGGTTCTGAAAAAAAAAAACGGGGGCAAGAAGACCATGTTGTGCGCCACAGGGGGATAGAAAAACAAAATTCAGGCATTTAGACTGGTTTAAACTCTATCCTAATAAAAAAACTATTAATGGGATGACCATGGTGCTGACCCAGCTACAAAGTGTTGTTCAATTGTGGGGAAATGCCAACTGCCTCTACGACTGGAAACTGTTCGCAATTTTTAGCCTCGCCTGTTCGAAGAACAGAGAGCTATAGCGCTACCCCGGCGTGAGCGTCAGCGGTGAAAATGTTAAATTTTTTGTATTACGGAAAACCGACGGATTTCGACGACTTGGTGGGGGGGGGGGTAAGGTATGGTTTTTTTTTCCCCCCAAGGAAAATCCAATGGCCATAAAAAAATTTAGAATTTTTTTGGACTTTGGGGTCCCACCCCCCCCCCCAAAAATAGTAAAGAGAAAAAAATTTATTTTTTTGCATTTTCTACATGTTTTTAAAGTGATTTCCAACCCCCCCCCCAAAAAAAAATTTAGAAGAAAAAATTTTTTGCAACTTTTTTTTTCAACCAAATTTCGATTTACTTTTTTTTTGCATTTCTAACAGTGTTTTAAGTGATTTCCAACGCCCCCCAAAAAATTGTTAGAGAAAAAAAAATTTTTTTTTTGCAATTTCTACGTTGTGATTCCCCCCCCCCCCAAAAAAAATTGAGAAAAAATTTTTTTTTTGCATTTCTACATGTTTTAGTGATTTCAAACCCCCCGCCCAAGTGATTTCCCCCCCCCAAAAAAAATTGAGCAAATTTTTTTTTGCATTTCTAACATGTTTTAAGTGATTTCCACCCGCCCCCCCCAAAAAATTTAGAGAAAAAAAAATTTTGCAACTTTTTTTTCAACAATTTAGATTTCTTTTTTTCTATCGTTTCCTACGTTTTAGTGATTAGGGATTTCGACGAACTTGGTGGGGGGGGGGGTAGGTATGGTCCAAGGACATGCCATAGATTTTGGACTTGGTCCCCCCCCCAAAAAAATTTTTGTTAGAGATTTTTATTTTTTTTTTGCATTTCTAACATGTTTTAAGTCATTTCAACCCCCCCACCCCCCCAAAAAAAATTGTTAGAGAAAAAAAAAATTTTTGCACATAGGATTCGACGAACGGTGGGGGGGGGGGGTTAGGTTATGGTCCAAGGAGCATGCATTAGATTTTGGACTTGTCCCCCCAAAAAAAATTTGTTAGAGAAATTTTATTTTTTTTGCATTTCTACATGTTTTAAGTGATTTCCAACCCCCCACCCCCACAAAAAAAATTGTTAAGACGATTTTTTTTTTTATTTTGCATTCTACATGTTTAAAGTGATTTCCAACCCCCCCACCCCCCCAAAAATATGTTAGAGAAAAAAAAAATTTTTTGCACTTTTTTTCAAAAATTTCGATTCTTTTTTTTCTACGTTTCTACGTTTTAAGTGATTCAGGATTTCGACGAAACTTGGTGGGGGTTGGGGGAGGTTGTCCAGATCATGCCATAGATTTTGGACTTGGTCCCCCCCAAAATGTTTAGAGAATTTATTTTTTTTGGCATTTCTACATGTTTTAAGTGATTTCCAACCCCCCCCCCACACAAAAAAAATTTGTTAGAGAAATTTTATTTTTTTTTGGCATTTCTACAATGTTTTAAAAGTGATTTCCAACCCCCACCACCCACACAAAAAAAATTGTTAGAGAAATTTTTTTTTTTTTTTTTGCATTTCTAACTGTTTTAAGTGATTTCACCCCCCCCCCCCCCCCCCCAAAAAAAAAATTGTTAGAGAATTATAAAAATATTAATTATTAGACTCGTCTTTTAAAAACGATAAATGTATAAAGGCGAGCATTGGGTGGCTTTGACACCGAACTCTGGGTTTACCCTGCCTTTAACTTAATTTATTATCAATGAAATAAACTAAAACTACAGACATACATCCTCTGCATTTTCACTCTTTTCTGTATTTCTTCCCTTTATTCTTTGAGCATCCTATGGAACAAACAACGTCTCAATCGCCAACACTGTATAGGTGTCCACCACCTAAGTGTACGTACAGTTTAAGAGACTGTGATGGGATGGCTTGTTGTGGTGTTGCTGACACCGTATCTAGTAGAGTTGGGTGTGCATGCCGACACAGTGTCTGTAGAGATTAGGGTGGTGCATGCCACACGTGTCTAGTAGACGTATGGGTGTCATGCCACACACGTGTTAGTGATTGGGTGTGCATGCAACACAGTGTCTAGTAGTTGGGGTGTGCATGCACACGTGTCCTAGTGAGTTGGTGTGCATCGCACACAGTGTCTAGTAGAAGTTGGGTTGCATGCGCAGCACGTATCTAAGTAGACGTTTGGGATGTGTGCATGCACACACAGTGTCTAGTAGATTGGGTGTGCATCGCACACACGTATCTAGGGAGTTGCAAAATGCTTATTAGCAAGAAAAAGTAGCGTAAATCACTTCTAATGATTATACTTCATAAAGTTGAAATAAGTGATAATACAGGAATTGAAAGGTTTACATCAACTGACACATTCCTGATTTATGTCACCAAAAGATTACACACAAGAGTTTCGTTCCTGGAAGAAAAGAGTTACTTGGATTTTGAGGGTACTGGATGCATTCGATATAATGTAGTAACAAGTTTTTTCAAACTTCAATTCTTTTATGCAGCCAGCAGAGCTCCATGGCACAAAAAAGATTTGGATGATCGTGGTGACCCACTCAAATGTCTCCCTGTCCTACTGATACAAATTGAGGCAACACTTAGTCTGAAGCAATTTTCGACAAGACAGCATATGGGGAGGTCCCCATCATGTTCTGAAATGGTGGCCCAGCAATGACTGATAATATATATATATATATTACCGAATAATGTGTGGAGGTGACGAGCACATACCATTCTCCATGGTCTACACCTCCATTGGACATACTAGTAACTCCACATGCGTTGATTTACCCGCGATCACACCGTGCTTTCTGGTTGAATGGTTTGCATTAGGCGGGAAAGATCGTCAGGGTGGCAGATGGATTGGGTGCTTTTGCGGGATTATGCGCGTTTTACCTTGTGTGACATAATCCGTGGCGATGCTCACCATAACAGCAGGATGTCATCTGATGTAAAACGATAATGTGGTCATCATTCATTGGATTTATCGTATGCATCCTGATGAGGGCATAACAAGCTGAAGATCTCAGGTAGGCAGCTTCGGTTTGATGTTGACGCATCGTAATCTTATTGTTTGACAGTCGCCTGGCAGCCTCTGGGTTGGGAAGGTGATGTTTGGGTCTGGACGATGTCGCAATGGAGATTGGGGGATGTCGCACACTCGCACTGTTTTGATTTACCCGCCGATCAACATCCACGTTCTTCGGGTTGAATGGTTTGCATTGGCGGGAACATCCGTCCTGGGTGCAGATGGACGGTTGCTCTTTGCGATATGTGGTTTCTTAAACCGTGTGAGACCACATCCGTGGCGATGCTCAGACCATAACAGTTGGAGTGTGTGTGTGGTGCGTGCGTGCGTTGTGTGTGTGTGTAACACAACATGGCGCAAAAGTTTTGTGGCACCTGCTCGTCCAACATCATGGGCTAGGTATGCCGGTGAGTGGTGTGATTAGATTTGGTTTTTTTTTTTTATGAATTGGTCCCCCGCCCCGCCCCCCCCCTTGCTGCTAGAACAGGCCTCACACTCTTCTGGGAAGGCCTTTCCAAGCAGGTGGGTATTTTTCACCTCGTATTCAGATACAGAGAGCATAAGTGAGGTTGGGGTGCTGAATGTTGGGTGCTGATGTTGGGTGATTAGGTCTGGCTCGCAGTCGGCGTTCCAGTCCAGTCCCAAAGATGTTTGATGGGGTTGAGGTCAGGGCTCTGTTATGTAAGTACTTCCATCACCGATGTTCGCCAACCAATGTACGGACCGTCGCTTTGTGCATGGGGACCACTGCAAGCTGAAGACAGGAACAGGGCCCTTCCCCAAACTGTTGCCAAAAGTTTGGAAGCACAGAATCATCTCGAATGTTCCATGTATGGCTGTAGCAAGTTAAGATTTTCCTTCAGTGGAACGAAGGGCCGAAGCCCAAACCATGAAAACATCCACAGACAATATTCCTCTCTCCAGCAACTTTTACAGTTGGGCACTATGCATTCGGGCAGGTTAGCGTTCCTTCTCCTGTTCATCCGCCAAACCCAGAATTCATCTGTCGGACTGCAGGTGTGAAAGCGTGATTCATCACTCGAGAGAACAAGCTTCCATCCTCTAGAATCCAATGGCAGGAACTTTAGACCCACTACAGCAAACGCTTGTCATTGCGCTTGGATGAATCTTAGGCTTTGTGTTATATATATTCTGTACATATCATAGTATATCACACACACAATATATCTAAATATATATATAGTAGTGGTTGTGAACTCCAGAAAGGAATAAAGCGCAGTGCACATAGTTTAATAGTGCTAGTTTATGCCGTTTGGGTTCTGCTTCATGATTAAGAATACATCATTTTCTGAGGACAGAGTATGTGTTTGCGAATGTGAGTTTGGAATAAGTTTAATGTTCTTTCCTTTGTGCAATCCTCACTCGTAACCGTTTTTCTTGGCAAACACATGCAATGTTTGCACAGACAACAAATTCCTGTTCCTCCCCTCAAGGCCAGTCACAGTTGACGTTTTAGCCAGCGATGCACTGTATTAATGAGTAATAAACGCTGGCTTAACAAACGTTGAAACTTTGAATGTTTTTTTTTTAAGATTCGGACGAGGTCATAAGCTGCACTGTGGTCTTAAGTGTCTATCGTATGTTAGTAAATGGACACAACGTTTCGTGTATGTTATCAGATAACTTATACCCACACCGGAATGCTGAACCTGTTGTCGGCGTTCACACCTATCCAACGATAGTCTAATCATGCATCAGCACCCTGCACGCATCGCCGACGATGACGTGGCGTGGTTATGGAAAGGCTTTGCCGCAACAACGATTCATCATAAAACCGCCAGCAGAAATGGAAGTGTCAACATCGCAAGTCACACACTTGGCGATTCTTGCCAGCGTATGCCGACCTCTGAAAAATGCGTCTAAAAGCTGGCGCACGTCGAATACGGTATGGAGTAAGTTTGGTATGCGTAATAGAAGCTAAGTACGCCTATCATACGGTCTATTAAGTGGAGTCGTCTTGTATTTTAAACAGCATGTTGAAATTTTAACGACGTCTTGCCGTATGAACACACACGTTCGTATGTGATGGGAATAAAAGTTGTAACGCACGATAATCGAATCGTTGAACACACATCGACACACGTTCTTGTAAGGTGCTCATAAGTCGAAACAGCAGTCAAGGTAATGGTTAGCGTCATGTTCCAGTCCGCGGTTTTTTTTTTTCTTCGGTATGAAGGTGTTCAGGTCAGTGCGGTTATGATTTTAAATCGTTGAGCGGCAGTCTATTAATTATATTATATTACAACCGCACTAGAAATCGAAGTGTCATCATACCATCATACGAAGGACAGAACAAGAAAAAAAAAAAAACCAGGAGTCTGGAACAACTGACGCTAATTACTTGAACGTGTTTTCGAACTTATGAGCACTACAAGTAAGTGTGTCGAGTGTGTCAACGATCGCGTAACGGTTAGTACAACACGTAAGCTCATAGCTTAGAATATTTCGGGTAAACGCTAAACATTACCTCGACGTGTTATTTCGACTTATGAGTAACTTACAAGTAAGTGTGCAACGATCGCGTGACGTGCCTACAACTGATGGCGAGCGTTATGTGGAACGGTGAGTCATACGCTGGCATAAAGTCGAATTTCTTTCTTTTTCTTTTCATTTCAAGCATGGAAAGCTTTGAGGACAATCGAAAAGTACAACGTTTAAGGCAAAGCGTGCAACGACGTAATGGCAGTGTTTTTCAGCGTGCTCTCAATGTTTATCAAAACTTACCATAACGTATTCCCCTCCCTCCAGCGTGTACCGTTTTAGACATTTTTTCAAAATCGGATAGCGTTGGCTAAACGTCAGTGTGACTGGGCCGTTTAGCGGAGATTTGTTGCACTGCTCACAAAACCCCTCTGGTTGTCTGAATCCAATTGCCAAGATATGCTTACGGTAATGGTTTTAAGGATCCGAGGCCGGGTATATCACGTAGGGGATAATGGGATGTATAAGGTGCTTGTACCATTTTTTTGGGAAATCGCTTGCTTTGCTTGATTTCTCCTGTCATTTCCCCGTGTTGAAATTTCCTCACCACATTTTCTCTCACCAATTTCCGATTTGTTGTATATAATTCATGAAAGAGATTGATATGTGTCTTGAACTTATCCTGCTCGGGTTAATCTGAGATAATGCTT
>CM068963.1:14279210-14292607 GCA_035128595.1 Eptatretus atami
CGCCAGGAGGGCATCGACATTGCTAAAAGAGCCTCAACAACCCTCCCCATACCGGGCATCAACAACCCTCTCCATACCGGGCATCAACAATACCCCCCCAACCGCGCTGAGAGAGCGCCGGTAACCCCGTCCGTTCCCCTCCCCAACCGTGGTGAAACCGACGGTTGAAACACGTGCCTGCGCGGAGACGCCGAGAGAGCTCACCGCCAGCGCAGGGGCACGAAGTCAGGCGCGGTACGCTGACATTGCGGCTTGCCCGCCATCGCGCCACAGGGCGCGGTAAGACCCTTCGGTCTCGTGGACCTGGCCGCTCATCCAGGTTCACGTACATTTGGTCCACGACCTGTCTGCCACCCTTGTCTTTGAGGGTGGCTTTTCTTTGCTTTTGTGTAAATGTGTGTGGTGCCGTCTGTAAAAGTACGCTTTTAGTAAATGTGTGAATAAATATTCGGTTGTAATCTTCAATTGCTGCTTCACGTTATCGTTCTTAACGTGCATGATTTACTTGTATGTTGAAATACGTGCCTTGTCTGAGTGTGAATAAATGTGCTTGTTGAACTTTCCGTTTCGTTCGTCCTCATCCTTTGTTTGAAAGTTCCATCTTGCATCACGGAAGGAATTGGTAGAAGGGTGTAAGCACCGAGTAAATAGAATCACATCCGTCGGGGTCGGAGATAACACCGCTCGGTTATCACTGAAGCACGGACGGACCGCTTAAACGGTTCGTCTCCTAGGCCGGCCAGCGGCGAGGTACGATCGCCCGGTTAACTACTCGCGCAGGTACTTAGGTAGGTCGAATTTGGCGAACAACCCTATCCTGCGCGGGTGGCCAATTGGCACGATTGTGGTGAGGTCGAAAGACCCACCCGTGACTAGCTCCCGGCGTTGTTCCGGGAGGGTCACGACTGAATTGTCCGTCCGGTGGGCGACGCGGCTGCCATTAGAGGTACGCGGCCGAGCGCACGCCAGGCGGGCCAGAATTCGTAACAATATATATATAGATATACTTACATATGTAGTGTTTTTTTAATACTTCCACTTATTGTGGCGGCATGATTTCATGTTTTCAACTGGCTATGATCAACAGTGCACCACCACTGCTACTGAGTATAAGGTCACCACTGATGCAATGCCCTAATTACCAGTTCACTGATATTCATTTTGCTGACCTCGGAAGGATGACAGGCTGTCAACCCCACCTGGTGTTAATTCAGTGGCTGACAGGGCTTGAACTCAGGACCCGAAGATCCCAAACCCGCCACCCTAACCATGAAGCCAACACCAGGCTTTAAGTGAAATTAAGGCCTGTAAGTGTAATGCAAAGTCCATTCAGACTCCTTCACGGCTTTATCTTAACTCCAATTTACCATCTGATTTTATTTTTTGTAGTTGCTAAGACGGTTTAAGTTTCAGTTTCAACAAAAGGTGAGAAAATCGGATGAATATTGGCGTTTTTAGACAAAAATACATTCTAATAGCTGTTTTAAATGTATCTGGTCAGACGTGATGTCGGAGAGGGGGGGGGAGGAGGAGGGAGGGGAGGAGTGAGTGGAGAGGAGGGAGGGGAAGTAGAAGAGCGAAGGAAGGGTTCCCCGTTTGGGAATTACTTGTGACGCTGTTTTGAATATCTGGTCGGACGCAATGAGGGGTGGGGAGTAGTGAGGGGCAGAGGAAAGAGGGGGAGGTGAGGAAGGAGGGTAAGAAGTGAGGAAAGAGGAAGTAGAGAAGTGAGGGTAGGGTTACCTGCTCAGGAATTCATTGCAATGCCGTTTTGAATGTATCTGGTCGGACGTAATGTGGGGGTAGTGAGGGGGAGTGGGAAGTTGAAAGGGGAGGGGAGTCGTGAGGAGGTAGGGGGAGTATAAAAGCGAAGGTAGGGTTTATTGCGAGGGAAAACTGAAGTTTGGGATCGAACTGTCGACTAATTATATTTTTCATGTTCCCGGGGTATATATAAATAGATTATTTCAGTTGAGTAAACTCCTCTCCAACAATATAACTAAACAATACTTCAAAAAACTTTATAAGTAATAAATTGAATATGTGGACGAATGATGGAATGTTTATTAATAACGTTTAGTTTTAAGGAATTTTTTAATGTAACGTGAAGTGTATTCACTGTAAATTAGTCAAGGTTGGTTCTCCCCCCTCTCAAGTCAATTCCATCAAGTCAATCCTCCCAAATCAATCAAGTCAAGGAAGAAGTAAGTCACTCCACACCATCTCCGACATCTCATCCCCCGACCTCCCTCCTCTCCCCTGTGCAAGATCCTCCCTTCTCTCGAGAGTGAAGCATCAGATATGAAGAGTCGGTCCAAATGTCATGTCTATACCCGTGGGTTTCCCACGAGTAAACTAATGTCTGTGGATAGACAGACGGACGGAAGTGAACCAATTGCTTAATCTCACTTCACTTCGCGTGAGTGGGGTAAATATAATCAAGAAACGAGTTCAAAACAGTCATGCAGATCTAATTTGAAAAGGATCTATTTATTACATTCAAAAATAGGCAGAATTGTTGACTCCTACTCCATCCCCACCCTTGCTCACTCCTCTGCACACCACCCCTCCTTTCCAACCCCCCCCCCCAAGTTGAGGACAAGGTCGTGTTGACCAACGTTGTCACAATGATGTGCGTTAAGAATATTAAAATAAAGTACCTATGACCAACAGATCAATACATGGGAAAAAAACGTAAATGCATCAAAGATATTTTCCTTCAAAAATTAAACTCACCCGCAGAGCATGCAGCAACTTCCACAAAGTGGAAAGGGAACTTGTCACGTTTGAGCTTTTGCACCACATTCTGCACATTCCGAAAGCCGTAGGCTGCAGCAAACCGCAGTTGCACTTTGCCATCACGCTCCAGAACCACCTCCCGGAAGTCCTTGTTTCTGTAGGTCAGGGGGAAAAATGGTGCCGGTAATTATTCATGATAGTTTTGCCAAAAATAGTTTTGTGAGAAAACATTTTCTTAAAATAAGAAAAGTTTTCTTGAAACAAACAAACCATGAGAAACTTTTGTTCGCCACAAGAAAAATTCGCATGGTTTTCTTGTTTCAAGAAAACTTTTATTTCTAAAAAAAAATTTCTTCCCAAGAAAATATTCTTTGGCAGTGAAGACCAAGCTGGTGTCTGAAATCACTTCTGACCTGAGTGTCTTGTACGAGATGTCTGTCACACTTTGCCCAAAGAGCTCCTTTGCAGCATAGCGGAATACATGCTCCAGATATCCACCCGTGCCATTTCCTGAATGGCCCCTCATCCCGACCACATCCATGCACGAGAACCTGCACGATATATGATGAGGACTCAACATGGTATTGTTGTATGTCATCTGAGGCAACAATTCACAACCAGTTGTTCCCTTTGCAAAATAAGAACCAATGCATGCTCAATTCAGGTCTTCTTCTTGCGTATGGCAACTTGGCTGTCGGGTAGCTATCGTTTTGTTGGGGCACGACTGTGCCGCTGATGCTGTGCCCCCATACCAGTACACTGGAACTCATTTCGCTGACCTCAGAACGATGACAGGCTGAGTAAACCCCACCTGGTGTTAATTCAGTGGCCAACGGGGCTCAAACTCAGGACCGTAAGATCCCAAGCCAGCCACCCTAACCATGAAGCCAACACCAAGCTCTCGATTCAGGTAATCAAGGCCAAGCATCCGGCCTTAAGGGAAGGTGGTTCAAAATTCATTAGCAGTGTGAGTGTGAAGAATTGTGCTGCAATCACAAAATAATTAAAGGATTCACCATTTATGTTTGAATGATGCTTTATAAACACATGCAAACGTCAGTGACAATGGTGATTCAGTTTTTTAATGGTGAAATGTGAAATCTTTCTTCAAAGGAAAGCATAGAAATGAAATTCCAGGATAACGTCATGACAGGTATGCACAGACAAAACAGCTAAGGTTTAAGGACACACCTTCATTCAGAACAGGAGTTACCAATACTTATTTTGAGCATGCCACATGTTCGGCACCTCAAAACAACACATGCCTACCAGCTCCCCCCGTAACCCCAACAACATGCTGCATGCCAGCATGCTTCTCCCAAAGCACGTGACACACCTTCCACCCCACCCCTCCCCCACGGCCAGGCACCCCATCCTCTTTTTGATAGATGCTATTATGAAACTAATTAAAATAAAAACACTGCTTACAGTGCATCAGGTGTGGCTTTTTCAATGTCAGCAAGCGATGTCAAGCCACTGTTTTCCAACATCTGCAGAAGTTCTCCTGCATGGGGCAGCACAACCCACATCATAGTAGCTTTAACATTAGACCAAAAGGCAAGGAAACTTTCATCAACAGCAAGTATAACAGACTCGTTACCAAGCTACTATAGTGTCATCAAGACTACTTCCTTGTATTATTCTTGGAGCTGTCGAGCTTGGTTTGGAATGTCAACCCACCAAAAAAACTTTCCCCATGGTGTTTCGCATGCAGGCTGAGGCATCAATGTGTACGCCATCCATCAGAAGGCCAGTAAACCAGTAGACCCACCTTCCAGCACTGGTCCTTAAAGGATGTTAAAGATCCCATGGTGGCTTTCACAAAGAATAGGCGAGTTGTCACCGGTACCCTGGCTAAATTCCAGCCACATTCAACCGAATGCCAGGCCTAGTCAGTTAGTTTGTTCAATACATGGGCCAAAAACTTCCCCCAGCCTAAATCACAAGAAGTTGGAAATCATTTGGGTTGTTAAGGAGGCAGCAGTAATACACATTAGATGATGAGCTGCAGCACCATACTTTTTACAGAACATTGGTGCTGCTGAAGCAGTTTCTTGGCAAAGGTTATGCTGGGTGGTTTGCCATTGCCATCTCAGCATTCAGTCATGGCATGAACTTGGAATTTGTTTGTGATGCTGGCGATAGCTTGCCTCATCTTCAAAAAGGACACCGTACGATCTTTAAGATCCACCAACTAATGCTGGAAGTTGGGACGCCAAGTTTAACGTTCATCCGAGGGACGGCAAACACATTGATGAATCACCCTGCCTGTGAAACACCGAGATGAGTTTGTAGCTGGGTAGAGATTTGAACCCAGGCTAACCAACTCAGCAAACCTCTATGCCATCTTACTACCCCACACATTGGATACTACATAATTGTGGCACAATAAATTATTAGGATAGTATTATGTTATGAAACAAATCCAAAGGTTAGAGATGGAAAACAAAAACCCAAACCTGTGGTCAATACGCAGTCGACATCTCGAATCCCAATGTTGTCATGGTGGAAATCCATCCGAGTGGCTTCAAGTTTCTTGTCATAACATGGCATAACTACCACGTGGTATATGCTTTCTGGTTTTACAGCCTGCATAAACACACGTGATAAATTATTACTGAAGGACATGCTTTAAGCAGGGCAATGCAGGCCAGTTTCATAGGTCAAAAGTAAGGCAATCTGTGATGCCAGATAAGGATTCACTAAAGTTATTTGCAGCAATGGCATTTAAGAAAAGAAAACACAACGCACCTCAACTGCTCATGGGAAAAAGAGATTTTGTTGTCACATCGAACATTGTCTGAGAAATGACAAGGTATGTAACAAACTCAGACCAACATGTACCTGTTGTTTAGCAAAGTAGTCCTTGAGCAAGGAACCCATAATCTGTTGTGAGGAGCGACAGGTGCTCAGGTGTGGAGTGATAATTTTTCCGTGAGTTTTTTCAGCAAAGACCACCCAACCTGGAGTCAAACAAAGAAATAGATTAATCAAACAAAACAAAGCCATGACGAGTTGTTGTCAATTCACTCGCCACCAGACTCACCATGTTGTCAATTCCAAAATCTACTAACCGACTCACCTGAACACGACGAAGTGAGAAGTGGCAGGCTGCCTTCCTGGAAGCGCTGAACAAACTCCCGCTGGCATTCCAACAATGCAAAGTCTTCGGCAAATGTGATGTCAAAGATTCGACTTACACCTGAATGCAATGCAAAGTTAATGAGGACAATCCCTTTTACAAGACCAGAAATACTGATTACTTTGATGTCTTCTCAAGATGGCCGCCAATAAACAAAACATGTGGACGTTTGATGTAATAAACATGAAAATGGTGTTAATAATTGGTCAATTAAACAGTTTGAGTGAAATGGGTACTATCATCAGATTCAAGTACTTCATCTGCTTCTACATCAAAATAAGTTAAGATAAAAAACGAACTTCTTTCAAAAGAAACAGCTTTATCAAGATTGTTTGCGGGTAATCAATGGTCTTCTTCTGTATGCAGTACAAGGCTGCGGGGTAGCATCATTGGCTGATGGCATTGCTGGACTGCTGATGCAGTACCCTCTGCTGGTTAGGGCAGGAATTTGTAATTTGTTCATGGTTTTGGATACATCTCGCCTACTTTTCGCAAAGAACACCGTGGGATCTTTAACGTCCACCAACTAATGCTGGCAGACGGGACATGGTTTAACGTCCATCGGAGGGACGGTAAACACATTGAACAAACACCTTGCCTGGGAGGAGCACCCCCATCCTCTTTTTCGGTAGATGCTATTGTGAAACCAATTAAAATAAAAACACCGCACACACACTGCTTACAGTGTGTCAGGTGTGACTTTTTCAATGTTGGCAAATGGCAGCTTCGAGGTGAGTGTGCGTACCTCTAGGTCAGCCCGGTCATTAATTGTCAAAAATTAAGACCGACTTTCATTTGCTCTCAAACATTCAACTGCTAAATGACTGGAGCAATTATGATCAGGATACGTCCAATGGCAAATTTACATCAATAAAGCCTCTTCCCACTCCATTCCCCAAAGAGGATGATGCTGTTTTCAATTTCCAAGCTACCCACTGTAAACTGCAGTGACATCCATGAGGAAAAGTCTTAATTTTAGTGTCGATACAACTTCCACCTGTTTCACTTTGCAGCCTTCAACGTGTGATGCAACAACTCATTGCAGGTCACAGAAACTGAGCTGGTAAATCCTAATTTTAACTATATACTCTGTGTGTGTGTATGTGTGTGTGTGGTCTTTTCTTTGATTTTTATGCAATTCCATACCCCCTGGCCAAATTCCCCAAAATTTACTCTACCACATTATTACCTCCGCCAACGAAGGTGAACAATGTTATGTTTTCACCCCTTTCTGTCGTTTGTTTGTTTGTGTGCAGGATATCTCAAAAAGATGTGGACGGATTTGCACGAAACTTGGTGGACAGGTTGGGTGTGTGACAAGGACGAGATTCGATTTTGGTGAAGATCCGAATGCGGATCTGAATACGAGAATTATTTGATTTTCTTTGTGATTCTTCACCATTGAGAGATCGGGTCAAAAATGATATATAGCATGATATCTCAAAAATGTAATGGGCCTGATATGTTCTCGTGGATCCGGCATTGCATGGCGGAGGTATGCGCTTTAGCGAGTGCCCTTCGAGTTGTAATATGGGATAGGTCAATGTCACAATAAACCAATGTCACCCGCAGGGTGATTCGTTCTTGCAAAAGGTGACCACGTGTGACTTCTTTAAGGTCACACTGAGGTGAACAGAGCTGCTATCCACCAGGAGCGACTCCTTGAGGAATATCTGCCTACGAGAGATTCCAATGAGAATCGTTCTACAGAGTAACCATGAAAAATATGCGTTTGCCTCATAACATCACCAAATGACGTCATAATGTCTCAAGCTTGACATATCTAGAAAGCACTCATCGAGGTGTTCAATTTGAGGTACTACACGATATGGTTCCTAAAACTTGAAAATTTGACCTTGGGGTCAAATATGTTTGACCTCAGGTGCTAACCATGAAGGTCAAGGCCAATCGCCACCAAAAACTAATCAGCTGAGGCCAGACCATAACTAATTCCCATAAAGTTTGGAGATATTTCGATTGAAATTACTCAAAATAATGGTTTCGTCGACTCCCCTGATTTGCGACAGTGACCTTGACCTTTGACCTTGACCTTCAAAATTTTATGCGCTGAAGGGACCTCTATAGGCCTCTGATATGCGAAGTTACAAAAATTTCAAAAGATAACTGTGCTCTGCAGAGTGATTTATACGTGATTACAGACAAAAAAAAAAAATAAAAAAAACAAAAAAACATATGAAGGTCAAGGCCAATCGCCACCAAAAATTAATCAGCTGAGCGCCAGACCATGAACTATATTCCCATGAAGTTTGAAGACGATCCGATCAAAATTACTCAAAAAATAAGGGTTTGTCGACTCCCCTGATTTGCGACAAAGTGACCTTGACCTTCCAAAATTTTATGCACTGAAAGGGACCTCTATAGGCCTCTGATATGCGAAGTTACAAATTTCCAATGATAACTGTGCTCTGCAGAATTTTTTTATACGTGATTACAGACAAAAAAAAAAAACAAAAAAACATACAAGCTGACTAACATATCTTGCAAAAACTTCGTTTTGGCAAGATAATAAATAAATAAAAATTGCAATTCTTAATCAAATTGATGTTAAAACAAGAAATAACGGCACTCTAGCTGATGAAGCATCCTCGGCGGGGAGAGGGGCTGAGCTTGGCTTACTTACACCTCGGCCCTTTTGCATTGGTTCAAAGGCAAATTGTTTGTCTTTAATCAAAGCAATTGCATTTAAGTATTTGTATTCCGTATGGAGAATGGAAATGAATATATAAAGGGTCTACAGTTGCCACAGGACTACACTGAGTGTAAGTAGTCGTGGCATGATCATGTATGACCTCAAACAAGGAAACGAGGCCATTTGGCCCATTGTTTCCATGGTGTACTCCCAGGTTAACTTTTGCTACAGCTTTAAACATATCAATCTTCTCAATGGTTTACAAAAGTCTAAGTAACCCCATCTTAATTGGATGACCCAACTTGTTGAATATGAAACTTGCATAAATCATTACATTATTGATCAAAGCAACTTATTAATAAAATACCAATATTAATTTGAAAAGTTTTTGTTTTTTTAAACTCATTTGGTGTTCCAATTCAAGAATTAGTAGCATCAAACACCACAGTTTGAATTGCCATTTGTAATCAATCCCTCATGATATTTGAAAGATAAAAACAAATACTTAAATAAAAACAAATAACAAGAACATCGTCACTCACCGAGACCTCGTAAGAAAGAAGTCAGATGGCACATGGTGTCCAAAAGGCTCAGGCCGTACCTCACTGCGATGGCGGCCCGGGATTGTGGTGACACCGACACAACAACGAGACGGTGCTTGCTAGTATCGCAACGCTATGTTGTACATAAAACATAAAACACTTAGAAGAGCGTGGATGTAAAGCAAAGAGTGTTAAGATCATAAACATCAAATTTTACCGAGGGTCATACCAATCCTCACCAAAGCCACATGACTCATTTTGGCAAAGGGTCAACTAAAATTGTGGGCAACAAATTTATACAAAACTGAGATCAAATTTTTATTAGGAGGATATCATGCAACCTATTTTTGAAAACGCAGTGATAAAAGATTAAAAGGCAAATAAATATGGCAAATGTACCACCTACTCGGTTCAGGTCAAGGACTCGCTGCAATGTCAAAGGACTCTGTTTGGCAATCAGGTTACACTCAGCTGCCGAGATGCAACCGTCACAAGACAAGCAAGCACTCAGCAAGCTGCGTACTTCATCCTCTTGGTCTGCCTGAACCATCTGGAAGCAAAAACGTGTACAACAGATGGTGGTCCTCGCCAACACAACTTATAATCTTGACACAGGTTCTGAAAAAAAAAAAAAAGGCAAGAAGACCATTTGTGCGCCACAGGGTGATAAAACAAAATTCAGGCATTTAGACTGGTTTAAAATCTATCCTTAAATAAAAAAAACTAATTATGGGATGAAGCCATGGTGCTGACCCAGCTACAAGTGTTTTCAAATTGGGAAATTCAGCCCAACTTGCCTCTTACGACATGGAACTGTCGCAATTTTTAGCTCGCCTGTTCGAAGAACAGAGAGCTATAGCGATACCCCCGGCGTGAGCGTCAGCGTGAAAATGTTAATTTTTTGTATTACGGAAAAACTCGACGGATTTCGACGAAACTTGGTGGGGGGGGGGGTTAGGTATGGTCCAAGGATCATGCCATTAGATTTTGGACTTGGTCCCCCCCCAAAAAAAATAGTAAGAGAAAAATTTATTTTTTTTGCATTTCTACATGTTTAAGTGATTTCCAACCCCCCCCCCCCAAAAAAAAAATTTAGAGAAAAAATTTTTTTGCAACTTTTTTTTTCAACAAAATTTTCGATTTCTTTTTTTGCATTTCTACATGTTTAAGTGATTTCCAACCCCCCCAAAAAAATTGTTAGAGAAAAAAAAATTTTTTTTTGCATTTCTACGTTTTGTGATTCCCCCCCCCCCCAAAAAAAAATTGAGAAAAAAATTTTTTTTTTGCATTTCTACATGTTTTAAGTGATTTCCAACCCCCCCAAGTGATTTCCCCCCCCCAAAAAAAATTGAGAAATTTTTTTTTTGCATTTCTACATGTTTTAAGTGATTTCCAACCCCCCCCCCCCAAAAAAATTTAGAGAAAAAAAAAATTTTTGCAACTTTTTTTTCAACAAAATTTAGATTTTTTTTTTCTACGTTTCTAGTTTAAGTGATTAGGATTTCGACGAAATTGGTGGGGGGGGGGGGTAGGTATGGTCAAGGATCATGCCATTAGATTTGGACTTGGTCCCCCCCCCAAAAAAATTTGTTAGAGATTTTTTTATTTTTTTTTTTTGCATTTCTACATGTTTTAAGTCATTTCCAACCCCCCCCCCCCAAAAAAAAATTGTTAGAGAAAAAAAAAAATTTTTTGCATAGGATTTCGACGAAACGGTGGGGGGGGGGGTTAGGTATGGTCCAGGAGCATGCCATTAGATTTTGGACTTGGTCCCCCCCCCAAAAAAAATTGTTAGAGAAATTTTATTTTTTTTTGCATTTCTACATGTTTTAAGTGATTTCCACCCCCCCCCCCCCCACACAAAAAAAAAATTGTTAGAGAAATTTTTTTTTTTTTTTGCATTTCTACATGTTTTAAGTGATTTCCAACCCCCCCCCCCCAAAAAAAATTGTTAGAGAAAAAAAAATTTTTTGCAACTTTTTTTTCAACAAAATTTCGATTTCTTTTTTTTCTACGTTTCTACGTTTTAAGTGATTAGGATTTCGACGAAACTTGGTGGGGGTGGGGGGTAGGTATGGTCCAAGGATCATGCCATTAGATTTTGGACTTGGTCCCCCCCCCAAAAAATGTTAGAGAATTTATTTTTTTTTTGCATTTCTACATGTTTTAAGTGATTTCCAACCCCCCCCCCCCCCACACAAAAAAAATTTGTTAGAGAAATTTTATTTTTTTTTGCATTTCTACATGTTTTAAGTGATTTTCAACCCCCCCCCCCACACAAAAAAAAATTGTTAGAGAAATTTTTTTTTTTTTTGTGCATTTCTACATGTTTTAAGTGATTTCCAACCCCCCCCCCCCCCCCAAAAAAAAAATTGTTAGAGAATTATAAAAATATTAATTATTAGACTCGTCTTTTAAAAACGATAAATGTATAAACAGGCGAGCATTGGGTGGCTTTGACACCAACTCTGGTTTACCCCTGCCTTTAACTTAAGTTATTATCAAATGAAATAAACTAAACTACAGACATACATACCTCTGCATTTTCACTCTTTTCTGTATTTCTTCCTTTATTCTTTGAGCATTCCTATGGAACAAACAAACCGTCTCAACCTCCCACAACACTGTACAGGGTGTTCCACCACCTAAGTGTACGTTACAGTTAAGAGACTGTGATGGGATGGCTTGTTGTGGTGTGCATGCACACACGTATCTAGTAGAGTTGGGTGTGCATGCACACACGTGTCTAGTAGAGTTGGGTGTGCATGCACCACACGTGATCCTAGTAGGAGTTGGGTGTGCTTGCACACACGTGACCTAGTAAGAGATGTGGGTGTGCATGAGCACACGTGTCTAGTAGAGTTGGGTGTGCATGCACAACGTGATCCTAGTAAGATTGGGTGTGGGCATGCACAACACGTGTCTAGTAGAGTTGGGTGTGCAAATGCGCACACGAGTTCCTAGGTAGAGTTGGGTGTGCATGCACAACACGTGTTGTAGAGTTGGGTAGTGCATGGCAGCACACGTATCTAGTGGAGTTGCAAAATGCTTATTTAGCAAGAAAAAGTACGTAATCAACTTCTAAATGATTATACTTCATAAAGTTGAAATAAAGTGATCAATACAGGAATTGAAAAGGTTTACCATCAACATTGACACATTCCTGATTTATGTCACCAAAAGATCTACACACAAGAGTCTTCATTCCTGGAACAAAAGAGTTACTTGATTTTGAGGGTACTGGATGCCATTCGATTATAAATGTAGTACAAGTTTTTCAAACTTCATTCTTTATGCAGCCCCAGCAGAGCTCCATGGCAAAAGATTGGATGATCGTGGTGACCCACTCAATGTCTCCCTGTCTACTGATACAAAATTGAGGAAACACTTAGTCTGAGCAATTTTCGACAAGACAGCAATACTGGGGAGGTGTCCCCATCCAGTTCTGAAAACATGGTGGCCCAGCATGACTGATATATATATATATATATATACCAAAAATGTGTGGAGTGTGACGAGCACACCCCCATTCTCCATTGGACATAGTCCTACACACTCCATTGGACATAACTAGTCACACTCCACATGCGTTGATTTACCCGCCGATCACACCACGTGCTTTCTGGTTGAATGGTTTGCATTAGCGGGAACAATCGTCAGGGTGGCAGATGGATGGGTGCTCTTTGCGGATTATGCGGTTTTACCTTGTGTGACATAATCCGTGGCGATGCTCACCATAACAGTCAGGATGTGCATCTGATGTATAAACGAATAATGTGGTCATCATTCATTGGATATTTATCGGTATGCCATCCTGATGAGGGCAAACAAGCCTGACATCTGGGTAGGCAGCTTCGTTTGATGTTGACCATGTAATCTTTATCTGTTTGACAGTCGCCTGGCCAAAGCCTCTGGGTTGGAGGTGATGTTTTGGTCTGGGACGATGTCCAATGGAGATTGGGGGACTGCTCGTCACACTCCACATGTTGGTGGAGGAGGAATAGTCTGTGGATGTTTTCCATGGTTTGGGCTCGGGCCCTTTCGTTCCACTGAAGGAAAATCTAATGGCTACAGCATACAATGACATTCGAGATGATTCTGTGCTTCCAACTTTGTGGCAACGTTTGGGGAAGGCCCTGTCCTGTTTCAGCTGACAGTGTCCCCATGCACAAAGCGAGTCCGTACAAAATGGTTTGGCGACATCGTGTGGAGAACTTGACTGCACAGAGCCCTGACCTCAACCCCATCAAACATCTTTGGATGGACTGGAACGCGACTGCGAGCCAGACCAATAACTCACACCAACATCAGCACCCAACCTCAG
>CM068963.1:14300794-14324047 GCA_035128595.1 Eptatretus atami
CTGCTCGGGGTTAATCTGAGATAATGCTCCTGGGGAAATTGCCCCAAGCATGAGCATTGATGGGTGGGGGATGGGGGACATGTCCCCCTCCCCCCCACACTTTTTTGATGAGGGGGGGGGGACATCATATTGATTGTCCTGCCAACTTTTTCGCTCGAATATACCATAAAATACGTTGCTTTGTACAATCGATACAGGCCCAGATGTGGGATGTTCCCCAAATGCATCATCAAATTACATATTAATCAACATTAACTTTCCCCAAATAAGTTGTTATCTCTTTAATCAATACTGCGATGGTGGGCAGTATTTAATATAAGAGCCCGGTATCGGCTTGTGCACATGGGAGTAAGTATGAGCTGCATGGTGTGCATGCGCAGAAAATGTATCACGTGTGTGTGAGTACTGATATGGATATACATTTCTACTGCAGTGCTTCAAGTTATCTTCTGAAGGAGCCACTTTGCTCACCCATAGCAGAAATTTCAGGAAAGAAAAGTTTATTTATTCATCATTGCATTGGAGATGGATGTGTAATTAGAGTGCCAAGGGTCCTCAAAAGGCAGACTGCAGTCTACATCCAGACGCAGGTATCATCAGTTTTGTTGTACCGTAGTCCGGACTGCGAGGGAGACCAGTATTCCATCAAGGTGTTGATGAAGGCCTTGTAGGTGGAGAAGAGTTCAGGTGTGCCAAGAAAGGACTTTGCACGACCGAGGATGCCCAGCCAGCACCTGTTTTTGTCGACCAACTTAGAAGCCACCATGACAGCGACCTCATCCAAAAGGAACAGTCCACCAAGCACATTGGACAAACTCATCCATAGCATAACACTGGTCACTGACAATCACGTGGGGATTTACATCTCTCCAATAACCAAACTGTTGCGATCAACATGGCCATTTAGCAGAAATTTGCATTTTATGGATAAATGAGGTGAATCAGGCAAACTCAGCTCTTCTTGCAGCTATTTCAGAAACGTCTCACCGAATGGCAACCAGCGTTCTACATCGTCTCGCTGTCAATTTGTTTAACGATCACGATCTGTGCAGTTGCAGATTGCAGGCAGGTTGAGGAATACCAAAACTCATGTTCTGTTGTGGGATGTCAGACAGATTTCACAAGACTCTGTACTTGCTTCACAATTCTCATTTATTAGTCCATCCACTGCGCAGTGGGACACGGAGTTTTGTAATCGCGTGTGTGTGTGTGTGTGTGTGTCGTAAAATTTTTTTACCATTTGAGCTTTTGTCATCAAATTTTCAACAAAGCTTTATTATGAAAATATGGAGAAAACAAATTAATAACTTGATCAAAAGATCAAAGGTGAATGTCACATAAAATCGTCAATTTTCATTAAATTGACGTGAAATTTAAAGAATTTGCATATTTGGTCACTGAATTGGTTCACCAATCAAAGCGAGAAACATTTTTATTTTTTTTTAGATTAAAATGTCAAGGTCACATAAAATCGTCAATTTTCTTCCAATTCACTTGAAATTTGAGGTTTGCATTTTGGATCCCTGGAGTATATTGCTTTTGACATCAAAAGGTCAAGGTCGCCTAAAATCGTCAATTTTTACCTCCGCCACCGAAGGTGAAGGAGGTTATGTTTTCACCCCTGTCTGGCTGCTTGTTTGTTTGTCTGTCTGTGTGCAGGATATCTCAAAAAGTTTTGGACGGATTCAGATGAAACTTGGTGGATAGGTTGGGTGTGTGACCACGACGCATTGATTCGATTTTGGTGAAGATCGGAATCCGGATCTGGATACGATAATTATTTAATCTTCAAAGTGATTATTCACCATTGAGAGATAGGGTTGAAAAACGATATAAAGCACAATATCTCAAAAAGTTGTGGACGGATTCAGATGAAACTTGGTGGACAGGTTGGGTTTGTGACAAGGAAGAATTGATTCAATGTTGGTGAAGATCCAGATCTGACTACTATAATTTTTTAAGCGATTCTTCACCATTGAGAGATCGGTCCAAAAATGATATATAGCACAATATCTCAAAAAGTTGTGGACGGATTCAGATGAAACTTGGTGGACATGTTGGATGTGTGATAAGGAAAAATTGATTCAATGTTGGTGAAGATCCAAATCCAGATCTGATAATTATTTGTCATTCTTCACCATTGAGAGATGGTGAACCGAACCGATGGTGAACCATTGAGAGATGCTCAACCGAAAAATAGAACAATGTCTCAAAAAGTTGTGGATGGATTCGGATGAAACTTGGTGGACACAATGGGTGTGTGACAAGGAAGAATTGTTTCAATTTTGATGAAGCTCTGAATCAGGATCTGGATACGATAATTATTTAATTTTTTAAGTGATTCTTCACCACTGATAGGCCAAAAACGATGCCATGATATTTACCTCCGCCATCGAAGGTGAAGGAGGTTATGTTTTCACCCCTTTCTGTCTGTCTGTGTACAGGATATCTCAAAAAGTTGTGGACAGATCCGGATGAAACTTGGTGGTTCGGTGTTGTGACAGGATGAACCGATAGATTTATGAAGATCCGGATCCGACTACTAGAATTTTTAAGCGATTCTTCACCATTGAGAGATCGGGCTGAAAAACGATATACAACATGATATCTCAAAAATGCATTGGGCCAGATATGTTCTCGTGGATCAAGCATTCTGTGGCGGAGGTATGCGCTCTACCGAGTGCCCTTCTAGTTTTTGGCTGTTTTCATCATTTCTAGCATACAGATGTAGAAATCAGGATACAAAGCGGATGTGGAAGGGCTTTGCATTTTCAGATGCTTTCTCGTTGATTTTGTCGTCTGGCCTCGCAGGTGGTTCCTTCCATTGTTGTGAGAACTGGTGATGCATTTCATGCACACTTTCATGTTTATAAATGAACTTGATAACACCTACATGTTTCATTGTTGCGACCAATGGAACCAGAGAGGTGTGGCATTTTCACACACACACACACACACACACACACACACACACACACCACACTGATACTCTGTTAGAGCGTCAGTATAGTTTGCCATTGCCCTTCCAGCAGTTAGTTAGGGCAGGAATTTGGCATTTGTCCAGGTCACGTACTCTTCACGAAAGACACCGTAGGATCTTTAAAGTCCACCAACTAATACTGGCAAATGGGTCGCTCGGTTTAACGTCCATCCGGGGAATGGCACCCACATTGATGAATCTCCCTGCCTGTGAAAACACCAGAATGGCAGTTAAGGTGGCTCCGAAATTTGAACCCAGACTAGCTTGACATTATATTATTATTATATATATATATATATATATATATATATCAATGAGAGGGCGATCAGCATCGACTGCCTCCTGTAATGATTTAAACAAAACACTGAAGTTGTGAAAGAAAAGTTTCAAACAGGAAGGAAACTTCATCGAGACCCATCGGCATCACGTGCCGTCCTTGGGAGTGTGTCCAGATTTGAATGATTTATTTCTTTTTAAAAAGGATTAATTATATCCGAGCGAAATGAATGACACAACGCAACCATTACAAGCACAAAATGAAGAACAGCCTTCGCTCACCGCTTTCGTGCAGTTGTCACACTTCATGTCTCAAAAGTGTCCGCTCGGTCGCTTCGAAAAAGTCGCTCTGACCGGGGATTACTCGAGTAAAAACGGATGGAACTCTCCACCAATCCCTCGAGTAATTACTTACTTACTCGATGAAGGAAACTCGATATAACCCTTCACAGTCCCCACCACTTCATACAGCGACGTGCGTTCCGAGGGACCTCGAACTGATTACAAAACACATCGGTACCTAAACTGATCGACGCGAAACGCTGTACTTCGCAACACGAGCCAGATGCTCCACAACTTCCCTTTCGCTGTCACGACAGGCTTCGGAGGCGGGGCCACGCTCAACCAATGGACGCGTCGATGGGCGGAACGGACTCAGCCAATCAGCATCTTCGGACCGAATAGCCACGCCTTCCTCTGCTCTTTCCTCCACGTAGCAAATTTATGGGCGCTTTCCGATTCGTCGAATCGCTGATATATGCGCATCGATTAGCGGTCAGCGTGTTGTGTTGACGTGCGCTCTTGCACGTACACCGGCTTCATCGGCCCTTGTTCATGCGAACAGGAGCTTCACTCGTTCCGGGTTGTTGTTGTTGTTGTTTCACAAGTATATTAGATGCCGGTGGAGTAGGGCCTCTACCCCTCTATCCCCAATACTTCCAGGAACCGATCGAATTCCAATTTAAACTTATCATGTCTATTGGGGGGGGGTTCATCTCGTCGTGTGCGGTTAAGGATATGTTGTTTTAAAACAGAAATGTGGACACTACAGTTTTGATCGTTTGACAGTGGGTTGCTGTTGCTGTTTTTTTTTAATCATTACTCCCCTGAGAGAAGAAGAAGAAGAAGAAAAAAAATACAAAAACTGAAAAACTTAAATAAATTAATAAACCCACAAAAACACGATTAAAGAAAATAATAAATTTTTGCATTTCTTCTTTGGATCTGTGTGTTGATAAGTTAGTGTGGTGTATAAGTTAGTGTGGTTGATAAGTTAGTGTGGTGGTGATGTCGCGCAGGCAGGATGGGCTGAATGACCTTTCACTGGGTATCTGATTTCCTTGTACAGGGTGGGCATTTATATGTGACGGTTTTATTATCCTTATAGTGGGCAACTTAGCATAACAATTGTGCATTTTGTGAGGAAAGCACCAAATGTGACACACTAGTAGCCTATCATATTATGAACAGATTTGGATATTGGGCCATCTCAAAATTTTTGATGAGAGTGGAAAATGGCTGCCACAGCCATCAGCGGCTGAATTTGAGATGGCCCAATATCCAAATCTGTTCATAATATGATAGGCTACTAGTGTGTCACATTTGGTGCTTTCCTCACAAAATGCACAATTGTTATGCTATATTTAGCTAAGTTGCCCACGATTATAACTTTTTGTTTCTAAACCAAATAAAATAAAATTTCTACACAACATGGGCACGTGCTTGTCGTTTTTAAAATCAATTTTCATTCTTTATTTATTAAAAAATTACATCAGACAAATGGGCCCCTTTCGAAATTCGTGCATTCACGACAGCGGATCATCATATTGTTCATTACCGCAAGCAATGTCTCTTGATCAATAGAGCAGATGGTTGCAGTGATGTTTGCCTTCAATTCATCGATCGATGTTGGATGTTCCTTCTAAACTTTGCCATTCAGAAATCCCGTAGGAAGAAATCTGGTGGAGTTAAATCTGCCAAATCAAAGTGTGCTTCATCTGTCATGATGACCTTGTTTTGAAATTGGCATACTCATTGCATTTTAAAAAAAATTAAAAATTAAATAATAATTTTAAAAATGCTCATTGCATTCAAAGTGCTCTATAATTAAAAACTTTCAGGTATTATCTGTAAAACAAAGAAAACAATAATTAATGATGCCAAGACTGCTTCTGGCTAGAAAGATTGCAAATGTGTCAGAAATAAATGCCCCACCCTGTATTTCCTTCTTGTATTACCTTCATCACCAAAGGTGGACGGAGGTTATGTTTTCGTCTATCTGGCCGTGAGCAGGATATTTCAACTTATGGACGGATTCGGAGGAAGCTTTGTGGACAGGTTGGATGGATGAGGTGACAACGGACGAATTGATTTGATTTTGGTGAATATCCGATCCGGATTGTAGAATTTTATCAGCGTAGTGGACGATGCGCATGATATCTCAAAACGTTGTGGACGGATTATGAACAATACTTTGTGGATGAGTTGGGTAGGTGACAAGAACAAGGTGATTCGGTTTTGGGTAAGGTCCAGATGCAGATCCGGCCTATCGGTGAGATACAAAATTCCTTCAAAAATCTTCTCCAGACCTACCAATCAGAATACGACCAAATTTGGGTTACAACATTAGGCCAGGGTTGGGATGCTAAATTGCAGAGGCCATGCTGACCACGTGACCGGAAGTGTGTCAAGATGGCGGACTTGATAAATTTTTGGGAAAAATCACATAAAGTCCTTCAACAATCTTCCTCCAGACCCCCCAGTCAGAATGCTACCAAATTTGGGTCACAACATTAGACCATGGCCCAGATAAGCTGCAGGTCCAGTGGTCCTATTTTTGCACACCACTCCTTCCCAATTCCATATCTAGGTGATGCATGACATTGCCGAGCACCGAAGGAAGGGAGTATTTTTTTACTCTGTTTCTTTTGTTTTCTTTCTTCTTTGTCCGGGTGATATCTCAGCCATCCTTTGAGCTAAGAAGCTGATATTTGGACACGACTGAAGAAGTGATTTGGCGATCAAGAGTATTTTTGATTTATTGATTGATGGATTAAGTATTCATTTTTCGATGAATTACTTAATTTTCAAAAAGTTACAGATTCGGATGAAATGGTGGTGGTTTTGGTTTGCAATTAGCTAATTGATTAAGAAATCAATTATTTTACGATTATTATTTATTCATTTATTTTAATTATGCAATTAATCATTTACTCATTCAATTATTGTACATTGCTCCCTCCCAATTCCGTCTCCATGTGTTGCCGAAGACGCCCCGGCAATGTCATGTGCTGGAGGATTATTTCTTTGTTTATTTGGCATGGGGGTGGTGTACTATGAATGTACCTGTACTTGTTTTAATTCCTTTTGGAAATCAATCGTACAATATTTTATACTGCTAACATTGGAAGTTTTGTTTAATAGTGCAATTTACATTTTTTGTGGATAGCGAATTAAATATCAATTTCAAAAGGCTATTCGGCCCATTGTACCATTATGTCACATCACACTCCGAGAACTCTCACATTAATGGAGCATTTGATAAAATGAAATGTGTAACATGAAAATAATGATATAAACAAGCAGATAATGATTATTTCTCCACTCTTAAATCTCATTCTTTCCTTCAGGTCTTCAAGACAGCTATTGACCACTGTCTCAGATCATCCCCTATCCAAAACCATGATCTTTTCTACCCCAGTTAACCCCCCCCAAACTCACCTCCTTCCAAATTTCCAGTTTTTCCTTCCTGAGAGTTTGCTACTGTATCCATCTCGTCTACCCCGTCTATCCTCCCCTACCCCTCATTCCTCCCCACATTCATTATTTGTCCAAGTCTTCCTCTATTCTGTCCTTCAACCCTGCTATTTGTGCCCCCCCCCCCTTTCTATCTCTCTACTGGTCTCTTTGTTCTGTTGCATGCTGACCCGTTCAGTATTCTCGCTCTTGCATGAGCCTTGTTGACTTTGTGTAGAAAATAAAAGAGATGTATACAGAGAGATTAAAATGAATATCAGGTTTTACATAATTGTATGTCCTCAAGCTTAACTTTGTGAGGTTTTGTGCATTTTGATCATGTTTCCAAACTCTTGCCAAATATTACACCTTCATTCAAATGTTCAATCGCGTCAGCATGTTGGCACCGTTTATCTTATCACCGAGTTTGTAAGACGATTGGAAAAAGACTGTACAAGACTAAGAGAAATAATGGTTAAAACCTATAAACCAATGTCATTAACAAAGGGAGAGAAAAAGGAATTTAGAAAGAACAGTATCTGTCATATTTGTGAGGAGAAAATTGAGGGAGAGGTCAAGGTTAGGGATCACTGTCATCTTACTGGTAAATATGAGGTCCAGCTCATTCCCGTTATCTATCTATAATTCCAGCAATGTTGTGTGTGTGTGTGTGTGTGTGTGTGTGTGTGTGTGTGTGTGTGTGTGTAACCGCTGTTTCTCGACAACCTCTGGTCCGATCAATTGAAACTTGCCAGGTATATTGCTGGGGACCTGAGGATGTGCCTTTTCAAGGTTTGATATTAATCGGACAAGTGCTTCCCAAGTTATGGCCATTTATTTACCAAACCAATGGCAAGACACGTTGTTGCGTGGGCGTGGCCGATGGGGAAGGGAACCTCAGCCGCGTTCCCATTACGGGTTACAACGTACGGGCTTCCGGAGAGTGATGACTTCGTGTATTCTAATAATTTCTGATTTCTTATGCGCATTTATAGATAAACACAATGGCCAAGTTATGATCGTTTTCATATTAGACGGTGTATAAATTTCGGGAACATCAGAGTGCTGGTATGCTCCGAACCAGGAAGTAAATTATTTTTTGCACGTTTTTTTTTCGTGTATTCTAATAATTTCTCGATTAGTTATGCGCATTTATAGATAAACACAATGGCCCAAGTTATGATCGTTTTCATATTAGACGGTGATAAATTTCGGGAACATCAGAGTGCTGGTATGCTCCGAAGCGAAGTAAATTATTTTTGCACGTTTTTTTTTCTCTCTTTCCTCTTCTCTTGTGTTTTTCCTTGCGATGACATTGGGAAAAGGCAAAATACGTTGGCGCTAATTGAATAATTGGCCATTAAGAATAAATTGCGAATAATCGTAACTGCCATATGCGAACTTCCGGACAGTGAGGACTTCACTTCCGGATAGTGACGATTACTGTATTCTTTCTCGATTTCTGTATTTTCTCAATTTTCTTAAACCCAATACCCCAATCGAGTCAGTGACGATTACTGTATTCTTTCTCGATTTATCGACTTACTGTATTCTTTCTTTCTCGATTTCTGTACTTTCTCGATTTTATTAAACACAATGCCCCAATGTATTCTAATAATTTCTCGATTTCTTATGCGCATTTATAGATAAACACAATGCCCCAATCCAGTCGTCGTTTACGAGAGCGAAGGAACGGCCTGTGTGGTTGTTGTTTCTGGCACGCGGTTTGAAAGTTTTTTTTTTTTTGCATGTACGGCCACGCACGTACGGGCACGTGAGAGCGAAGGAACGGCCTGTGTGGTTGTTTCTGGCATGCGGTTTGAAAGTTTTTTGTTTTGTTTTGTTTGCACCTACGGGCACGCACCTACGGGCATGCACTAGTAATCTTAATTACAAGCCTCCAAACTTTATTCCTGTCTTTCTTCACAACAATGCTCACTATGACACACATCTATTTATAAATGAACTTTCAAAGACATCTGGAGATATTTCTGCCATTCCTAACACAGATCAAAAATACATGTCATTCACAAAAACAATTCATACATCCCCCATAACCCATATGGACACACTCCTTCATCCAATTCGATATAATAGGGACGGTTGAATCTTCCGAGGCCATGAAAGACATCTGCCGGTGGATGGAACAAATATCGACGTTGTTCTCACTAAATTTAATCAGGTCAAGAGCAATACAAGCAGAGGGTCCGAGAAGAGGTGGTGCCGAGGAATCAACAATATGGAACTCAAGCGTGCCCTCTCTGTTGTCTGTCTGGCAGCGAAGGTTAGCATTACCTATGAGCGCAACCTGATGCCCCCCATTTTCTTTGAAAGTGATGTATCAACTATAGATGAAGGGTTTCGTTGGCAATTTCATGAAAGGGAAAATGGCATGACATGCTTGCACACCAGTGTCCAGCTTGATCGCCACCTTCAGCCCTTCAATCGATAAGTCCACGAAGCAATTCTTGCCGGTGACAGTATCAATGCCATCAATAAACAACCGATCAAGACTTGCATCATATTCGCCATCACTGTGAGTGTCGATGGCATATACTCGTCTCCGAGGTTGAGCACGGCACATTCTCTTGAAGTGGCCCATGCGGCCACAATTGTTACTGTTTCTCTCTTTAGCTGGGCATTCATGCACCCGTTTCTTTTGGTATCCACATCGAGAACATGTACCGATGGTTGGTGGCCGCTTCCGGGGCCAAAGATGAGCGGTGTTCACTGCGAGGAATATGGGATGACCCGGCACTTTGCCCTGCTGTCGAAGACTGTGCATCTCATTTACTTCAAGCGGTGTCTTTGTCATGGTCTTCAACTGGGCGCGACTCCCTCCTGCGGTCAGGTTTCCCAAAAACGGTGCCTTTTATGAACTACATTCCTTCGTAGAACACAATATTCCCCAAACTTCTCACATGCCGAATCAAGTTCTTTGCTGTCCGTGGCTTCGCTGAACGTGAATGCTTTGTTCCCGTAAACTGCAGCCTCGCCAACACAATGCAACAAGATAGCGACTTTCTTGCTCTCCGGTATCAACTCCGAACTCTGTCCTGACGCCTCCAAGAACAGTTCAAACAGCTGTCTCCATCAGCGCCAAGCATCGCCGAGGTTCAAAGCATCCAGAGCCAGTGTCAGGGGTGGTTTAAAACACTCCATTATGGGTCAATGTGAATAACCGGTGCCACCGTGTAATGAGCCAAACGAAGCTTCGAGCCCAATTGTCTTTTATTTCCGCATTCACCCGTAGATCGTTTGATCCAACAAGAACAACAACAATAACAACTCATTGTAACAGAATATATGTGGTGTTCCGTATGTGGACCAATAAATTAAGCATCATTTCTGCTTGAGCCAAAGACGTGTGCATGTTTGATGCTGTTACATGGTGTCAGATAAGCGAACGAAATGCCGCTATGGAAGTCCTAAAGCCTCCCGGACGAATGAATTTTAAAGCATCGATTGCTGCCGATGTATGGGACAAGTGGGCTGCACGATTGTCAAACTATTTCAAGGCCGTTGAGCTGAAGAAGAAAGACGCTGACGTGCAAGTGGCCATTTGCTAGAATGGGCGGGACCAGACTCTGGCTATTCACAAGACGTTTACCTTTTCCGAGGGTGACAATGTGAATGATTATGAGTTGGTGCTGTGGAAGTTCACGGATTACTGCAGTCCAAGGAAAAACGTTGTGTACGAGAGGTATCGTTTAAGGAAACATGACCAGGAGGGTGAGACGATCGACCAATGTCTCATTGAGCTCAGAACGCAAGCAGCCATGTGCGAGTTCGGACCTCAAGAACTCATGATTCGAGATAAGGTTGTGTTTGGTGTGTGAGACGAGAGATATAAGGTGAGACTACTTCGGGAAGGTGATAGTCCGGGAGCCCATGGAGATTTGTTTAGCATTGCGAGTACAAAAGGTTTGAGGCTTGGAATATGATGGATACAACATGGGACCCTCAAACGGGTATTCTTAAGTTTCATCTCCCGTACCATTCCTGGGGCGACCACTTAAATACCCCCAAATTCAAGTTTAATTAGCATGATTGAGTACATGAATGAAACCAGTGCCAAAATGTTCTCCTAGAAGTAGAAATAAAGATCCGCCATTCTTAAGTGTCAACTCCTGTACTTAGCCTACTTAAGAACGCCCCTAATTAGTGCTAATTACCACGTTAATTAGCATGATTGAATACAAAAATAGACTTGCACCAAAATATCCAGTGGGTATTTTGCTCTGCGTTTCTGTTTCCAATTTCTCTAAGCTGTTGTAATTTATGCAGTGCCCAAATCGATTTAACACCTGCACAACCTTTTTGCTACCTGTGACAGATTTCACAGTGACACCAGTGCCACTTGCTTTGCTGGTTTGACTTTACCTCTCCTAGTAATGAAGAGGGCATATCACAGGATGATTAACGCGGCGCATGACATGATCGGTACATTTTGTGGGATTTTGTCCACAGTACAAGGTGGTGAAGAAAGTAGATAACAGAGGTGGGGGGGGGGATACATCACCTCCCTTCAGGTCATCTAAAGTAGGATTTTCGGGCAAATCCTTTTTTTGAACATCAAGTAGTTTCCTGAGTAGCAGAGTGGCCTTAGTCACAATTTGTTCATCATCGGAGGCATAGTCATATGCGACGTACTGCGTCATCAGACATTTCAGAACTGTACATTATCAATCCTAATTTCTTTCCGAGTGGAGGTTGAAATTTAAGTTTGTCACCAAATTTTCCCTTCAAATTCCGCATTAGGCTTTGAGTGTTATTTAGAGGAGTTTCTGATGATATATTGCACAAGTCAAAATACCTCGCATACACGGATGTAAGGAGTTCGGGCCTTTTGTTTCTGAGGACAGATTGCTCAACATATGCTTGAATATCATCAACAGCTGACGAGTTGGTGGTACTGGTCGATGGACTTTCGGCACTTCCTGTCACGATCGCATACTCTGTTTGCCGACATCAGAAACCAACTCTTGCAAGAGTGATGATATTTCACTTCCTTGGCGACGAGGTCAATGCCACTGATTTTAGACAAGATTTTAGCATCATTTAATACCAAAGCCGCCTCCTGAATGCTTTGGCTAGCCTCGAGATTTCGCAAGCACCAGTAACTTCAAGCCCACCCTTTTTGTGCTTTTTTGTGTTGCCACAAAACAAACATTGCGGTGGAAATATACCGGAAGTGGTGGCTTTTCATGTGAGGTTGCGGTTGCAGAACGTAAATGTGTTGTCGTAGAGGTACTCGCAGTGTCACCAATGTCGACAGGTGACTGGCTGGCTGAAACTGCAGTAAAGTTTTTATAACAGCTAACATGATATCCATCCTTTTCCCCTGGGCTTTCAGGTAGATCAAGAACGACATCGCGGTAGACTGAATTCTCGAAATTTCGTTTTTTTTCGCCTGGTTGATGCAGCTTTTTGTACTGTGGCCCATTGTTGTTCACCGAATGGTAACACTTCAAGGCATGGCCTCTTTCCCGAACTCTGATGCGTATGAAGGATACAGCGTCTCTGAGGTGTCGGAACTGGGCTTGGGGTCTCAGTCCTGGCAATGTTAGGAGACCAATCAGGGTCTGCATATCCATTGTCACTTATCTGAAAAGGCAATATTATTTGGGATAGAACAATGTTCGGGAAAGGTTTTTTGAAGGAAACATTTTGTTTTTGCAATCGGCAAAGAAAATTTCTTGTGTTACCAGTTTAATTAGGACATGGCGTAAATTAAAGTACCGGTAAATCGATTAAATGATATCAGGCCTAGAGACAGATATTGCGGATTAAAAAATGTTTTATAAACATGATAAAGGATGAGATGATCACATTTGACCGTTCTTAATGGGACTAGGTACAGGAGTTGACACTTAAGAATGGCCAATCCATGGACAGGGTGGTCTAATAGACATTTTGCCTGAATTCCATCTTTGTACTCAATCATGCTAATTAACGTGGTAATTAGTGCTAATTAGGGGCGTTCTTAAGTAGACTAAGTACAGGAGTTGACACTTAAGAATGGCTGATCTTGATTTTTCACCCAAAAGATGAAACATTTAGCGCTGGTTTCATTCATGTTCCTAATTATGCGAATAACCCCCTCGGCAGCACTGACCCTGACCTTTGACCCGTTCTTAACTGGACTTGTGCAGGATTTGACACTTAAGAATGGCCGAAACTTAGTCAGGGTACCCTACTGGATATTTAGTGCAAGTCTCATTTTTGTACTCAATCATGCAATTAACGTGGTAATTAGCGCTATTAGGGGCGTTCTTAAGTAGGCTAAGCACAGGAGTTGACACTTAAGAATGGCGGATCTTTATTCTACCTTCTAGGAGAACATTTTGGCACTGGTTTCATTCATGTACTCAATCATGCTAATTAAACTTGAATTTGGGGTACTTTAAGTGGTCGCCCTCAGGAATGGTACGGGAGATGAAAACTTAAGAATGCCCGTTTGAGGGTCCCATGATTTATCCCATCATATTCCAAGCCTCAAACCTTTTGTACTCGCAATGCTAAACAAATCTCCATGGGCTCCCGGACTATGAGGTCACACTGCAGAAAGCTTTGGACATATGCCATGCCGCCGAATCAAACAGGCAGCAGCTCGACAGCATGAAGGGTACCAAGCAAGTCTATGCAGTGAATAAAGAGAGCGAAACAACAGCACACCACCTTTCCCAAGCAAGCCAAGGCCAAGCCTGCAGCCAGAGCCATGTCACTAGCTACAAAAAGGTGACAGGAAAGCCTTACTCAGCCTGTATGCGAGTACTGTGGCAAGAAGCACAGTCCTGGGCCACGCAGGTGTCCAGCATTTGGTAAAATGTGTGCCAAGTGTGGAGGCAAGAATCACTGGGCTGCTGTATGCAAGGGTGGAGGCACAAGAATGGTACGTCTTCTGGATGTAGATCCCGAGCAAGGCACTGAAGAGTTCTTGTCATAGATTCAGTGCTCATCGGAAATCTGGATGATGACATCACCCAGCCTGCAAGTAGGTGGCAAGAACAGCTTACAGTTGGCCAGAGTGTGGTGAACATCAAGCTCTACACAGGTGCCCAGGCAAACGTAATCTCACTTGCTACCTTGACTATTGCAATGCCTTAGCACACCAGAACACCCACCAACGGCATTCTCACTGCTTTTGATGATGGCAAGATTCAGCCATTGGGTACAGCAGCGATTCCCTGCAAGCACAAAGGACAGGAGAATCAAATTCTGTGTAACTGAGGAAACCACTGTTCCCATACTAGGGCAAAATGCATGTGAGAAGCTGGGCCTTATCGAGCGTATAGATTCACTGAATGCTACACTGACCAAGGAGAGGCTGTTTGAGCAATACGCAGATGTGTTCACAGGCACTGGTCAGTGCAAGCAGGAGTACGAAAATGAGCTGAATCCAGATATGCTGACTGTTCAGCCAGTCAGATGTGTTCCCAATGCAAAGTATGAGAAGCTGAAAGACACTCTGGAGCAGCTGGAGAAACGCGGTATAGTGGCTAAGGTCGACAAGCCCACCGACTGGGTTAGTAACATCGTAATCACTGAAAAAACAAAGATAGCCGCATGAGAATCTGCCAAGACCCAAAGCTGTTGAACCGTGCAATCAAGTGAGAGAGATACACAACACCTACACCAAGTGATGTGCAGAGAACTGAACACCAAGAAGGTGTTCACAGTGATTGACATGACTGACGGGTACTGGCATGTGAAGCTGACAGAGAAGTCCTCCTACCTGTGCACATTCATTACACCCTGGGGAAGGATGAGATTCTGCTGCATGCCTTTTCGCATACTGTCAGCGAGTGAAATCATGAACAAGAGAAACCAGGAGGCCTTCAGTGACATTCATGGTGTGCAGGTCATCACCAACGACATGATCATTGCCGCTGAGACTGTGGAAGAACATGACCAAATATTGCACAAGTTTATGCAGAGAGTGCGCCAACAACAGGTGAAGTTCAACAGGCCCAAGGTACAGTGCCGAGTGCATAAATCGCTGTACATGGGCAACATCATCACCTCAGAGGGATTGACAGCAGACAAGTCCAAGATCCGAGCGATTGCTGACATGCCAACAACAGAAGACAAGCCAGCACTTCAGCGCCTGAAGGGCATGGTCAAATACCGAGCGCAATATACACCGAACGAGTCGGAGACCGCGGCACCGCTCAAGAAAGACGCAGCCTGGAGCTGGCAAGCGGAACACACACAAAGTAGCACTGGCAACAGAACCCGTTCTGAGATACTATGACGTCTCCAAGCTGGTGACTGTTGTTGAAGCAGACTTCCTTTTTAAATGGTAGTTCGATGATCAATCTGCTCAAATGTGGCCATCAATGAACTCAATGCATACGATTTGTAGTCAATTACTATTACACCTGTTTTCCTTAATTATTGGACCTGTCCATTACTGTTTCAATTTCTGACATGTATTCATTTCTCTGTAACTCATCTATTGGAACCGATAATCAAACATATTTTAATCAAATGTATTTTATTGGAACTTGTATCTTCTCCTGCTTTGCTAAAGGCCTAATGCCAACTCTCTTAGCCTTTCCATGCACCCAATGTTCTTTCCTGCTGCTGCTTACATGTGTCAGATAGCGACCGAAAGCCGCCATGGAAAGTCCTAAAGCCTCCCGGACGAATGAATTTTAAGCATCGCATTGCTCCGATGTATGGGACAAGTGGGCTGCACGATTGTCAAAACTATTTCAAGGCCGTTGAGCTGAAGAAGAAAGAACGCTGCACGTGCAAGTCCATTGCGTAGAATGGCGGGACCAGACTCTGGCTATTCACAGACGTTTACCTTTTCCGAGGGGTGACAATGTGAATGATTATGAGTTGGTGCTGTGAAGTTCACGGATTACGCAGTCCAAGGAAAAACGTTGTGTACGAGAGGTATCAGTTTAAGGAAACATTGACCAGGAGGGTGAGACGATCGACATGTCTCTTGAGCTCAGAACCAAGCAGCCATGTGCGAGTTCGCGACCTCAAGAAACTCTATTCGAGATAAGGTTGGTTTGGTTGTGAACGAGAGCATATAAAGGTGAGACTACTTCGGGAACGCGTGATGTATCCGGAGCCCATGGAGATTTGTTTAGCATTGCGAGTACAAAAGGTTTGAGGCTTGAATATGATGGATACAACATGGACCCTCAAACGGGTATTCGTTAAGTTTTCATCTCCCGTACCATTCCTTGGGGGCGACCATAAATTACCCCCAAAGTCAAGTTTAATTAGCATGATTGAGTACATGAATGAAACCAGTGCCAAAATGTTCTCCTAGAGTAGAAATAAAAGAATCCGCCATTCTTAAGTGTCAACTCCTGTACTTAGCCTAACTTAAGAACCGCCCCTAATTAGTCTAATTACCACCGTTAATTAGCATATTGAAACAAAAATAAACTTAGCACCCAAAATATCCAGTCGGGATTTTGCTCTGCGGTTTTCTGTTCCAATTTCTCTAAGCTGTTGTAATTTATGCAGTGCCCAAATCGATTTAACACCTGCCACAACCTTTTTCTACTGTGACAGATTTCACAGGACACCAGTGCACTTGCTTTGCTGTTGACTTTACCTCTCCTTAGTAATGAACGAGGGCATACATCACAGATGATCTACAGCGGCGAGTGACAATATCGGTACATTTTGTGGGATTTTGTCACAGTACAAGGTGGTGACAGAAGTAATAACAGAGGTGGGGGGGGGGATACATCACCTCCCTTCAGGTCAATCTAAAGTAGGATTTTTCGGGCAAATCCTTTTTTTGAAACATCAAGTATGTTTCCTGAGTCAGCAGATGGCCTTAGTCGACAATTTGCTCATCATCGGAGGCATAGTCTATGTGACATACTGCGTCATCAGACATTTCGAACTGTACATTATCAATCCTAATTTCTTTCGAGTGGAGGTGAAATTTAAGTTTGTCACAAATTTTCCTTCAAATCTCGCGCTCTAGGCCTTTGAGGTTATTTAGAGGATTTTGATGATCATATTGCCACAAGTCACAATACCTCGCATACACGATGTAAGGAGTTCGGGCCTTTTGGTTTCTGAGCGACCAGATTGCTCAACATAAATGCTTGAATATTCATCAAAACAGCTGACGGGTTGTGGTACTGCGTCGAGGATTTCGGCACTTTCCTGTCACGATCGCTACTCTTGTTTGCCGAAACATCAGAACAAAAAAAACCACTCTTGCAAGAGTGATGATATTTCCACTTCCTTGGCGACGAGGTCATGCCACTGATTTTAGACAAGATTTTAGCATCATTTATACCATAAGCCGCCTCCTGAATGCTTTGGCTAGCCTCGAGGTTTCGCAAGCACCAGCAACTCAAGCCCACCCTTTTTGTGCTTTTTTGTGTTGCCACAAAACAAACAATTGCGTGGAAATATACCGGAAAGTGGTGGCTTTTCATAGTGAGGTTGGCGTTGCGAACGTAATGTGTTGTCGTAGAGCGGTACTCGCAGTGTCAACCAATGTCGACAGGTGCTGGCTGGCTGAAAAACTGCAGTAAAGTTTTTATAACAGCTAACATGATATCCATCTTTTCCCCTGGGCTTTCGGTGTAGATCAAGAAGACATCGCGGTAGACTGAATTCTTCGAAATTTCGTTTTTTTTCGCCTGGTTGATGCAGCTTTTTGTACTGTGGCCCATTGCTTGTTCACCGAGATGGTAACACTTTCAGGCATGGCCTCTTTCCCGAACTCTGATGCGTATGAAGATACAGCGGTCTCTGAGGTGTCGAACTGGGCTTTGGGGTCTCAGTCCTGGCATGTTTAGGAACAATCAGGTCGTGCATATCCATTTCACTTATCTGAAAATGGGCAATATTATTTGGGATAAGGAACAATGTTCGGGAAAGGTTTTTGAAGGAAACATTTTTGTTTTTCGCAATCGGCAAAGAAAATTTCTTGTGTTACCCATTTATTAGACCATGCGTTAAATTAAAGACGGTAAATCGGATTAAATGATATCGAGGCCAGAGACAGATATTGCGATTAAAAAATGTTTTATAAACATGATAAAGGTGAGATGATCACATTGACCGTCTTAATGACTAGGTACAGGAGTTGACACTTTAAGAATGGCCAATCCATGGACAGCGGTGGTCTATTAGACATTTGAACCTGAATTCCATCTTTGTACTCAAATCATGCTAATTAACGTGGTAATTAGGCTAATTAGGGGCGTCTTAAGTAGACTAAAGTACAGGAGCGTTGACACTTAAGAATGGCTGATCTTGATTTTTCACCAAAAGATGAAACATTTAGCGCTGTTTCATTCATGTTCCTAATTATGGCGAATAAACCCCCCGCAGCACTGACCCTGACCTTTTGACCCGTTGCTTAATGGACTTGTGCAGGATTGACACTTAAGAAATGGCCGAAACTTAGTCAGGGTACGCCTACTGATATTTATGCAAGTCTCATTTTTGTACTCAATCATCGCCAATTAACCGTGGAATTAGCGCTTGATCTAGGGGCGTTCTTAAGTAGGCTAAGCACAGGATGTTGACACTTAAGAATGCGGATCTTTATCTCTACCTTCTAGAGAACATTTTGGCACTTTTCATTCATGTACTCAATCATGCTAATTAAACTGAGATTGGGTACTTTAAGTGGTCGCCCTCAGAATGTACGGAGATGAAAACTTAAGAATGCCCTTTGAGGGTCCATGATTTACCCATCATATTCCAAGCCTCAAACCCTTTTGTACTCGCAATGCTAAACAAATCTCCATGGGCTCTCCGGCTATGAGGTCACACTGCAGAAAAGCTTTGGACAATATGCCATGCCGCCGATCAAACAGCAGCAGCTCGGACAGCATGAAGGGCTACAAGCAGTCTATGCAGTGAATAAAGAGAGCGAATTGTGGAGCAATAAAATGAACGTCACTTCCGCTTGAGCAAAAGACGTGTGCATTGTCGATGCTGTTCCACTCATAACATAGAGAATTACTATTTTTTATTATTATTTAAATAATACGGTTTTCTCTAGTTTCTGCCATCGATCTGTGCTCAGTTCTTCGTTGAGCTTAGAAAAATTAATCCTTAACTTTGCTTCGCTTATACACCGCACGCACTTTCTGCACCTGAAGTAACAACGTGAGTCTGTGAAACCGCACTATTTATTGAGTGTTCGTTACTCTTTCAAGGAATGTATCCATTGCTCCGACGAGCCTTTTTATCATCAGCTGTTATAACTCGTTAAATGGTAATTATCCAGAGCAAGGTCTTCGATTTTTTTTTTTCGCGTAATTTTATCCTAAGCGCGAATTTCTCTGAGGGAATGTTTAATCACAGAGCCCGGCGTTCTTCTCGGATTTGAATCGGTTTATATTTGTAATGTCGACTATTTATTTCGTAAGTACGTAAATATAGCGAAACATTTCCTTGATATCCTGACTCAGCGACGGATTTAAGTTTAACATCCTGAGGGGAGTAGTGGAGGCTTCCCGCCAAAACTTAAAATGCTGTGGTAAAAGAAAAGAAGAAGAAGAAGAGCTGAACTGCGTTCCTGTGTCTTGATCGATTTATTAAATAATCCTTGATCCTTTATTAGGTCATCACTACCGAGATGATATCACTACCGAGATGATATCACTTCTTCTCTTTCTTCTTAACCTTCTTCTTCTTCTTACCCTAACACTACCGAGAGAATATCACTACCGAGATGATATCAACTACCGAGATGATATCACTACCGAGATGACCTAATAAAGCCGGACCAAATGTCCGTCGTCGTCAACAATTTTCTTTCCGATCTTGATGAAACTTAGTATGTGGGTAGAGGTCGATGAGTGTTGCACAACGATATAACTTTTGTCCGGGTTCAAGGTCAGGGACGAGGTCACGAGGTCACGTAAGTTATAAAAACGCCATTTTCAAAACCTATCTAGTCTGCCATTCTACAAGATATTCGGCAACTGTTTATTGATTATGATAATAAAAATATTATGTGTATCTAACGGACAGATTTTGAATTTCCGTCCCGTTTGGCCGCCACGTAACCTGGAAGATGGTCAAAACACCTCCTGGTACAAAAAAACTTTTTACTTCCGATCTTGATGAAATTTGGTATGTGGGTAGAGGTCGATGAGTGATACCCACGACATATTTTTTTTCCGGATTCGAGGTCAGGGTCAAGGTCACGAGGTCACGAAGTTGTGAAAGTCGCCATTTTCAAAACCTATCTAAGTCTGTCATTTTAGGAGATATCTGGCAACGGTTCATCGATTATGATAGTAAAACATATAGAGATGACCGTCACCCCACACAGGGGTAATTTTTGGTTCTTCAATGTGGGGAGTACCCCATGTACTCATTTTTGAGCAAGACGCCTCAAACTAATTGATTTCTTTAATTGCCTCGGCTTTGAAGATGACACCGTCCATGCTCGAGCTGGTAAGTCCGTGCTACACTGCGTTTGTGGGAGATTGGGTTGCAGGAGTTAAAATCCAGTAATCTGCTGGTGTGGCTTGGTTTCCTGTAACCGAAGTCTTTAGGGAGCAATCAGTTACAGGTAACACCTCGCACCCCAAACAGGCTATCGGGCCATTTTTAAATCTCTAAACTGCCTAAGCCTTTGTAGCTATGTGAAAGGTAATATTAAATGATCCCCGACCCCATTCCTTAGTCTAGGGAAGTGTTTTAGGCTGCCACAAAAACTATACCGGGCAACCCCTGCTATAAGTTATAAAGAATCGCTGTGCACTGCTTTTCATCTCCAATTGTAGGCCTGCAAGTGTGTAAAAAATGAATTTCATTTACGTGCTCATCAAATGTAATAATCGCACACCATTTCAATAAAAATGTACATTTTACAAATTTTACAGAATTTCCTGCTTTTCAAGAATGTTCAACAAGAGGAAAGCATGGTTTTCTACAAGCGTGGAAAAGACCATTTGTGATATTTGGGGTGAGTCAAAATTGGTTCCAATTTTTTTCCCTTTATCATCCTGTTACTTCTTCACAACTAAATGAAGAGCCAACTATTGATTATGTACTGAAATACTGCAGAAGCAAAACACTGCTGCTGGTGCTTTGGCTGATCTTTGGACCATAGGCAAGCAAGCTTTTGTTCGGCATTTAGTAAACTAAAGTGATTATGTTTGAATGTTATAGGACCATCTTCAAAATATCTTGATTAAAAAGACTTGTTAAAAAATAGAAGAAATCTACTGTTTCTTTACTGTTGAACCACCATCGTGTACGCTACCGGTCAAAAGTTTTAGAACATCCCCATTTTTCCAGTTTTTACTGAAATTTAAGCAGTTCAAGTCCAGTGAATAACCTGAAATAATACAAAGCTAAGCGGTAAACTGCCAGAGGTAAAAAAAAATAAAAAAAAGAGTTTAAGTTAACAAAAACTGAAAAATAATGTACATTTCAGAGTTGTTAAAAAAGGCCCTTTTCAGGGAACAAGTCATGGGTTAGCAACTGCACCTGTTCTGCAGCAATGGAAGTAAATTAAGCCTTGAAAGTTGATGCAAACAATTCCTACAGGTGTCCCAACTTTTGTTGATTAGTTACAAACCCCTGTCTATAAAAGCAGTGCTGTAACAGACTGTGTTGCTACACTTTCTGAAGCATTATGTGGACAATATTGCACTGCAGGAAGTAGTATATTGCGATCATAATGGCGAGAAAAAGACAATTAACAAAGGAAGACAGACAGACCATTATAACCCTTAAAAGTGTAGGTCTTTCCTTTAGAGAAATTGCAAAAAGAGCCAAGGTGTCAGTGAGTACAGTTTCCTAAACCATCAAAAGGCACTTGGAAACTGGAAGAAACTCTTACAGGAAGAGGTCTGGCAGACCCAAAGCCACAATACAATCAGAAGACAAATTTCTGAGGGTCAACAGCTTGCGTGATAGGCGGCTCACAGGACAGCAGCTTCAAGCACAGCTTAACACTGGTCGAAGTAAGGAAGTCTCAGTTTCAACTGTGAAGAGAAGACTTCGAGCTGCAGGTTGACAGGCCGAGTGGCAGTAAGAAAGCCATTGCTAAGATGGCAAAATAGAAAAAGAGGCTTGCCTGGGCGAAGCACCGCCAGTGGACTACTGAAAACTGGAAGAAGGTCTTATGGACCGATGAATCAAAATTTGAAGTCCGGTTCATCACGCAGGGTTTTTGTACGCTGTCGAGTAGGGGAAAGGATGGTTCCTCAGTGTGTTACACCAACTGTCAAACATGGAGGAGGAAGCGTGATGATATGGGGCTCTTTTTGCTGGATCCAGAGTCGGCAACTTGCACAGAGTGACTGGCACCCTGAACCAAAAGAGCTACCACAGCATTTTGCAGCGCCATGCAATACCCTCTGGTCTACGCCGAGTTGGTCAGCGGTTCATCCTACAGCAAGATAACGACCCAAAACATACCTCCAGGCTGTGTCAGAACTGCCTTAGAAGAAAAGAACAAGATGGTAGGCTTCAAATCATGGAATGGCAGCACAGTCTCCAGACTTAAACCCCATCGAGCTGGTTTGGGATGACACTGACAAAGCGGTAAAGCAAGCAACCTACAAACGTGCATACACATTTGTGGGACACTCGCTCGGCAACAGTGTTGGGAAGAACTTTCCGAACAATATTTTATTTCCATGTAGAAAGAATGCACAAGTATGTTCGGCTGTTATTTCTGCAAAAGGTGGCTAATCCTTTGCATGGAGTCGAGAGAGAATTTAAGAATTATTATCTGTCTCTACAACAAAAAGAAACGATCTCACATGTATTATAATGTTCTCGAGAGTTGTGTCCTCTCTGTTCTTGTGCTTTAATTTCAGAGTACATGGAAACATTAAACTGCTTACATTTTAGTAAAAACTGGAAAAATGGGGGTGTTCTAAAACTTTTGACCAGTAGTGTAACACTATTATTTCTGTAATAAGGTAACTGAAACTGAACACAGATGAACTAGACTTTTTAACTGTGATGTAAGGCTCATGCACAAATATCACATAAAGAACAAGAAGGGCACATGGTAGAGTGCATACCTCCGCTACATAATGCCTGATCCATGAGAACATATCAGGCCGAATACATTTTTGAAATATCATGCTATACAGTACTATATCATTTTTAGCCCCATCTCTCAATGGTGAAGAATCACATAAAAAATTCTAGTAGTCGGATCCGTATCCGGATCTTCACCAAAATCGAATCAATTCTTCTTTGTCACACACCCAACCTGTCCACCAAGTTTCATCCGGATCCGTCCACAACTTTTTGAGATATTGTGCTATATA
>CM068963.1:14341233-14353287 GCA_035128595.1 Eptatretus atami
ACATGGCATGGTCTTCCAACACTTGTGGCTCATCTTGATCCCTGGTTACAGGACAACACAGCGTGTTCCAAAATGACCTGGCCAACTTTGGTTGTTAATATATTGTGCAATCGTTGCCGCCGGCGTGCGAACGGCCACGTAACTCGAATCGCGGCACGTCGCCCACCGACGGACAATCTTGTCGTGACCCTCTCGGAACCGCCGGGAGCTAGTCACGGGTGGGGTTTAACCTCACCACGATCGTGCCAATTGCCCACCCGCGCAGGATAGGGTTGCTCGCCAAATTCGATCTACCTAAGTACCTGCGCGAATGGTCGACCGGCGATCTACCATGCCACAGGCCGACTCCGGACCAGAACCGCTTAAGCGGTCCGTCCGTGCTACAGTGATAACCGAGCGGTGTTATCGTCGGCCTTGACGGTTCCGATTAATTACCGGGATGTTGCACCCACTACGAACCCCTTACGTGAAGCAGGATGGAGAGTCAACAAAGGAAAGGACGCAGCGAAACGGGGAACAAGTTCACACAAGCACGTTTAATTCACACAGACCAGCACGGAAGGCACGTATTTACAGTACAATAATCACAATGCACATATAAAGCAAAAGCAAGAGTTAAAACCGACTACGCGACACACGGCAATACTTAAACAGTTTTACTTCACAGACGGCGCCAACACACATTTACACAAAAGCAAAAGAAGGAAGCCACCCTCACAGACAAGGAGCGAGACAGGCCGTAGGCCAAATGTGCGCGGACCTAGAGGAGCGGCCAGGTCGCGAGACCGGGGAGGTCTTACCCGCGTCCTCGTGACGCGTTGGCGGGCAAGCCGCAAAGTGTCAGCGCCGCTGTGCCCCGACTCCGTGCCCCTGGCGTGCTTGTTGGCACCACGTTTGGGGTGGGGAGGAACGGGGCCCCCTTTGCACTATCTCAGCGCGGGGAAGGGGAAATTGTTGATGCCCTGGGAGGGGAGTGGCTGGCTGGCTTGGTCCCGCGACGAGACGAGCGATCCCCACACCGCAACCTCGTTACCGACCGCCGTCCTCCTTGCCTCGGACCTGAGCTTCCTTGCCCCGACCCGCCGCCTGCAGCTCCACCGCGCGCACTCCACTTCTTCCAGCTCAACTCTCAACTCCGCTCCCCAACGCTCAACGCTCCACGCTCCACGCTTCTCTCACAACCAACTCCCCAGTTCCACACTCTCCTAGTTCCACACTCTCCTCGCGAGTCGCCTTCCGCTCGCACCTTTATAGCTCTCAGGAGGCGCCGACATGCAAATTCCCGGATCAGAACGCGATTGGAGGCGGGCACACCGCCCCCCCCGGTCAGCCATTGGTCGGGCAAAATGGGCGTGAACCTCCCCTGATCCTAAAATTTGATAGACGGACATAGACGGAATTCACCTACACGCGCCTGGAGCGGGGCCAAGCCGCCTCGCGCTTGCCCATTGGACGGAGGAGAAGTGGGCGTGAAGCATTCCTGATCCGCGGATCGACGCGTTCGGCCTCCACTCCGAACGCGCCCGGAACACGACGTTTGGTGTTGACTGGTGGTGTTTGGGAATGGCCGTAGAAGCGATGATGTGGGATGAAGTTGTGAAGGTAAAGGCGAAGGTGGTGGTGTTTGCGAATGGTTGTAGAAGCGATGATGTGGTAGCGTAGGTGGTGGAGGTGGCGTCGTTGTAGTGTGGTTGGCGCTGTGGTGGGATGGCGCGGTTGTTGAGATGCTGTTTGTTTGAAATTAAAGATAGAACAGAAAAATGGCTAACTCAAAGCGTCGCAGCCCGGATGGATCACATAAATTCCCTCTTTACAACGGGTGTGGGCTAACTACACATGGACCTATCGAGATATCTCACCTGAGGGCTCTTTATGGTGTTAATGCGAATTTCCACAACCGTAACACTACCCCTCCCATTTTTACAGACTCGTCCCGAGTCGTCAAATTTCGTGTGCCATCATGTGTAGTTCTCCCCTAGTATGTTTTACCTTCGGATCCCTGAGTGCGACATTCATGGTATTCGTGTCTCCAAAAAAATAACCTGAGGCTGAGTAACTAACTAACAAACACACTGACTCAGACGACTTAAATAAAATTGCCGGCGCTAGACACACATGCGGGGGCGCACTATATTTACAGTACAACTTAACTTACAAAATTTACACTAACCATGGCCCAGGATCAATGGACTCTGCAAAGAGAAAAACAGGACAGTTCTTGCAACTTCGCGACGATCCTGGCGCACATGGCAATGAACAAGGGCGGGGAAAATCAAACAGAACGGGGCAAACGCAGAATCGAGGGCAGCAGGCATGGCATGGCAAAGGCGGGCAGGCAAGGCATGGCATGACAAGGCCGCTGTAGCAAACACAGCCGGCAGATTAACTGGCCGGCACAGGCCTTGCAGCAAACAACAGCCAGCAGACGAAGTTGGCCGGCCTCTCGCCCGTGCAGTGCAGGTTGGTGGAGAGTGTGGAGGTGCTGGCCACTCAGAAGGCGGGCTCGGACCGACCTACTTGTTTCCCTCCACCTATCGCCTTTGCCTGTCACTGTCCATACCACTCCCTTAATTTGTAAAAACCCAATTTAGCCCAAATAATTTTTTGTTGTTTTTTATTTTCCTTACTTCCCCACTATAATTCATCCCCTAACCCCTTTATCGTCCTTGTTCGGCTAACCTATCGTCTCCTAGCCTACTCCCAACCCTACGTTCCTTCCTGGAGGGGAATGAGGGAGTGCTAGCGTCCTGTGTCGAGGCCCAACGAAACCTCAGGATGGCCTCCTCAGAGTTCAGCGATCTAACCCAAAGTGGGTCCAGCGGCCCACAACGAGAGCGAAGGGATGGATGGTGCGGAGGGGTACACTTCCTAATCTACCCTAACCATTATACCTTTAAACTACCCCGGGGCTTTCAACAAGCGCCTCTCGCTTAACCTCTCGGTTCTAGCAACCAAGATTCCCGTCGCCTGTGTTGGTGTCCTCACAATTTCGGGCCTTGCCCTCGAATTTCCCTCGTGCCCTTGCACGGTCTCATGGCTGGGACGCGTGGCTCCCTTGGCAGGCACTTCCCTCTGCCGATTCTCTAACGATGGCACCCCCGGGCACTACACTGCCTCCGAGCCACCAGCTCCCTAAACACCGGGGAGTGCCCTCCATGGCGACTCCCCTGAAAAGCTCACGTGGCAGGCTGGCTCCCGGGCCCCTTTCCGAGGGTCACCCGTGCCCACGACACTGCCCACGCGGCTAACGCGGCCCCGGGCCCCCGCATCATGCGGGCGCACCCGTGCCCACTACGCTATCCCGGCCCCCATGGGGCCTTGGCCTACCGCGGCCGACTAGCCGGTGCCCGGGTACCCACTCAGCGATACTCACCTTTCGCAGCCACGCTCCCAGCCCGTCAACAGGGCTCCTGCACCCCTCAATTGGGTATCGAGCCTACATTCCCACCAACACACAACGACCTCCATTTGTCAATTTAACTAACCCAGCTAACTCCCTCTACACTGACCCCGGGGTCCCTGGGCGGGAGTCACTCCTCCCCCCAATCACTCATCGCACCATGCATTCCACATTCGCTCCACTCACACAGACCCGCTGGCCTCACTCACTCACCAAGCACATGTTTCCACTCAACTCACCAACTCTTCAACACACACACCGCTGAACTCAGCCATCCTTCTGACTACTTCCCTAACTCACTCGTGTCCCACGTCATCCCTTACACTAGTAGCACATCCTTTTAACCTACGTAGCTAACCTAGTCCCCTCTACACATCCAAAGTCTGTCTCTGTCTCCAATCATCAAAATAATTTCCCCTCCTAAATCTGCCTGCAATCCCTCTGACTAATCCATTCCAACGGGCCCATGAGGACTTACCCCTGCCCCATGGAGCCGGTCTCGCTATGCTAACCTTCCCCCTGACTAGTTGTGTCCTGTGCCCCGGTCAGAGGGGTCTTCCACCCTCTGCCCAGGAATCCTGTTCACCCGAAAGCGAGGCTTGTTATTTTTTTTTCTCTCGCGCAGCACCAGCGCGGCAACTCGCAACCTTCGCACCAGCGCGGAAATTCACAGCCGCGCACCTGTGGCGTGACATCATGGCACTGTTCGCGTCCCTCGTCCTCTTGGACGGTACCATCCGGCAGGGATTCACCCTCCTGCCGGATTTCAACCATACACGCAGCCATGACGTCACCCGGCGCATAAAAAAAAAACACAAGCCTCGCGCTTCCCCACGCGAACACATGTGCTCTGCCCGTTGGAGCTTAACACACACAACTCGCGTGGAGAACCCGTCGCGTTCAAATCCGAAATCCTGCCTAAACTTGTCGTCGCGGGATCGGCAACATTCACCGCGCTCGTTTCCGGACCGGGCTTCACTCCCGCAAGCGAGCACGTGGCGGCCTCGTGTGTTGCACGGCCCGAACCTCACGCTCGCTGCTGGGTAAACCCGCACGGTCCCCATTGCAACTACGGCCGCTACCCGGCCCTTGTCTATTTGTCGCCGTCGTCTCCGTCGCACTCTCGCGCTCAAGCTCCATTCAACCCACACACACCTGCGTGTCACGACACTCACACATCTCAACATTCCACTCACACTCACACACCGGGAGACGCGGCTGCCTGCTCCCGCATGCCGACCGTCATCTCCCTTACACACAGCGACCTTACACACGCGGTCTCCTTCACACTCGGCCGCTCACTCACTCGTGCCATTTCCCTTGCACACGTGGCTCCTTCCACACACGGTGCCTCATCCACACACGGCGTGCTGGGAAGCACGCATCCGGCACACTCGCCACCACACCACTCACACACGGGGTCGCTTCCACACACGGGGGCGCACTCACACCTTTCACCACACACACGGACAACCCACCTGGGGATTCGTGTCCCCACAAGGGTTCCCAGGGCCTCTATACCCCCAAGCTCGGCGTGCACCTGTCCACAGCACTCCCCCTCGACCTCGCCAAGCACGACCGAACTCACCTGGTCGTGATCAGCTTCAAGGAAGAACAGCGTCTCCCTCCGTCCGAAGGAGGCCATCCAGCTGCTTGCACCGGGTCACGAGACAGTCCGCCAGCTCCCCCTCATGGTCCTCCACTACCTCAATGTGTGTGTGTTTGTCACTAACCCGTCCAATTCACTCTCTATCTCCCGTGTCTCTGGCAATACTTTCATTTCCTTCTTTGTCTTTGTTACTTCCCTCGTTTCCATTTTTATTGTGTCTCCTTTATCAGGTGGTCCCAATTGTTCCTTCATCGACGAGTGGCGTCGATCAAGTCCTGCACCACCGACATTGCTCCTTTGGTGCTGTCACACATCCCACCTTATTACGTTGTTCTACCCTCTTCTCCATTTTTATTTTGTGCTCCTTTATTAGGGTTGGTCCTAACTGTTCCTTCATCCGACGAGTGGTGTTGATCAAGTCCTGCACCACCGACATTGCTCCTTGTGGTGCTGTCACACATCCACCTTATTACTTGTTCTACTTCCTGGCTCCTTCTGAGTCGTTCCTCCTCTCGGAACTTCCTGAGTTCTTCGTTCTCCTCCGGAGTTTTTCAATCTCCGTGGACCCCAATCTTGCTCCCCGTTTTAGCTGTTCAATTTCAAACTCACATTGTTCTTGTTTTCTACCCCACAGTTTCTCCTGCTCTTTTTCCAATCTCATCGTTTCTTTTAATTGGCTCATTTCCTTCCTGTTGTTTCATTCGCTGTTCTCTCTTTACTCTTCTTGTTCCTTTCTGTCCTCCTTCTCCAGTTTCATGGTTTGCTTCATTTTGGTTAATCTCCTTTTGTGTTTCATTTCCTGCTGTCTCATTACTCTTCCTTGTTTCCTCTCCTGTCCTTCCTTCTCCAGTTTCGTGGTTTTCTTCATTTGGTTAATTTCCCTTTTGTGTTTCATTCGCTCGTTCTTTGTCATCTCTTCGCACTCCAGCCTTGCCTTTTCTTCCAATTGGTCAACCTCGGCTTCATGTTCCTTTTGTTTCTATCCCATTGTTCTTCTCGTTCTTCCCTCTCCAATCTCGTTGTGTCCTTCAATCTCCTGATTTCTCCTTCCTGGTTCATTCCTTGCTCCTTCACTTTCTCCTCGTATTCCAACCTATTTTTTCCTTTTGTCGTTCAGTTTCAATTCATACTCTTTCAGTTTTCTATTCCACTGTCTTTCTGTTCCTCATTCTGCAGTCTCGTTTTTTCTTCAATTTCCTGATTTCTTTGGCCTGTCTCATTCCTTGTTCTTTGTATTTCCTATTCCACTGTCTTTCTTGTTCCTCATTCTGCAATCTCGTTATTTCCTTTCAATTGGCTGACTTCCTTCTCCTGTCTCAATCTTTGTTCTTTCAGTACTCTTTCTTGTTCCTCATTCTGCAATCTCGTGGTTTCCTTCCATTGGGCAATGTCCTTCTTCTGTCTCATTCGTTCTTCCATCATTACTCTTTCTTGCATCTCATTCTTAGTCTTGCTTTGGCTTCTAATTGTTCGATCTGCACAGTGTGGTTCCTTAACGTTTCATTCTCCGTTCTCGTTCTTTCCTCTCTCAACATCCTCAGCTCGTTTGTAACTCAGAAGCTTTCTTTCCAATTCCTTTCTCATCTCCGCACACTCCGACTTTGCTTTTGGCTTCCAATTGTTCAATCTGCCTCAGTGTGGTTCCTTAACGTTTCACTCTCTGTTTCCGTTCTTTCCTCTTCCAACGTCCTCAGCTCGTCTCATAATTCCTCTCTTTGGCTTTGTGCTCCAGTATCTCATCACATTTTCCCATTTTTCCTCTCTGTTATCCCTTTCCTTGCACATCTCATACCTTTTCTTTCTCATCTTCGATACTCCAACTTTGCTTTTTCCCCTTGTTGTTCCTGATATTTCTGTTCTCTTTCTACTCTTCTTCTAGTTTTCCCTGCCACTCTTATTTCTTTCTATTGTTCTTTCCAGGCTTTATTTGTCCTGATTGCCTGATCTTACCTCTTTCTTTAGTTGCTCTACTTCCAAATTGTGTTTCCGTTTTTGCTCTTCTAACTTTTTTTCCATTCTTCTCCAATTGTTTCCGAAGCCCGCCGATGTCCGCCTGCCTCGCCTGCCATGCCACGTGGTTTGAAACGATTGTTGGGAGCGCTCGCCTCGTGTTGCGCCATTCGCAGCGCCATTCGCCGCGCCATAAATAGCCGCTCGCTCCGTGCTGCGCTGAGGGGCGATCGCGCGCCATTATGCGACCCAGTTTGCCGATAAAGTCCGTGCTCAGTATATGGGGTTGAGCTTCCCACGGATTGTAATTATTAGTACCGTCCCGGGCCATGGATTCTACATTTTTACTACACATATACATTTCTAATACCCCGGCACCCGCTCGCCTTGAGACTCCATCTTATTTCTCGTAAGGGATTAATTTTTTTTTAACTCGCTTGTATTTGGGGAACACGGAGGGTCGCTTCACTCCCCCTGATCCGGTTCCGTGAATTTAGTTGGAGACCGAGGTGGATTTGAACCACACTCCTGTACACCAGTGTTGCGAATTCGCGCCCGCCGGTGTGCGAACGCGCACGTAACTCGAATCGCGGCACGTCACCACCGGACGGACAATTCAGTCGTGACCCTCTCGGAACAACGCCGGGAGCTAGTCACGGGTGGGGGTTTAACCTCACCACGATCGTGCCAATTGCCCACCCGCGCAGGATAGGGTTGCTCGCCAAATTCGATCTACCTAATACCTGCGCGAGTGGTCGACCGGGCGATCGTACCACGCCACAGGCCGACTCCGGACACGAACCGCTTAAGCGGTCCGTTCCGTGCTACAGTGATAACCGAGCGGTGTTATCGTCGGCTTGACGGTTCCGATTAATTACCGGGCGTTTTAAACCCACTACGAACCCTTACGTGATGCAACATGGAAATTCAAACGAAGGAAAGGACGCAGCGAAACGGGGAACAAGTTCACACAAGCACGTTTAATTCACACAGACCAGCACGGAAGGCACGTATTTACAGTCACAATAATCACAATGCACATATAAGCAAAAGCAAGAGTTAAAACCGACTACGCGCACACACGGCAACACTTAAACAGTTTTACTTCACAGACGGCGCCAACACACATTTACACAAAAGCAAAAGAAGGAAGCCACCCTCACAGACAAGGAGGCAGACAGGCCCGTAGGCCAAATGTGCGCGGGACCTAGAGCTGCGGCCAGATCCACGAGACCGGGGAGGTCTTACCCACGTCCTCGTGACGCGTTGGCGGGCAAGCCGCAAAGTGTCCGCGCCACTGTGCCCCGACTCCTGCCCTGGCGTGCTTGTTGGCACCACGTTTGGGGTGGGAGGAACGGCCCCCTTTGCACTATCTCAGCGCGGGGGAAGGGGAAATTGTTGATGCCCTGGGGGAGGGAGTGGCTGGCTGGCTTGGGTCCCGCGACGAGACGAGCGATCCCCCACACCGCAACCTCGTTGCCGACCGCCGTCTCCTTGCCTCGGACTGAGCTCCTTGCCCCGACCCGCCGCCTGCAGCTCCCCACGCGCGCACTCCACTTCTTCCAGCTCAACTCTCAACTCCGCTCCCCAACGCTCAACGCTCCACGCTTCTCTCACAACCAACTCCCCAGTTCCACACTCTCCTAGTTCCACACTCTCCTCGCGAGTCGCCTTCCGCTCGCACCTTTATAGCTCTCAGGAGCGCCGACATGCAAATTCCGGGATCAGAACGCGATTGGAGGCGGGGCCACACGCCCCCCCGGTCAGCCAATGGTCGGTATTGAGGAACTGAGCACTCCGGTTGACCCTTCAGTTCTGGACCATCCTTCATCGACCATCAACGAACACATGGTCAATCTCCATTGCCACACCACCAGTGTTGGAATACCGAGTCCAGCAATGAGCCTTTTGGCGCTGAAACCATGAACCAGCCACCCTGAATGCATGACTACTTCCAAAGTCAAGAAACTTAGTGCTATTCTGGTTCACATTTCCAGACCCATGGGTATCAACACATGTCTTTTAACCATCCCTATCAGTTCCAGGCGATGCATTTAAATTCCCCAAGACCAGAAGAGTATCTCGCCTGGGGCACTGATCAACCACAGACTCGAGCGTGGCATAGAATGCGTCCTTCATCGTGAGATCACTATATAGAGACCAGGGAAATAACACCCAAGTTGTGAGGAATCCTTAGTCTCATAATACGCTCGTTGACTGGTGTTACCTCAATTATCACTGGAGTCAGCTTATTGGACACAGCTACAGCAACTCCTTGGGCATGGTAACCATCAGAGCAACCAGACCAATAGTAGGTGTAACCACCCGCCATGATCTCGCCACTATCCGGTCTCTGAAACTCAGAGAGTGCTGCAATACCGATGTCCAAACGCTTGAGCTCAGATGATAATAGAGAAAGGTGATCATCCTCGCTTTGGGATTGGACTTTCCAGGCACCCACCCAAAGGGACTGCTTCAGGTTAACCCAAGGAGTCCGCCGTCTACTGGACGACACCTCAGCACCATCCCGACACACACGACTGCAATCTGACCCGGGAAGGTTACCCCGTGGTTTTTCTCCTATCATCAAAGAGTGACGGTCCCGAAGGCTTTGCCCCAATCCCATCATCCGATGAGCTGCCCTGCAAAGGACAGCTGGACAGGAGGTACTCCTACTGAGTGGATTTTCAATTTTCTTTGCATTTTCTTGTGTTTTGCGGAATGAGGGGTTTTACAGTGGCCAGAGTGCAAATCCTGCCACCAACCTCCTGAAAAATTTAACCCAACTGCAAGAGGACGTCCGCAGACACAGTTGGGCACTAGATATGGATGGTCGTTGGCTCACAAGGAGCTCCTCCACCCTTTGTCAGGTTTTGTTTTTAATCCTGCTCGGTTTCCATGTCCATACACCCTCCTCACTCAGAAACCTGGTGGGGAAAATGGTTTTGTCGCCGACACCCCGACCATGAAGCAGGTTAGTACAGGTTTACGTGGTACTTGTAGCAAGTCCCAGATGTAATCTGGCTTGACCTGAAGTTGTCAGAAACAGAAAAGTACTGGTCGACCAAGCACAAGTGCAGCGGATGTTGAACGAGTGTGAATCACTTCAACATTGTCCCAGAAATTAAATCTGACTTGCATCCAGAGAACTGGGACTACCAACCACCACTGTATACAGGATTTTGCACAAAAAAACTGAAGCTTTACGCCGATAAGGTGCATATTCTTCAGGAACTCAAACCAAATGACAGACTCAAATGCAAGGCGTTTGCCTTGGAAATGCTCAGTCGCATAGACGATGACGAAGATTACCTAAAAAAGGTCATGGTCACAGACGAAGATTACCTAAAAAAGGTCATGATCACAGACGAAGCTTGCTTTCATGTATTTTGGAAGGTCAACCAACACAATGTGAGGATCTGGGGCTCTGAAAACCACCAAATGGCCATTGAACACATACGTGACAGTTCAAAGGTCAATGTGTGGTGTGGCCTTCTCCATGACCACTTCGTGGGTCCATTTTTCTATATGGAGGATACAGTGACCTCAATCATTTACATGAACATGTTGGAAGAATTCGCCTTTCCACAGATTGAAGACCTGCAACCCAATATCATTTTTCAATCGGATGGTGCTCCCCCTCATTGAGCCTGTCATTTAAGCTGTCCTGAATGAAAAGTTTCCCGGTCACAGAATTGGCTGAAACTGACCAACCGCCTGGCCCCTACAATCACCAGACATAACTCCCCTTGAATTTTTTCTGTGGGGGTTTGTCAAAGAGGTTGTCTACAACACCAATGTGGCAAACCTGCAGGATCTTTGTTCTCAGATCACAGCTGCATGCGCACTGGTGGATGCAAACATGCTGAGCCGAACATGGCAAGAACTCGTGTACTGCCTTGATGTCCTATGCAAGCCAAACAGAGCTCACATTGAAGTGTATTGATGGTGTGCACAAAACCTTATGAGTTTCTGTATCATATAAACGAAAGGGTATCGTTGTATCATTTGTGGTTATAAATATATTGTTGCGAGCCGGGGGTCGGGTGAGAAGACCACTAGGTGGGGGAAGCTATCTCGGCTCCCACTAGACTCCCCGGAATTGTAGGCCGTCGCACACGGATAATCTGGATGCGGCGGGTCGCTTAACCGACCGTGGACATCAATAACTGAACCGCGTGACCTAGGTCCTCCCGTCTATGGGTTAATCGGGTTACCTAATTAATCACGTGGTTTATTACTGGGGAACATGCCCTCGGTACACCTTGTCCGAACCAGATCACCTACCGGACCGGATCACTTTACCAGATCGGATGCAGCCGACCGACACTGCCAAGGACGTACCGGCTAAAAGGAACGGATCGTTGGGAATAAAGTCCCGGCTACACTAGGATTCGGACCATGCTGGATCAATGGAAGAAAAGACAAAAACGAGCAGGGAACATTCCTAATAATGATTTATTACAATGGGCGAGGAAAGGCTATGTGGCACGATCAAGATTTATTGGGGTGTGTTGTGCAGAGATAGGGGAGAGAGGTGTGGTGCAGTAAATAAACAGGCAACTTACAAAAGCGGACAGAGTGCAGACTTAACGTGAAAATAATAACAATAATAATAACAATAACGATCTTCTGCAGTCTTACTTAAGAGACAGGCGCCAGCACACACACGCACACACACAGACACAGAAAACCCGATGAAGGGGAGTATTGAAACAGAAGGGGAAAGGAGTTGAGGCTACGATCTCGGTACCTTTGTTCTTGATCGCACGAACGCGCCACCAATAAGTTTCGGGGGGGAATGCTCCGTAGAGCGGCACCCGACAGTGGGCGCATCGTCTCTGGCTTCAGCAGAGCTAGTGCAGACCGTGTTCGTGTGGGAGGGGCTTGAGTGGAGAAGGGGCGGAGTCCAGGGTGCGTGGACGGAGTGGTAGGCGGGACCAGGTTGGCGGGTGGGGTCGATGTCGTGTGGGCAGAGACGAGGAGGCGGAGTCCAGGCAGTAGGAGGCGGGTCGTGGCGATGTCGACGAGGCGAGAGTGGGAGAGGGGCGGAGTCCAGGCAGCAGGAGGCGGGTCGTGGCGATGTTGACGAGGG
>CM068963.1:14446929-14457823 GCA_035128595.1 Eptatretus atami
ACAATTTCGACACTTGTTTGGTCCGGACGATATCGACACTTATTTGGTCCGGATGATATTGACACTTGGTCCGGACGATATCGACACTTATTTGTTCTGGACGATATTGACACTTATTTGGTCAAGACGACATCGACACTTATTTGTTCTGGACGATATCGACACTTATTAGGTCCAGACGATATCAACACTTATTTGGTTCAGACGATAGACACTTATTTGTTCTGGACGATATTGACACTTATTTGTTCTGGACGACATCGACACTTATTTGTTCTGGACGATATCGACACTTATTAGGTCCAGACAATATCAACACTTATTTGGTTCAGACGATATCGACACTTATTTGTTCTGGACGATATCCACACTTATGTGGTCCAGACGATATCAACACTTATTTGGTTCAGACGACATCGACACTTATTTGTTCTGGACGATATCGACACTTATTTGGTCCAGACGATATCAACACTTATTTGGTTCAGACGATAGACACTTATTTGTTCTGGACGATAGACACTTATGTGGTCCAGACGATATCAACACTTATTTGGTTCAGACCATATCGACACTTATTTGTTCTCGACGATATCGACACTTATTTGGTTCAGACGATAGACACTTATTTGTTCTGGACGATATCGACACTTGTGTGGTCCAGACGATATCAACACTTATTTGGTTCAGACGATAGACACATTTGTTCTCGACGATATCGACACTTATTTGGTCCAGACGATAGACACTTATTTGGTTCAGACGATATCGACACTTATTTGTTCTGGACGATATTGACACTTATTTGGTCCAGACGACATCGACACTTATTTGTTCTGGACGACATCGACACTTATTTGGTCCAGACGATATAAACACTTATTTGGTTCAGACGATATCGACACTTATTTGTTCTGGACGATATCGACACTTATGTGGTCCAGACGATATCAACACTTATTTGGTTCAGACGACATCGACGCTTATTTGTTCTGGACGATATCGACACTTATTTGTTCTCGACGATATCAACACTTATCTGGTTCAGACGATATTGACACTTATTTGTTCTGGACGATATCGACACTTATTTGTTCTCGACGATATCGACACTTATTTGGTCCAGACGATATCAACACTTATTTGCTTCAGACGATATCGACACTTGTTTGGTCCGGACGATATCGACACTTAGTTGGTCCGGACGATGTCGACACTTATTTGTTCCGGATGATATCGACACTTATTTGGGCTGGACGATATCCGATCCTCAAAACAAAAAATAATATTTCGATGATATACCTTAATTAGTCTGTGAGAGTAGCAGGCAAAAGCATCCACAGTGAGGGAACGATTCACCCAGAAGGACGTGGCGCGGTACCGCTATCGACTGGAAGGTCTTCTACAAGTGGATGAAGCACTCATGCAAGTACTCCAATTAAATGGTTGATAAGGAACAGTTGGCCAGGCTGTCGCTTCATAATATATATATATATATATATATATATATATATATATGTATATATATATATGTATATATGTATATATATGTATATGTATATATATATATAAAATCGCTTTAACTTTAAAGCCGGTCTTCACCACACATGCACCAGTTAATGAAATATAATGAATTTGTTCAAATAATGACTTTATCCACGAAAGAGTTGCAACTTAATGCAGAACAACCCTGGAGACATTGTAAAGTTCAATCGCCCATGAAATAAACATTGCAGATAATCTGCTGTCTTGCCTGTTCGTCTGTGTACGCTTCACTTGATACATCAGTTCAGGGTCCGTGCAAATGCTATAACCTTTTTTAAAAAAATGTCCGTTTTTCACCAGATTTGCTTTGATTCCCTGTAGAGCATCTCCCAAAACTTCTGAAAATATAGACACATATCTGACAGACGCTATGGATGGGCAGGCCCTCTGGGGGACAGGGCACGAGGTCCATCAGTGGACGCATTAAATCATATAGCTCAATGAAGCTGGTTAATTTTGGCACATTCCTAAATTTTTTATTCATTCAATATAATTCACCAACCAGTATAAAAAGGTAAGTTTAATGCTTTGGAAATTTCACATTTTCTTGTGTATCTATGGAGAAGGAGGGAACATAGCCGAGCTTGCTTAAAGTAAGTGGGTATATCAGCTTAGTTATAAGACTCGTTATTTCTTTAAATTATCAGATTTCACAACAGATTTCGACACTTATTTGGTCCGGACGATATCCGATCCTCAAAACAAAAATAATATTTTGATGATATACTTTAATTAATCTGTGGTGGTGGTCGTATGGCAGCTTAGCTGCCGGGGTAGCTATCATTTCTTGAAGCGCGACTGTGTCGCTGATGCAGTGCCCCTCTACCAGTGCACACACTGGAACTGGTACTCATTTTCACCAACCTCAGAAGGATGACAGGCTGAGTCAACCCCCTGATGTATTAATTCAGCGGCCGACGGGGCTTGAACCTAGGACCCAACTATAGACCGGGAGCCCGGGGCCCTGAGCTCAAACGAACGAGGTACTAATATCTGAGCACAGGGGCATGAATGGAGTATCAAAAGACATATAGAAAGTTATTTCTGCCGGGTACCACCCTCTGCGTAAGGACCCTGGTGACAGAAATAGACCCTGGTGACAGTAAGGACCCTGGTACCCGGCAGAAATAACTTTCTATATGTCTTTTGATACTCCATTCATGCCCCTGTGCTCAGATATTAGTACCTCGTTCGTTTGAGCTCAGGGCCCCGGGCTCCTGGTCTACTAGGATCCTAGGATCGCAAGCCACCACCCTAACCACTGAGCCAACACCAGGCTACAAATTAATCTGTGAGAGTAGATCGTGGAAAATCAAATCATATATTGCATGAAATCGCTTCAAGCTCCTAATTTGAAAACCATAGTGCTTTCAAAAGCGATGTACCAAGCGATTCGTAGCAATGATGAACAGGCATTCGATAATATTAGTGAGGAAAGTGAAAAGGAGACATTATCATTGAGAAATCATTGCGGCCTGTTCCAAGTCAAGGCATGGTTGAGTCGGCCATAAAAACATGGTGGCTTCAGACCCCAGTGAGGTTACCCAGGAAACACCCTTTAGACCCCAGACAGTGAGGTGGCCGAGGATCGCCTGATGAAGAATATAATTAAATAAGGCCATTAATATAATTATCTTCAAAAAGGGTGTTTTAATTAACCCAAACACCCAATTTTCTCTCTTGCACTTCGTTTTCCTTTTCTTAGTGTGCATGCAAAGTTTCAGGCTGCTGGGTTTTTATAGTTTTGGAGTTATGGATGAGACACACTGACACTCACTGACATTTATTAGAATAGATAAAAGTTATTGATTACTTGATAAACAAATGCATGTCACTTTCATCGTCCTGTTTGCCTTCGAGTAATTTGGACTGCCGGGATTGGCCTTGTAAATAACGTCTTCAAAGGAGATTATAACCGTTAGGCATTTACGGGGACCCGTTGGTGGCCTCTGTGAACGCGACAATACGTTTCACAATGGTGCTGACCGATTTGAGCTCTGTAGAGATATTGATGGTGCCCATGTACAGTAGAATCATATGCTTAAGTATTCATTAAATGTATGCCTTCTATTGCATTATGTTTGAGGTTTACCCATCTAACCCCTTTTCATTGAAATAGATACTTACTTCATAAACACCCTGTATATACTTGAGCATTTGTAAGTGTGTATGTATGTATGTTTCTATGCATGTATGTTCACTCACTCAAGGACCCAAACGACCATGAGGACCTAAATGACCCTGAGGACCCAAAATATCCAGAGGACCCAAAAGACCCAAACAATCCCGTAGACCGGAAAAAAAACCCACGGACACAAAAAAACTTTGAGGACCCCGAACACCCAAAGACCTCGAGGACCAAAATAATGAGAGGACTCAAAATACCCAGGGATCCAAAAGACAGAAAATACCATGAGAACCCAAAATACATAGAGGACCCATAAGATTCAATGGACCAAAAGACCCAATGGGACTATCTGGGACCTGTGTAAATTCTGCATAATGTAAAATGTGACTTTAGGTCCCCCCCCCCCCCCCCACACACACACACACACACACACACATACTCCCAAGTCCCCAACCCCCTCCCAACTCTGTCCTATCTCTGCACTCTCCACCACCACATCCAAACTCTGTGCTCCCCTCCCCTTTTCTTCAAATCCTCAAACCCCCTCCCAACCCAAAGTCCTCAACTTCCCCCCCCCACTTCCCCCTCAAAATCCTCAAACTCCTCGATCCCAACCCTGTCCCCTCTCTGCTCCCATCCCCAGCCAAACTTGTCATCCTCTCCCGTTTCTTCTTCAAGTCCTCAACTGCCTCAAAACCCCAAGTATTCACCCCCCCTCCAACCCCAAGTCCTACTCCCCCCCCCTTCCCAATGTCTCAATCTCCCTCTTCCAACTCCATGCACCCCCACCCACAACTCTCTGTCCTCCCCTCCCCATTTCTTCCCGTTATAAACAACGTTACACAGGGAACTTTGGCACATGTGAAGGCCATTCGGCCTATCATACCTGCGTAGTTCCTGTCCCTTTTTGTGAAGAACAGTGTAAAAACGTACATAAAGATGGAATGTTAAATTCACAATCACTTCCCCCTTATCCTGACTATAATTCACGGACCGGTGTTTGTTTGTTTGTTGCACTACTGCTGCAGTTCTGAGCCAGTTACATCCAGGCTTGCTACATAGGATCAGCGTGACACCAATTAATGGATAGGGGTGTTTTTATCTTTGCCGGTCGTCTTTGGTGGAGGGGGAGGGGGCAGACGCAAATTCTCTATGTAAATGTGTATCATGGTAGCACCACATCCAGGTTTTCCCTGGTATTACAACCCTTCACCATTTACAGTCCAGTATTCCTGTCTCCACGTTTTCCAGTGCAGTGAGGTGTTTTTTAATTGTAAGCAGAAGGTATGTTTTTGCTTCATGCACGTAACCCAGGTTATTTTATTTTGTTTTTTTGCCTATACAGAGCTGTCAGTTGCCGATACACCACCCAAATAAAGGTATGCATCAGAATAACGTGTTGCATGCTTGGAACAAGATCACACGTAGGGTGTGTGATCTGCTCGTTCTATTACTATAGCAAGTACCATTTTTAAAGTCTTTGGTATGATTCGGCCAGGGTTAAAAACTCGCATTTGCCAACCTTCCACAAATGAAATGGTCTTTTGTGTCCCACAAATCCCACATACAGTCTAACCACAAATGCCACAGAGTCTTGTATTTTTCCCACATATTTAGTGGGTTTTCATAGTTCATTAATTGCAAAGGAGCGTTTTGAAAGCCCCTCAATGGGTAGAAAGGTGTTTTTCTTTCATAAACTGGTTCAGAATTTGACGATTGTCCCATTACAGTTTCCGCAATGGAATCCTATGTCGCCGATATTAATAAAGCAATGGTGAGACAATTTCCCAGCTTTCTTTTTCCCCCATGAAGTACTTAAACTTCTGGTGAAATATTCTACTATACCAGTGATATTTCATCGTTCTTTCATCCTAAAAAAGAAATTCCATACAAATATTTATGCAGCAAAGGGCTTCCTGAAGGAGAAATAATAAACATTTCACTTAACACGTTCCTCCTCACAAAAGGATAAACTATAAATAATGCATATCATGGTTCATCTTCTAGCTATGCTCAGCAGACTCAGACCTGAATGATCCCACATCATTTCAAACAGATTCTGCATCTACTGCATGCATAAACTTGGCACAAAGCCTTTTGGAATTATTATAATGATCTACTGTGTGCACTTTTCTCGTAGTCATACTGTACTAAATACTGGTGAGTTCCAGGTGTTTCTTCCAGGATATGTAAACGTTAATGTCTATGTAGATACAGCACTATAACAAAAAGTTATGGAATCTGTCACTATCCTGACTTCTTAATGTCATCATGAGATAACGGAATGAATGCACAAGCTCCCCATCAAACAGAATGGATCATGATGAGTTTCCCTGTAAACATGAAACATAAAACATCTTGTATGTGAATGGTCAAGCAATTACAAAAGCAACTAAAGGGCACTTTATTTCACGACACCATTGTGACTGTAACAACATGACTGACAGCAGAGGTATGATAATTGCTTCTCAGGCAAGGGAAGAAATAATAAAGACATTACAAACGAAAACAAAGGTAAAATAGTAGGTAAGGACCAAGAAAGTTACTGGAAGCAAATTACCTTGGGATCCATTTGTGCATTACCAAAGAGCAACACCAATTGTGTGGTCTTCACTAAGCAGCAGCTGCGAGGCTTGCTTGGAGACAAATGCTCAGGCACAGCTTTGGAGGACTTGCCATGTTCAAGGATGGTGGCATTAAAGGCTCACTCTGAAATGATTATACTCAGGAGTGCTACTACACTTTAATAATGTATACAACATTTTCTGCATGTACTCCATGCACACTCAAAGTATGGAATATAAGATTCGACTGCAATCCTTATTGTATGCACACACAAGGAACTGTCACAATAAGAAGCTCGGTTTGGGGTCGAGTCGGCGAATAGTTGAGGGATTATGATGTCATGTCTGGTTTGGGTTCAGACTCTGAGGAGTTATCAACCCTGATGCTTCATGGTCATTAAAAGTAATGAGTATCATCGTATGGCACCAACTGTACTTATAGAAATAAAACTCGTTCAGGGGAAAAAATACGACTCGCAAGACAAAACGTGGATATCAAATTAAAAAGTAAAATAATAAAGACTTGTGTTTTGCAGGCAGAGGCAAAAAAATAATAAATAGACATTTTTCAAAAAGACAAACATAATTTAAAAGTGGAATACAAAGAGAAATGTAATAGTATTTGTCTTTGAAAGACCAAAGGTATCACTCATGTCTTCAACAAAACAAATTCCCCTCCGACAACCCCTTCCCCCCCAACTCCCTTTTGAACGAGAAGATCCTCCCTTAACCTGTATAACCATATGTTGTGACTACCATGCTGGGATATATCCTCAGGTGAACAAAACTTGGACTGGTCCTGTGAAGAGGTTGTGACTCAGTGATTTGGACAGTTGGCAAGAGGTCATGTCCTTTGAGCGTTTCGATGTCAGTGGAATACAAGTGGCTTCACAAAGGAAATGCAGTTCTTCGACAGACTATTCATAAATTAAATGAAAACCATTGTCTCACATGAAATGCATTACAACCCTTAAAGTCCAAGTGTCTACTCACTTTACCAATAATTTGGGTCACTTTAAAAGCAAGTGGCCTATGTTGTACAAAATGCAATTTTCACATTTTTAAAAGTTGTAATTATCATTTCTGGCACCAAATATGATTCCCCAGGGGGAAGCGCTCCCCCTCCCCCACCACCCACCTTCCACTGCCATCCTGCTTCCTCCCCACAAAGATTTCTTAAACATTCCTCATTTTGACTTGCACATACTCAAGTTATTTTTGACTTCACTCAGAATAAAGTTTCTCATGGTTTTATAAAGCTCCTGAGCAATTTATATGTTATCTTAAAACATGAAACAAAGCCATCCAATTTGCAGAGTTACTCACTCTAATAGCCGAATAACAGTCACCTGAACAAAGGTACATTTCGCTTAACATTCATCTTTAATGTCAGGAAGCGAAAGAGTGGTTATCAGGCAACACGAGCGTGACAAATGTTGGAATTACCCCAAACTACAATGCTCACTTGTCTCTTTATCCCCAATATATTGTTACGAATTTCGGTCCGCCCGGCGTGCGATCGGCCACGTACTCGAATCGCGACCGGGCTCGCCACTCGAAAGGCCCAATCAAGTCGTGACCCTCCCGGAACAACGCCGGGAGCTAGTCACGGGTGGGTCTTCGCGACCTCACCACAATCGTGCCAATTGGCCACGCGCAGGATAGGGTTGTTCGCCAAATTCGACTACCTAAGTACCTGCGCGAGTAGTTAACCGGGCGATCGTACCTCGCCGCAGCCGGCCGAGGACACGAACCGCTTAAGCGTCTCGTTCGTGCTTCAGTGATAACCGAGCGGTGTTATCGCCGACCCCGACGGATGTGATTCTATTTACTGGGTGCTTACCCCTTCTACACAATTCCTTCCGTGATGCAAGATGGCACTTTCAAACAAGGAAGAGGAGGCGCAACGAAACGGGGAACAGTTCACAAGCACTTTTATTAAACACACAGCAGGACACTTATTTACGCATACAGTGAATATGCACGTATATCAGTGATACAGTGATGATCATGCACGTAAATACAGTCAAAGCAAGCAAATGAAGAGTTAATTCCGAATAAATGTTTTTATTCACCAGTTACTTAGACACGTTCTACTTGTCAAGACGGCGCACCACATGCACTATTACAAAAGCAAAGAAAGCCACCCCAAAGACAAGGGTGGCAGACAGGTCCGTGGACCAAATGTACGTGGAGCCTGGATGAGCGGCCAGGTCCACGAGACGAAAGGTCTTACCAGCCTCGTGGCGCGATGGCGGGCAAGCTGCAATGTCAAGCGTAGCCGCACCTGACCTCGTGCCCCTGGCGTGGCCGGTGAGCTCTCTCGGCGTTCTTCGCGCATGGCTCGCGCCTACACAGCAGGCACCACGGTTGGAAGGGAACGGACGGGGTTACCGGCATCTCTCAGCGCGGATGCTCGGTATGGGGGGGGGGGAATTGTTGATGCCCGGTACAGGGGGGATTGTGATGCCCGGTATGGGGGGGGGTGGTTGAGGCTCTCTCAGTACGTCAATGCTCTTTTGGCGAGACGGGGTTACGCGGTGCTTCTTCAGCGCAATGCTCGTTATGGGGGATTACTCTTTCCGGCGAGTTGACGTCTGTCGAAGCAGCTCTGGACCGCACTGCACTGGCTCCGGCAAGCCCTCCCTGGCTATGGCCTCCACGTCGCCCCTTTTCCCGGCGGTGGTCCCCACGTAGCCCTCTGGCTTGCAACTAAGCCCCTCTCCGCGTCCCTACTTCGTTCACCAACTCCCGCTCTTCTCGCCCCTCAACTCTGACTTGAGCTCTGTTCTGTTCGTCCTTCCTTCCATCGACGGCCCGCGCTCCACGTGTCTGCCACGAGCTCCGTTGTGTCGCCCTTTATAGCCGGGGAGCGGAAAAAATCGACCCCCGACCATGACCCCTGACCCCGGCCAAGCCGACGTGGTAGGAATCACCAAAGCCCTCGCCCTGTCAGCGTGACCCCTGACCCGGCAAAGCGTACTGGTTGAAATCATCGGGGCCTCGCCCTGTCAGCGTGACCCCTGACCCCGGAAAAGCGACGTGGTAGGAATCACCAAAGCCTCGCCCTTCGCTCAGCTTCATCCCGCCGAGCTGATGGTGGTGTTTAGCCCCCAAGCTCGTCCGCCTGGCGGCTCCTCCGCCCGACGAGCCGATGTGTGTGTGTTTCCCCGCGCGAGCTTCGTCTCCGCGAACCGATGCGTGTAATTGCTCCCGAAGCTCCGTCCGCCAGCGCGGCTTCGTCCCGCCCGACGAGCCGATGTGTGTGTGTGAGTCACCGAGCTCGCCTCGCCGAACCGATGCGTGTTATGCATCGAAGCTCGTCCGCCAGCGCGGCTTCGTCCCGCCCGACGAGCCGATATGTGTGTGTTGAATCCCGCAGCTTCGCCTCGCCGAACCGATGCGTGTTATGCATCGAAGCTCCGTCCGCCAGCGCAGCTTCGTCCCGCCGACGAGCGACGGTGTGTGTGTGAGCTTTCCGGCTTGTCGTCGCCGATACCGAGTGCGTGTGTTATGCATCGACAGCTCCGTTCCGCCAGCGCGGCTTCGCCCGCCCGCACGAGCGATGCTGTGTGTGAGTCACCCGAGCGTTCGCCTCGCCGAACCGATGCGACTGTTATGCATCGAAGCTCCGTCCGCCAGCGGCGGCTCGTCCCGCCCCGACGGCAGCCGATGTGTGTGTGAGTCACCGAGCTTCGCCTCGCCGAACCGATGCGTGTTATGCATCGAAGCTCTGTCCGCCAGCGCGGCTTCGTCCCGCCTGACGAGCCGATGTGTGTGTGTGTGTGTGTTTCACCGGGGCTTCGTCCGACCGAACCGATGCGTGTAACCCCCCGAAGCTTCGTCCGCCAGCGCGACTTCGGCCCCGACGGAGCGATGTGGCGGCGTTGGTATGATTAATCACGCAGAAGCGGTCGGCTTAGACGCTGCTGATGCTGTTGGGCCGCGTCGGACGGTGGCGGACGTTGGTGAGAAATCACTCAAGACGTCGTGCGTTAGAACGCTGGCGCGAGATTTCGGCCTCCGATCGTTAGAGGCGGGACGATTGGTTAGCAAAATCAACGCAGACTAGGCCGCTTCAGCGATACTGCGGTCCAGACTTCGGCGTTGTTGTCTTGGGACGAAGGCGATGCCATGTTTGTGGGTAGCGTGTTGGATGGTAGTGGAGGGGAGAAGGGGCTGAAGGTGTTGGGGTTTGGTTGTGGTTGTTTTGGGGGCGTTGTGGGTGGTTGGCGATTTGGTTGTTGGGGGATGATATTGGTCCAAAAATAATGATGAGAGAAAAGAAAAACGGCTATCTCAAGGATCACAGTCGCTCTGTGAACACAGAAATCTCTCCATAAACAATCGGGTTGGGTGAAATATCTTTAACTTACAGACATATTTACTATGTATTGTGCGGTTTAGAATCTGGATTGCATGAGGATCTTGTATGTTTGGTATTGTGCAAATTTTGCGACAGTCCGTAGACAATTATTTATGTGTAATAGCTTTTGTGTATAACGTAACATTGAATGTTTTCACATAGCAAGTATGGTCCTAGAACATGTTATACAGATCATGAATTTTGCTTCCTTTTAAGAATAATATTGACATAGGCTGTGTGATTTATATTATGTGGAGAAGTTAGCTACAGGTGGTATGTAATTCCTGATTT
>CM068963.1:14469828-14502960 GCA_035128595.1 Eptatretus atami
CCCACATGACGTCGACCCCACCCGCCTATCTGGTCCCACCTACTACTCCGTCCTCGAACTCTGGACTCCGCCCCTTCTCGACTCTAGCTCCTTTACGGTGCCCAATTCCTGGTTCTAAACTCCCTCTTCATCGGGTTTTCTGTGTCTGTGTGTGTCCTGGCGCCTGTCTGCTTAAGTAAGACTGCAGAAGATCGTTATTATTATTGTTATTATTTTCGCGTTAAATCTGCTCTGTGTCCCCTTTTGTAAGCTGCCTGTTATTTTGCACCACACGCTTCTTTCTCTCCCTGCATTACACACAACAATAAAACTATTCACTGTGCCACATATCTTTCCTCGCCTGCTTGTAAATAAATTATTATTGTTGGGAATGTTCCCTGCTCGTTTTTGTCTTTTCTTCCATTGATCCAGCATGGTCCGAATCCTACTTTTAGCCGGGACTTTATTCCCAAGATCCGTTCCTTTTTCCGTTGTCCTTGGCAAATGTCCTCGGCTGCATCCGATCCGTAAAGTGATCCGGATCCGGTAGAGTGATCGGTTCGGACAAGGGTACGAGGGCTGTTCCCCGGTAATTAAACCACGTGATTAATTAGGTAACCCGATTAACCCAAGAGGGAGGACCCCTAGGTCACGCGGTTGAGTTATTGGCTCCACGGTCGGTTAAGCGACCCGCCGCGCCACGGAATTATCCGTGTGCGATGGCCTACAATTCCGGGGAGTCTGGGTGGAACCGACATAGCTTCCCACTCTCGTGGTCTTCTCACCCGACCCCCCAGCCCGCACACAATATATACATATATGTATATATTCATATTATCTATATCATGTCAGACTAATATATATATATATATATAATGATATATATATATACAGTATATATATATATTTATTTATCGATATTTATTTATAGAAATTTATTTATGTATATTTATATTACGAGTTGTAACCAATTTACTATTTATATAAATATTTAGATAAATGGACCTATATATATATATATTTATATTATATAATATAATATACATATATATATATATGTATTATATATACACACATATAAATATATATATATTATTAATTTCTATATAATATATATATTTACATATTTATATGTGTATGTGTTTATATATATTTACATGGTATAATATATATATATATATTATATATATATATAAATATGTACATAATATATATATATATATATATATATTGAAAATATGTTTATTTGTATATACATACACATATATATTTATGCCTATGTATATATTATGTATTCATATATAAATTATATTATATATATATATATATATTGAATATTTGTTTATCTTTTTATTTTATATATTTTATATATGAATATATTTAAATATGTGTGTGTATATATACACACACATATTTTAAATATATTCATATTTTATACATATATTATTACACACATACATATGTATATATGTATACACATATTATACATTATAATACACACACATACATATGATATTATATGTATGTACTTATATATATATATGTATATGAAGATAATTAAGTCCTCCAACCTGGACAAATACCATGATAACACTGTCACAACTGCAGCCCCAGAAGGGCCTCTCACAACGTGAAGACACCAAGGTCAAATGCTGTCATCAAGCAGATGAAAAGCGAAGCTATCCACGAATTTTGTCCTTGTTGGGGATCGTCAGGGCAACACATCGCTCACTATTCCACCTTGGCATCTTTTCAATGCAAAAGGCCCTTCTGGGGCTGCATTCATCATGTCATTGCCATTGTGTTCTTTCATTTCGGAGGAATTAATCAACTTAATCAAACTCCCGACCATTTAAAATAACGGTGATGCCACCTGGTGGGGTGGAAGACAATGTGTCCATGTGGCAGATGGCACTTGTTAGTTCCAAATCGTGCAGCAATAGCTGCAATGGGACTCCATCCAGCATCCTTTTGCTAACTTTGTGGTGTCATATGTGCCACTTTAGCACACGTTGCAGACTATGTGGTAACAAATGTGAAAGGTTCGATGCCCAACAACAACATGGTAAATATATTGTTACGGCTGTGGAAATTCGCAGAACACCATATAGGTCCTTAGTTCAGCTATGCCGATAAGTCCGTGTTCAGTTAGATTTCCCCACCGTTGTTTAATGGGCATTATTCGTGTCACCCGGGCTGTGATCTTCGAGTTAGCCGTTTTTCTTTACTATCGTTATTTTGGACCAACCACCACACCACCCACCAACCACCTTCTCCACCACGCCACAATGCCAACCACCTTCTCCACGCCACCCACCAACCACCATGTCAACCACCAACCACCCTCTCCACACCGCCTTCATAACAACGACATCTCCCCACCATCTCCTAAACCGCATCTCCCCCACCCGAATAACATCGCCTCACCTTCATCTCCGCAAACGCCGCCATCTTTGCGCCAGCCACGGCGAGTTCCCAGCGAACAGCGTCGCTGCAAACAGATGCGGGGGTTTCCTTGTTGGCGCCAGCGACGGTGATCTCGCGCACGTCCGCTCTGTGGAGGCTTCGCCTCGGAATTCGGATCACAGGAGAAAAAGGGGCGGGGCCTGTTGGGGTCGAAGAGCGGAGGTCAGATCTCGTCCCTCGAGCCCTATAAAAGGCCGCACAGAGCGCCAGTTCAGTCAGTCGATTGTCGGTCGGTGGAGTCAGTCGGTGAAGTCTGGAGTCGAGAGAACACAGGCAGGGGCGAAGTCCAGGAGAGCGGAGGACATGCGAGATGGAGAGCGTGGCTAAACCTGCTGTGCCGCGCAGACCTGCGCGTTCGTGTGGAGAGAGCCGGAGAGAGCTCGCAAGCCAGCGCCAAACGGTCTGAGGTGATCGGGCTTCGGACAGTCCGAGCATCGCTGAGGAACGGACGGGTTCTTACAAAGAGCATCAACTTTGGAAGAGCATCAAAACCCGTTCGTTCCTCTCAACGCTCGCCGGCTGAGCCCGAATCACCCGGCGCTTGGCAAGGCCTGGGCCAACCGCGGTTACGCTAGCTGCCGTGGGGAAGGAGCGTCGCGGGTCGCCCCATCGAGGCACCACGGGGTGGAGGGAACCTGCAACGGTCTCGTGGAACTCCTTCGGTCCGCCAAGCTCCACGTAATAAAGGCCTACGGGTCCAGTCTGACCCCTTGTCTTTGAGGGGGTCTTTTCCTTGCTTTTATTTTTGTGAATGTTGTGCGCCGTGTCCCGTAAAGTAGAACTGATAAGTGCTTGTGAATAATAAATAATAGACGGTTGTAGTGCTTTGTCTGCTCGCGTCTTGTCCCTTCCCGCCAATTCCATTGCTTTTCTGTATACTGCATGTTGGTGTTTTGCATACCTGACTGCATAAATGTGCGTGTTTAAATGTTAACCCGTTCGTGTGTCCTCTTTCCCCATTGAACGCTATTCTGCTCGGAATTACGGGGCTTTTTAATAGCCGATAAAAGAATTGGGTCCAGCGAGGTCTCGCGATAATACCCGCTCGGTTATCCCAGAACGGAACGAACCGCTTAAGCGGTTCGTGTCCAAGCAGACCTCGCTGAGGTACGGCTTCTCGGTAGTCTGCCCGCGCGATACTTAGTATATCGTAATTCGGCGATTGACCCTGTCGCGCGCGGGTAGAGTGTTGACTAGGCCGTGGTGTGCCTTGGAGCACACCCGTGACTGGTTTCGGCGTTGTTCCGGAAGTCGCGACTGAATTGTCCGTCCGGTGGGCGAGACGGCCGCCATTGGCTAAAGCGGCTGTTCGCACGCCGGCGGGCGCGAATCGTAACCAATATATTGTTACGGACTTGGAGTTCGAGGCTCGTCACGAGGGGAAGCACTCGGGTCCCTCCTGAACGCCCGGTCCTGAGGTTGCTGGGCACAGATAACTCCACACACTGGCGGTTTGCTAAGTAACCACGAACGCTGATTGGCGCTGCCAATCCTGGCAGGGTTACACTACCGCAAGTGATGCCTTACCTGTGGACGGCCAAATCACGGGGTTCTCATGCCCTCAGCGCACACCCGGATTACTGCTAAAAATCCGTATTGCTCAGGTTGTTGTGGAGATTATGTTTTAGTGAAAATTAGGAATTCAGATTGGGGGTCTGTGGCCCCCTTTCCGGGGAAGATATGGCCATGAGGAACACGACTTAAGGTTATGGCATAGTCCCAATGCCTCGTGGAGAGTTTGGTCTGGATCTGTCTGGCGGTTTCTGAGGAGAAGATTTTTGAATAAAATGCCAATATTTTGGTGCAAAACGCCCCTTTCATCCCTCTTATCGGGGGGTGCATCCAGATGAGGAGCAGAACCCCATGAGTCCTTGCTGTCCTGATTCATCGCACCAAATTTGGTCCATATCGGTCGTGTAGTTTGTGAGAAGATGTTTTAGTCAAATGGTAACATACATACGTACGTACATATGTATAGTCAGCCAGACACCGGGACCCACTTTATGAGCTTATTTCGTAGAAATAACCTAAACATAGGGGCAATACACCTGGGTGCTCACCTGGCAATGGCTGGATAAAAAAACCAGGAAACCACTGGTAGGTGTGGATGACCCACAAAATATTTAACAGCGAAGAATGTAAACAAGCCGGTAGGCGACGAGGGATCCGCTAGGATCGAAGCGCTGGATACGATGCTTTTTCATTCGGGACGAATTCCCACGACGAAGATTCATTGCCATGACGCTATTAGTCACATACTTGTTCCGTCTACCTGGACAAGATTTTTCCTATTGCGTATTTTGCCAACTGGCACCCCTCATAAAAAATGACGGTAAATAGACACCCTATTTTTAAAGGACTACCATTTGAAAAATAAACCTAAATCAAAAATCGGCTCGAGTAAATTAGGGACGAATTAAGTAAAAAAATAAGTGTCATAATTTTTGTTGACATTACCTCAGATGACGGCAAACAGAGTGGACGCAGAAAGAACACGAAACAAAATGTAACAGAGAGAGAGAGAGAGAGAGAAGAAGAAGAGAGACGAGAGAGAGAGAAGGAGAGAGAGAGAAGAAGAGAGAGAGAAGGAGAGAGAGAGAGAGAGAGAGAGAGAGAGAGATACACGAAACCAGACCTGGGTAGCGCGAGAAGACTCCTGGTCGTTGTTTTTGATGAACCTGGCGGTGTAACAGCGATAACATAACGTGGGTGTAGAAAAAAATTTTAAATATTTTTTCAAATCCACATAACTTGAATTTATACCATATTATTAGAAATCCACAAAGACAGAAATGCCGGTGATTCCTTATTTTGGATCCTTTCACTTTGGTCAATAACGTTGGATCGAGGAGAGATCGAAGGTGGAACGACGGTGTAGTTCCTTACAAACACTGTTTACAACACATTAAACGACGGTAAATAGACAACCATATTTTAAAGGACTACCATTTGAAAAAATAAAACCTAAATCAAAAATCGGCTCAAGTAAAATTTTCTAAATATCTCGAATGTTTTAATTCGAAGTCTCGTTTCTCCACATTCAAAACTGTAGGACAAGTATTGAAATAGTGAACGTGCGGTTTTTCGGCCGCTGCATAGCAACGGGTGGTTGCTTAGCAACGAAACTCAACACGCACATCCCAGCTCATATGACACCTGTTCGCCAAGTTTTATCGAAATCAGTTTGCTGGTTTGTGCTGTGGAGCCTCGCGTTGCAGACACACACACACACACACACCACACACAACCACACACACACACACACACACACACACACACACACACACACACACACAACACACACACACAGACAGCAGACGGAAAACCCGACAATAAAGGATATCAGCGAATCAATACCTATGAAGTTTTTTTTAATTCCGTGAACAAACTTTAGTACATCACGGGGTGAAGATGGTGGTCAAGATTAATCAGAATTGTATGTGTAGTTTTGGAGAAGAAAGCAAGTACATATTTTGACGGCAACCCCCCATAAATCTCTTAGAGCCTGATTTTTCCAATGTCATGAACAAATTTTAGGTACGTCATGGGTGATGAAGGTTGTCGTGAGTTTCATCAGAATTGTGTGTATCGTTTGAGAAGAAAGCAAATACCTCTTTGGGGAGGTACCTACTGCCCACCCCATACATACCCCGACTCCCCCACCATAAACTCCCTCTGTCGACACCGTCAGACCCCTTTTTTTTTAATGCCATCACAGGTGATGAAGGTTGGTCAAATTTATGGAAATCATATGTGTTGTTTCAGAGAAGAAGTTGCAATGTTTGCGTATGGAGGACGGAATGCACGAACGGAAACAAGAAAACAATAGCGGCACGACGCGCCATTCCATAAGCTCCCCGGCACTACTTCCAGGTGAGCTAAAAATGAAAGATTTAAAGGCGTTTGATAAGGAGCGGATTTTTGCGACTATTACACGACAACTTGAACAGCCCCAATTATTAGCTCACCTGGACTTTAGTCAGGTGAACTTATGCGATCGAGCAGTGTCCGAAGGTGAGTCAGTCAGTCAGTCAGTGAACACTTCAATCATTATCGCTTGAACCAAACACACGATTTTGATGAAACTTTTTCCACAAGCTTCATATCTGATGCTGAACGAAGGTGTATTGACCGCAACAAAATCTGCGCTCATTAGGGGGATCTACAGGGGGGGTTGTTGAACCCCCCCCAGGTATTTGCTTCTCTTCTCCAAAAGTAACACACACAATTTTGATGAAACTTGACCACAACCTTCATACACATGTGTTCAAAATTTACTTGACCACAACTTTTATCACCAGTGTTATACCAAAGTTATATCAACCACATCAAAATATGCACTCATTAAGGGTCTACAGCAGGGTATTTGACCCCCAAATCGTTATTTGTTGTCTCCTCCAAAATTACACACACATTTTGATGAAACTTGACCACAACCTTCATCACCCATAATGGACCAAAGTTTATCATCTGCATAAAACCTGCACTCATCAAGGGGTTTACTGGTGGGGTGGGATGGGGATTGACCCCACAAAATCGGTATTTGGTCTTCTTGGAAACTACACACACAATTTCTTTGAAACTTGACTACAACATTCATCACCTGTGATGGACCAAAGTTTATCGACAACAACAAAATCTGCACTCATTATGAGGGTCTACGGGGGTTTTTGACCCCCCACTAAATCGGTATTTGCTCTCTTTCTCTGAAACTACACACACAATTTTGATGAAACTTGACCACAACCTTCATCACGCATGTTGTACCAAAGTTTATCAACCACATCAAAATCTGTGCTTATTAGGGATGTCTACGGGAGAGTTTTTGACCCCCCTAAATAGGTATTTGTTCTCTTCTCCGAACTACACACACAAGTTCAATGAAACTTGACCCAAATCTTATTCACCTGTGATGTACCTAAGTTTGTTCACGGCATCAAAAAATTCAGGGTCTAAGCCCTGAGGAGGTCTGTGCGGGGGGGGGGGAGGTTTGAGTGACTTGCTCCTGATTCAGGTGAGCGTCAGGACATGTGGTCCTATTTTTCCCACCTTCTTGTGGAATCAGCAGATTTTGGTCCAAGTTCTCCACGAACCAGCTGCCCAGGCCTAACGTTCGACGGAAGGTGCTATGTGAAGGAATGTGTCACTTATTCAGGGTACTCGTGATAACAGGTACCTTTTAATGAAAAGACAGAGTGGGTTTTCTTTGGCGTATACCAGTTTATGCACACAGATGGGACACCCAGTTTAATATCCATCCCAGGGAAGGTGCACTCATTGAATTAACCTACATGCCAAGCACCAAACAGACCGTTTATAATTAGTTTTGGAATCGAACACAGGCTAGACAGCTCATTGGGAAGCAAATATGCAACTCTGCACCATCCTGTCAGACTTTCTGCAGACAGCTTGCTAACAAGATTGTCATGCAATTAGACAGCCACAGTGATCATTTTAAATTGTTCACTGGAAGAGTCATTAGGATAACTCTGAATGTAGTATTGTATATGACCACAACACTGGATACAAAACAGCCAGGTAATTAGCAGGATAATACAGTAAGAGCTGGCTGGAGCAGTTCCATTTCAATGACCTTTACATGCTGAACCACCCACCCGTTCGAATCGCTTTGCCAAAAGCCACATCAGCAACCAGGGTGACCCGTGGCTCTGTGTGCCGGATAAGGAGATCACGTCATCCTAACACGAACGACAACTGTGCAATGTAATGACCTCATTTCACTGCAATCGTGACATTTGGTTAAAATTTATTTGGTTGGTACGTGATAGTAGAATTCCATACTGAAGAAGGACAGCACCATGATGGCATATTGTACTGTTAGAAATCGTGTAAAACCAAGAAGTTATGAAATACAATAACAACCGCATGTTGATCTATTCTCTCAAAGGGCTCCCCATCCCTTCTTCAGTCCCCAACCACCCGAGCTCCTCTCACTTCCCGTAACAGGTTTACAGACATCAAAGCTCCATATGCGATGGCATCGCAAAGCGGAACATGGCTTGCTTTATTAAACCTGCCAGGAGGTGGAATAATGTGGATGCAATCAATGCGGGCTTGGGCCAAAGAGACAGTTTAGCCAGACCGGGACATTTTCAGCGACCCTGAAACGCAATTTCATCACAAGGCCCTGCAATATCGAGTCTGTGACCTTGCATGATTGCCTTCCAAAGGCGTGCTCCGCAGCGTTTCCATGCAATCAAACTCTCAGGCTGACGGGAAGGAATGAGGGGGCAAGGGGGGTAGAGAATGAATGGATAGAGAAGGGTGGTGGGAGAACTCATGTATTGAGAAGAGGCTTAGTAGTCAGGTTGCTTCGCGAAAAAAATCCTTACAAGAGTGAAAAAAGTGCTAAAAAATTTTTTATGAGTAGCTATGGGCATATGCCTGGTGTTGGCTTAATGGTTTGGGTGGTGGGCTTTGGATGATAGGGTCCTAAGTTCAAATCCCGCTCAGCTGTTGAATTTATACCAGGTGGGGTTAACTCGGCCTGTCATCCTTCTGAGGTCGGCAAAATGAGTGCCAGCATTCTGGTATACTGTGTTGCAGTGGCGACCCGTCCATGATTGTCCCCAATAGCCAAGGAGACTGCTTCGGCAGTACCAACGCTTTGCACAGAGTATGGTCCCAATCTCCTCCTCCTTTGGGCATATGGATGAAAAAAAAAATCATATTGTCATCAGTGCTGGTTTTGTCATACATGATGATTGTCCAACGTTCTAGATGATTGAAATGCTTAGAATCTGCTTCAACTTCCTCAAATGGCTGATTTCGTATAAACAGAAAGGCATCTGTAACCAAAGGGTAGCTCTTCCATGCTTGCCATGAAATTTTATTTTCCTTTCCTGAAGTTTGAAGAAGACAGAGGTGGTATCACACCCGGTGAATGCATGGAATATAGGAAGTGCCTGTGATGTCCTTTTCCCCATGGTGGTACAGATTGAATTGACACTGTACAGCCAATGGTCAATGACGACACCAAATGCTACCCAGAGGTCAATTTCAGGACAAAGCTGCTCCAGATCAAAGAATTGGCCTATCAGAACGACTCGAATATCAGTATTGACTGTCCGTAGCAGAATTTTCTTAGCTCCTTCAAAAAGTTCATGTACGATGTGGACTACAGTTCTTGTATCTGTGTCCTCATGTGTGCAATCTGGCATATTCTGGCTTGTAGTTTTTGGGACAACTTCGACACCCTTCGTGATGAAAATGGATTTAGCCCCTGGGCATTATCAATTTTCCACAGTCTGTGTAAGATAGGCAAATAGCTCTGATTTGTTTGCAGAATCAAACAGGAAGTCTTTCCATTTCGATGGTGTCTTTGTTTTGTTTGTGGGTCGACCTTGAGATGGATGCCATTGCCTCTTTCCTCCCTTGTTGATGCTTTGATACTGTATGGAAGCCTGTTGTTGGCTCAGCGGTTGCTGTCTTAGGATCTAAGGGTCCTGAGTTTTGAGCCCCTGTCGGCCGTTGAATTAACACCAGGTGGGGTTGACTCAGCCTGTCATCGTTCCGAGGTCGGCGAAATTAGTACCATTGTGCTGGTCATAGGGGCATTGCATCAGTGGTACAGCCGCGCCCTCAGCCAATGAGGCTACCTCCAGCCTTGTGCTGCATACGAAGGAGGAGGGGGAGGAGGGGATACTGTGTGGCACCTACTGGTCCCAGATGACATGTACTCGGTCAGTAACATGCTGTTCCTCACGTTCAAGAAATGGTGGGAATCCATTCTCTGCATAATCTCTGAAAGTGGTGACAGTGGCAGGAGGTAGAGTGTGCATTAATGCCGCCCCATCAAAGATTTTGCAATCAAACATGTCAGGAATTTCATTCTGCCCACTTGTATCAAAGTCTGATTTAGTGCCTGTCCAAAGTTTACCAGTCAAATAGAACAGGGGGATATGTCTAATTCTCAAGGGAGAATAACACATCCAGATCACCACCTCTTTGCTGGTTAGTGATGTTGAGACGACCAAAAAGGTTTGCATCATTCCGGGCAGATGCAAGCTCCTTTGTTTTGGGGTTGATCTTGGACTTAGGTGTCTTGAGCAATAGTAAGTTGTTCCATTTAATTGAGTCATGGATTGACTTTGTTCTGTCCTGTAGAACAGCCTTCTGATACCTCTGGTGTTGGGATAAACCAAGATTCTCAAAATTGTGAATGGTGGAAACCACTACTTGATCAGCACATTCTCGTGTATGCAAGACAAGATGCTCTGAACAGTCATCTATGAATGGATTCCCATATCCGTTCATTGTTTCGGTGAGGCTGTTCACTTGATTCAGTTTTTGTTTGATGGCGGCCATTTTGGGCAATGTATGGCAATGTATTTTGTGCATTTTGGCCATCTTTTTCTCTTGAATTTTTTTCAAACAAATAATTATTTCAATGGATTCCTTGTATCTGAAAACATATAAAAAGGCATCTTATTCATGTTTCTATCTGGTCTAGACTATTTATTTATCTGGTCTAGTGCTATATATTTACCAAAACCAATGACAAGACATGTTGCTGCGGCCATTTATTTACCAAACCAATGACAAGACACGTGTGCTGCAGCCATTTATTTACCAAACCAATGACAAGACACGTTGCTGCGGCCATTTATTTACCAAACCAATGACAAGACACGTTGCTGCGAAGGCGTGGCCGATGGGGGAAAGGGCGCCATTTAGTTACCGTGGCGTAGGAGTGGCAATGGTCATTGGCAGCATATTTCATGGCAAGCAAAGACAGGGAGGTAAACTTGATTTTAATTTTGATTTTAATTAACTCTGTGTGTGTAAGTATCACAGCAGTTGTTACTTCAATGCAAGTGATAATTCGTGGAATGCATGTGAACATTCCGTACGGGCACGCACACTTCCGGATAGTGATGACACCGATTCTATAAATTTCTCGATTCTTATGCGCATTTATAGATAAACACATGCCCCAATGCAGTCGTCGTTTACGACAGCGAAGGAACGGCCTGTGTGGTTGTTTGAAAGTTTTTTTTTGGGGGGGGGTTGCACGTACGGCCAACACGTACGGCCACGCACGTACGCAGAGAGCGAAGGAACGGCCTGTGTGGTTGTTGTTTCTGGCACGCGGTTTGAAAGTTTTTGTTGTGTTTTTGCACATACGGCCACGCACTACGCACGAACTAGTTTCTGAAATTCTTAATAATTTTCATCCAAATGATTTGAAATTTGAAATTGAAGAGCATTTTCATATCGCGTCACTGAATAAACCGCGAATTATTTTTGAGGTCAAACTAGTTTTATGGATTTCGCAAGTATCGTGCTCTCCACGATGTCTTCTTCCTTGTTTGTTTGTTTGTTTGTTCCTTGCAAATTCGAAGATTTTCAAGTATATTGGTTCGTTGATTTTGTTATTCTGTCTGTCTGTTTGTCTGTTTGTTTATTGCCTACAGGTCACACATTGAAACTGATCTTCACAAAACTTTACCAAGATGTAGAGGTAGTCTCAACTGAGAAGCCTATTGATTTTGAGGTCAAAGGTCAAAGGTCATCCTGAGGTCGAATTTATAAAATCGTCATCTTTCATCCGATTGACTTGAAAATTCAACCGCAATTTCATAGTGCATTACTGAACGGGGAAACCAACTATTTTTGGGATCAAAAGGTCAAAGGTCAACCAAAGGTCAAACTTCTAAAATCATCAAATTTCATCTGAAAATTTGTCAATTTTCATCTGATTAACCTAAAAATTAAGCAACAATTGCACAGTGCATCACTGAATTTGGAAACCAACTATTTTTGAGGTCAAAAGGTCAAAGGTCAACTCAAGGTGAAACTTATAAAATCATCAATTTCAATCTGAAAAATAATCAATTTTCATCCAATTGACCTGAGTTTTGATTAACATTGTCAATTTTAATCGTAATGAAATGGACAATTTTATGTATCCATGGCAACCTTTGGAGAGGGGGGTGGATTTTGCAAGTGTACTCTACACGACGTCTTTTTCTTATTTGTTTGTTTTACTGCACAGAACTTTCGTGTTTTTCTCTGCAACTGCTTGACGGATTGAGACAAAATTTTCACTATAAGTGTGACTAGTCATGCGGAATAGTTGAATAATTATTATGATGTCATAGGTCACGTGCTGTGGCAGCCATGTTGGAAAAACAGAAAAACTTTGGACCCCTGTATATCTGAAGCCACACAAAGGAAAAAATTGAAACTTGGCACATGGCAAGTAATCCTCATGGGGAATAAGTCCTGTTTTGATGACGTCATAGGTGCCTTCATTATGATGCTATAATTGCAGATGTAGAACGCTGCATCTGATCAGTATGAAATTTTTTGAGGGTCACCTAGGGATAAAATGGTCCACAGAAAAACAAATTGATGACATCATCAGTCACGTGATTAGGCAGCCATATTGTTTTAACAAATATATAAACCTCCAAAAATCTTCTTCTCTGAAGTGGCTGAACACATCGAGGCAAAACTTTACAGGTATGACCGCCTATCTATGAGGAACAAAAGGTTCACACATATGATGTCATCGGTCACATGGTTTAGAATCCATATTGGATTTACCCAAAAACCTATAAAAAATCTTCATCTCCGGAACGGCTGGACAGATTGAGGGAAAACTTCACACAATTGCTCCCCCAAGCCATGGGTGTATAGTTGTGTTAGGGAATCATTGATAGGTGACATGGTTTGGCAGTCATATTGGATTGAAGAGATATATTAAATAATGTTTTCTCTCGACCCACTCAATCAATTGACATGAAACTTCACATTTATGATCCAGCTCTGATGCAGAATAAATGTTTTAAATTTTAACTTGATTGGATGCACGGTCTGGCAGCCAGAATGATTTAATTTTTACTTCCACCACCGGAGGTGAAGGAGGTTATGTTTTCACCCCATTCTGTGTGTTTGTTTTCTGGGTCCTCAAGGTGCTTTGGTCCCCCGGGTCTTAAGGGGTCTTTTGGGTCCTTGGGATGTTTTGGGTCCTCTTGGTCCTCGGGGACTTTTGGGTAATCTGGGTCTTTTGGGTTCTCAGGGACTTTTGGGTCTTTTGGGTTTTCTGGGTGTTCATGGTCTTTTGGGTCTTAAGAGTCTTAAGAGGTCTTTGGGGGTTTAAGCATGTTGGGGAGTCTTAAAGGGTCTTCAAAGGTCGAAGGGGTCCGTTAGTGGACTAAAGGGTCAAAAGGCAGTGCCGGATTAAGCCTCGGCTGCCCTAAGGCACATTTTGAAATTTTAGAGAATGGCCTGAAAATTTTAAATTAGATCTCGGGCTCATGGAAATGGACCCCAGACAAAAGATGAACTGATTCAAAACAAAATATTTAATACAAAAAAGACAAATATTTAATGTGAAAATAATTTTTGGCCCGAATTTTTGGCTGGCCCTAAGGCACATGCCTTGTCTGCCTAATGGTTAATCCAGCACTGTCAAAAGGGTCCATTTTTTTGGAGGAACACCGTGTGTTATAATAGTTCTTCATTTTTGATGGACGGATGGGAGTAGTCAAATATTCAAGCGGCTTCACCACTTAAAATTGCTTTAAATCTGAGAGTGAAGTACTGATTTTGATCTTCACAATACATTCCTGAATTACATGTGCATCTTGATTCGTTCATGGTTGTAAATCGGGATCACAGATTCAGCAATCTATATCTACGGAAGGACTAAAACCCGTGGTAACAAGGCGCACCTCTGCTGGATCCCATCGTATACAATATGGCGAGTCATGCGCAACTTGTGTGTGAAACCACATCAATTCAAATGGTTTACTTACATGAAAGCAGAAAAGTTCGTTGTAGGCTAAATGATAAAATCTTGGAGCATGGTTGTGAAAATGTGTATAAGAGACAAATGATGGAATATGGTGGGACAAAGTGCTAAAAGCAGAATCAGATGTTGGCACTGAGTCAGTCAGATACACATACAACTTCCACAAACAAGATTAAAGCATTTGTTTTTTTTTAAAAAGTAAACACCATATTCCCTGGCAAATATGCATCATCCCCAGAAAGACCAAAGTTCCAAGACCTCAGACTTACACTCTACACTATAAAGAGACAACCAGGCAAGAAAGATGGAACCGTTCTGGGCGTTGGCACACTGGGCGTTATGAAATATGGCAAAATATGTGGCGGTTGACTTTGAAAATGAATTTCTGAAAATACATTTCCAATTTGTGGTCGGCACCTTATTTTTCTTTTATGACCGAGGAGGTAAAAGGGTTGTGTTTAATTCTGTTCCCAATCTGGATCACGAGGATAATGGCTATGTTTTCGAATTTTGCCTGATCTTTTCTCTGAGCTCTTTCATGTCACATGTGAACCTGAGCTCCGCATCACGTGTCAACCTGAGAGTCTTTGAATCGATGGCTCATTCCATCATCAGAACATCATCATTGCTTATCTAAATACATTAAACCTCATCGTTTATTTAACTACTTGAAAACTCATAGTTTATGTAAATACGGGAAACCTCATAGCTTATTTAAAGACTCGAAACCTCATAGTTTATTTCAATACTTTTATACCTCATAGCTTCAGGGGACTTTGCCGCTTTGCCCCATAAAGGGGCATAGCTTCTTCACCCATGCAAGGGGCCTACAACAGCCCCATTGACCCCTGCCTCAGTGCCCCTTTTTTGAGCTCGTCACCCTGCCCAGGCTCGACAGCTTACATTGGCAGTGGGTATGCCTCTACATTAGCTATCCTTCCAGCCTCAGCAAGGCAAGGCACAACAGAGCAGCAATATAATTTATCATGACGTGACAAGCCATATTAAGGGTTAATCTCAACTGAAATACCAAAATGGTGGAGTGATCTCAGTGAATTCTAATCAAACACTTACACAGGTGATGGGTCTGCAATCTAGCACAGTCCCAGCAGCCACCAGCAGAGGTCATCACAGTTCGTGTATTTCATGGTCACGAAAAGGCAGAGAACCTTCACATGAAAAACAAATAATAACTTCCATATGTTAATAAAATGACAAATCATGCTAATTAGCGATTGCATTAAACCTTCAGAGATTTTTTTCATGTCCACATCAGATTTTCAGAATAATTTAATCATGTAAAAATCCATGATGTTGGAGTGCAATTTGTTTTTCCTTTTTTCGTATTTTCTTTAGTTTGGTTTGTTATTTTTCCGCCTTTTTTTTTTCAGTGTTTATATTTTACTGAGTTAAGAAACATTCCCGTGTTGTTGTTTTTTTAGTTTTCCTGTTTATTTTTGGGTTTTTTCTGAGTTTAAAAAAGTTTTTTGTCTAAGTTTTTTTTTCCTTTTTTCTGAGTTTGTTTTTCAACTTTTGTTGTTTTTTTTTTTCAAATATTTTTGAGTTTGTTTTTCTCTTTTCTGAGTTTTTGGAAACTTTCTTTGAGTTTTTAATGTTTTGTTTTCTAAGTTTTTTTTCACAAGCAATCAACCCATCCTTGCGGGTGCATTAATTCCCCCAATTTTATGATTTATGACTTGGAATACAGGCTTCCATTTTATGTTTTTATACTGACTGGATGTAGCGTTCTACATATGCAATTATGTCAAAATAAAGGCACCTATGATGTCATAAAAATACCACACATTCCCCATGAGGAGTACTTGCTTTGTGCCACTTGTACACCCATGGCTTGGGGAACACTTGTATGAAGTTTCCCCTCGATTTGTCCAGCTGTTCGGGAGAAGGAGATTTTTCATCTTTTAGGGTAAATACAATATGGCTGCCAAACGATGTGGCCAATGACATTATATGTGTGAAACTTTTGTTCCTCATGGACAGGCAGTCATACATAAAGTTTCGCCTCGATCTGTTCAGCCACTTCAGAGAAGAAGATTTTTGAAGGTTTTTTTTCAAGCAATATGGCTGCCGAATCACGTGATTGATGACGTCAACATTTTTTTTTCTGTGGACCATTTTATCCCTCGATGACCCTCAAAAAATTTCATACTGATCGGATGTGGCGTTCTACATATGCAATTATGACGTCATAATGAAGGCACCTATGACATAAAAATCATAAAAATCAAAGTCGGAATTCATCACATTTGAATTCAGAGACCTAATATGCAAATTGTCTTCAAATTTCAAGTCAATCGGATGAAAATTGACATTTTTAGAAGCAATTAAAAAATTTGGCCTATTTTGGGTTGACCTTCCAGCCTATGTTGACTTTTTGACCTATGATAATCTCAAAAGTAATAGGTTGTTGAATTCACTGACCTGACATGCAAATCCTGTTCAAATTTCAAGTCAATCAGATAAAATTTGAGGATTTTAGAAAATTTGGCTCAAATTGGCCTATTGGCCTATGGACCCCTTTTCGGTCGACCAAATTTTACAAAATTTCAATGCCTGACTGTCGCAGGGTCGGTGATATCAATCTCTGAAAATTTCAGAACAATCGGTTGAGTGGTTTGGGCTGGAGGCAGGCGGACAGACAGACATACAAACAAATAGACACCCAAACAAACAAACGGAGGCGATCAATATACTGTACTTGTCAAAAAATAAACATTTTTGTAAAGTAACAAACGGACCCAAATGCAATACCCTCTCCGAATCCTTTGGCGAGGGTAACAAGAAAAGAGCAATCAGAGATTGCAAACCCTCACCAGGACTTCTTTTGAGTGGTGTATTTTTTTTTAACCTCCGCCATCGAAGATGGATGGAGGTTACTGTTTTCACCCCTTACTGTTTATCTTGCCAAAACGAAGTTTTTGCAAGATATTGTTGCGAATTCGCGCCCGCCGGCATGCGAACGGCCACGTGACTCGAATCGCGGCCGCCTCGCCCACCGGACGGACAATTCAGTCGTGACCCTCTCGGACTAACGCCGGGAGCTAGTCACGGGTGGGGGTTTAACCTCACCACAACCCAGTCCGCATTCTACCCGTGCGAGGTAGGGTGAATCGCGAAAGTCGATATACCTAAGTACTCGCACGGGTAACCTACGAGGGGTTGCACCACGCCACAGGTCGACTCCGGACACGAACCGCGTAAGCGGCCCGTTCCGTACTATCGGGATAACCGAGCGGTGTTATCGTCGACCTTGACGGTTCAGATTAATTATCGGGTATCGCGCCCACTCGAACCCTTTACGTGAAGCAAGATGGAGACCCAACAAAGGAAAGGACGCAGCGAAACGGGAACAATTCACAAAGCAAGCATTTTATTTACACGCACACAGATAGCACACATATACAGCATGATTTACAGCCAAACAGTCAGAGATGCACATATAAAAGCAAGGACACAATGCAGAGCTACAACCGAATATAATTATTACAACACTTAACAAGTTCTACTTTTCAAGACTGGCGCCACACACACACATTTACACAAAACCAAAAGAAATGGAAGTCGCGACTTCCCTGAGCGCGTCGAGTCCTTGGCGACCGTAACTCCGAGCTCCGTCGCCTTCCGCCGTCCTTCACAACCGACGACTCCTCACAGCTCCACTTCGAGGCGAGAAAGACAGAGCTTCACTCCACCCGAAGGGGAAAAGACAGAGCGAGATCCTTTCACCCGGCCGTGTCCGTCTTTATGCGCGGGGCCCGCCCTCTACTCCGCCCCCGTTTTCGGCTCCACCCTCCTTCCAGAACATGCTGGAACTTCCAGAAGGAGTGGTCTTCCGTCCAATCGGTGACGCTCGCACCGCCGTGGCATTCTTCTCTTCCCCTCGCAGGGTCAAATCCACCGCGACGGCGCATTCGTTCGGGGAGGGGGGGGGACGGGCCGCCTGCTTTCCTCGAAGGCCAGGCCTCGGGCAACCGTGTGCCGAGTCAGAACGCGGTGGTTGTTGAAGTGGCGTTGGTTTGGTGGTTGTTGTAGTGGTGCGTGGTTGGCATTGTTGTAGTGGTGCGTGGTTGGCGTTGTTGTAGTGGTGGGTTCGAAAATAAGGAAAGAACAGAAAAACGACTGACTCAAAGTGTCGCAGCCCGAATGAATCACATTAATTCCCTCTAAACAACGGGTTTGGGGCTAACTATAAATGTACTTCAGAAATACCTCACCTAAGGGACCTGAATGGTGGTTGCGAATTTCCCACAGCGTAACACTACCCTCCCCTTTTTACAGACTCGTCCCGAGTCGTCAAATTCTCGTGTGCCATCATGTGTAGTTCTCCCCTAGTACGTTTTACCTACGGATCCCTGAGTGCGACATTCATGGTATTCGTGTCCCAAAAATAATAACCTGAAGCTGAGTAACTAACTAAACAAACTCACTCATACGGACGACTTAAATAAAATTGCCGGCGCTAGACAGACATGCCGGGGCGCACTCATATTTACAATACAATACTTATCAACTTAACCTTATAAATTTTACACTAACCATGGCCCAGGATCAATGGACTCTGCAAAAAGAAAGCAGTTAGCAGGGAGCCAGGCTGCTCGCATGCAGTCTCTGGCTCAAGCAATGCAGGTGACAGGGAACGTGGCCGGCTGCTCACACGCAGTCCTAGGCCTCCCCTTTGAAAATGACCACAGTGAACACAACGGTGCATGGGCTGCACAAACGCAGTCTCCGTGCCAGCTCAAGTGGCACACGCAATGAGCACAACGGATGGATGGATGGATGGATTGGATTGAATGGACGCAAACACGGTGCATGGGCCGCCACTGCGAGGCCCGTGTTGTAGCTGCCGACAGGGCAGTTCTCGCAGCTTGCAAACTGTTGCTTTGATCCTGGCGCACATGGAAATGAACAAGGGGGGGCAAAGCAAACTAGAACGGGGCCTGGTGAACATGGGCAGTGGGCATGGCATGGCAAAGGTGAGCAGGCAAACACAGCCTGCAGAAAAGGCCGTTGCAGGCAAACACAGCCGGCAGATGAACTGGCGGCACAGGCCTTGAAGTAAAAACGGCCGGCAGACAATCGACCGGCACAGGCCTTGCAGCACAGCAGCTGCAGACGATCGGCCGGCACAGGCCTTGCAGCAAAACAACAGCTGCCGATGAAGTTGGCCGGCCTTTGCCTTGCAGTGGAGGTTGGTGGAGGGAGTGCGGTGGTGCTGCACTCGGAAGGCGGGCTCAGACCTACCTACCTGTCTCCCTCCACCTATCGCCTTTGCCTGTCACTGTCTATACCCACTCCTTAATTTGTAAAAACCAATTTAGCCCCAACTAATTTTTTTGTTGTTTTTATGTTTATCCTTACTTCCCACACTATAATTCGTCCCTAACCCCTTACTGTCTCTGTTCGGCTAACCTATCGTCCCTAGCCTACTCCCAACCCCTACGTTCCCTTCCCGGAGGGGAATAAGGGAGGGCTAGCGTCTGTGTCGAGGCCCAATGAAGCCTCAGGATGGCCTCCCAGACTTCAGCGATCGTTAACACAAAGTGGGTCCAGCGGCCCACAAGAGAGCGAAGGGATGGATGGTGGCGAGGGGTACACTTCCTATCTACCCTAACCATTTAACTGTTAACCTACCGGGGCTTTCAACAAGCGCCTCTCGCTTAAACTATTGGTTCTAACAACCCAGATTCCCGTCGCCTGTGTTGGTGTCCTCACAATTTCGGGCCTCGCCCCAATTTCCTCTCGTGCCCTTGACGGTTTCATGGCTGGGACGCGTGGCTCCCTTGGCAGGCACGACCCTCTGCCGATTCTCCACGATGGCACCCTGGGCACTACACTGCTCCCGAGCCTACCAGCTCCTAAACACGGGGAGTGCCCCCATGGCAACTCCCCTGAAAGCACATGTGGCAGGCTGGCTTCCGGCCCCTTTCCGAGGGCACCCGTGCCCACAACACTGCCCAGCGGCTAATGGCGCCCCGGGCCCCGCACAAAGCGGGCGCACCCGTGCCCACTACGCTATCCCGGCCCCCATAGGCCCTTGCCTACCACGGCCGACTAGCCCGGTGCCGGGGGTACCCACTCAGCGATACTCACCGTTCGCAGCAGCTCCCAGCCCGTCAACAGGGCTCCTGCACCCCTCCAAACAGGTTTCGAGCCTACACTCCACCAACAGCAAAACGACCTCCATTTTGTCAATTTAACTAACCCACTAACTCACTTTACACTGACCCCGGGGTCCCTTGGGCGGGAGTCACTCCTCCCCAATCATTCATCGCACCATGCATTCCCCAATCACTCCATACACACAGACCTGCTGGCCTCACTCACTCACCAAGCACATGTTTCACTCATTTCACTCCACCGCTGAATCCTGCCATTCCTGCTCACTAAATCCCTACCTAACTCGTGCTCCACGTCGTCCCTTACACTACAGCACGTTCCTTTTAACACTACGTAGCTAATCTACGTCCCATACACATTCAAAGTCTGTCACTGTCCTCAAAATAATCCCATACTCCATTTTCCCATCCTAAATCTCAACTAAAATCCTCTAACTAATCCATTCCACGAGCCCCATGAGGACTTACCCCTGCCCCATGGAGCCGGTCCAGCTAAGCTAACCCTTCCCCTAGCTAGTTCCATCCTGTGCCTGGTAAGGGATCTTCCACCCCTTACCCGGGAATCCTGTTCACCCGAAAGCGAGGCTTGCTTTTGTTAAATTTTTTTTTAATCAAATTTTGCGCAGCACCAGCGCGGCAACTCGCAGCTCGCGCACTTTGCACCTTCCGTGACGTCATGCAGCTGTCCGCGCCTCGTCCCTCTTGGACGGTACCATCGCGCAGGGATTCACCCTCCTGCCGATTCCAACCCACGTGCAGCCATGACGTCACCTGCGCACCCCAAAGCAAACCTCCACTCCGAGGGGCTCCCACCGAACACATGTGCTCTGCCCGTTGGAGCTTACACAAGCTCGCGTGGAGAACCCGTCCGGTCCAAATTCGTCTACCTGCCTAGACTTTGTCCGTCCGCGGGATCGGCAAATCCACCGCTGGCGTTTCCGGACCGGGCTTCACTCCCGCAAGCGAGACGTGGCGGCCTCGTGCATTGCACAGCAAGGACCCTACGCTCGCTGCTGGTGAACCCGGCACGGTTCCCATTCCAACTACGGCCGCGACCCGGTTTTTGTCCCTTACATGTCGCCGTCGTCGTCGCCATTCGACCCACGCACACCTGCGTGTTACGACGCTCAGACTCCACTCCAACACACTCACCCCAGGAGACGCGGGTGCGTGCTCCCGCATGCCGTCCGACATCTCCCTTACACACAGAGACCTCCCACACACGGTCTCCTCACACTCGGCCGCTCACTCACTCGCGCATTCCCTCACACAAATGGTTCCACTCACTCGCGGTGCCTCATCCACACACGGCGTGCTGGGAAGCACGCACTTCAGCCCACTCACAGCCTCGCACACCATTTTACTCACACACGGGTCCCTTTCACACAACGCCTTTCACCCACGCTTTGCGTGCTTTGCAGCACATTTCGCACGCTCGTGTACACCCACCTCGACACCACACACGCCGGGACAACACGCTGGGGATTCGTGCCACACAAGGGTTCGGGGCCTTTATACCCCCAAGCTCTCCGTGCACCCGTTCACAGCACCGTCCCTCGAACTGCTCGACACGACCGAACTCACTGGTCGTGACTCGCCTCAAGGGGCAAACTCCCTCCCTCGTTCCTGGAGGCAGCCATCCCGCTGCTCGCACCGGGTCACAACACAGTCCACCAGCTCCCCTCATGGCCCCCACTAACCCGTGTGTGTGTGTGGCGTCTTTAACCCCGTCAATTCACCCTCTATCTCCCGTGTCTCTGCCAACTCTTCACCATTACTCCCTTGTCTCCACTATTTTTATTTCCGTCTCTTCCCTTGTTATCTCCCTCGTGCACGTCTCCGTCACCCATTTATTTTTCCCTCTCGGTCACCGTCACTGTTGCTCTCTCCGTCACCTTCACACTTCTCGCCCAACACGTCCCCCGAATTACTTTGTCCTCACCCGCCTTCACCGCGGCCTGGCAACGGTTGCACCCCTCCCAGCTCGTTCGCTCCCACACGTGGCGTCGCCATTACGCACTCCCCTGTTATTGCCTTCATGCCCGCGCAGGCTTCGGCCATTTGCTGCATCTCACCCCGCATTTTTTTATTTCGTTTGTGTTTGTATCCATTTTCGCTTTCATTTCGTTCATTTGTTGCGTATTTCCATCCATCTTTCCGTTCATCCTTTTATTTCGTTTTTCATTTCGAGTGCTTTTGCGTATTTCATCCATCTTTCCGTTCATCCCTTTTATTTCGAGTGCGTTTCATCCATTTTCGCATTCAGTGCCGCCAGCATGGCGCATAGCTGGCCATGTCGGGCGCACTCGGCTGGGCCGATTCGGCCAGGATGGGGGGTATTGGCGGAGGGGGGAAGGGGAGGTGTCATACACCGCGGCCGCCGCCGCACCCATTTCGGGCTCTGGGTTCGGTTGGGGGGGAAATTGTTCCTGCACACCAATGTCCTGCTCGGGGTCTACATCCTGGGCCATGGATCCTACATTACTACTCATATACATTTCTAATACCCCCGGCTCCCGCTCGCCTTGAGACGCCATCTTATTTCACGTAACGGGTTAATTTAAATCGCTCGTAATTTGGAGGGAATCGGGGGTCGCTCCTCTCACCCCGGACCGATTCCCTGTGAATTTAGCTGGAGACCGAGAGTTCGTTTCCCTCCGCTCTCTGACACCAGTGTTGCAATTCGCGCCCGCCGGCGTGCGAACGGCCACGTGACTCGAATCGCGGCCGCCTCGCCCACCGGACGGACAATTCAGTCGTGACCCTCTCGGACTAACGCCCGGAGCTAGTTACGGGTGGGGTTTAACCTCACCACAACCCAGTCCGCATTCTACCCGTGCGAGGTAGGGTGAATCGCCGAAAGTCGATATACCTAAGTACTCGCACGGGTAACCTACCGAGGGGTTGCACACGCCAGAGGTCGACTCCGGACACGAACCGCTAAGCGGCCCGTTCCGTACTATCGGGATAACCGAGCGGTGTATCGTCGACCTTGACGGTTCAGATTAATTATCGGGCGTATCGCGCCCACTCGACCCTTTACGTGAAGCAAGATGGAGACCCAACAAAGGAAAGGACGCAGCGAAACGGGGAACAATTCAACAAGCGCATTTTATTTACACGCCACAAGATAGCACACATATACAGCATGTATTTACAGCCAAACAGTCAGAGATGCACTATAAAAGCAAGGACACAATGCAGAGCTACAACCGAATATAATTATTACAACACTTAAACAGTTCTACTTTTCAAGACTGGCGCCACCACACACATTTACACAAAACCCAAAAGAAATGGAAGTCGCGACTTCCCTGAGCGCGTCGAGTCCTTGGCGACCGTAACTCCGAGCTCCGTCGCCTTCCGCCGTCCTTCACAACGACGACTCCTCACAGCTCCACTTCGAGGCGAGAAAGACAGAGAGCTTCACTCCACCCGAAGGGGAAAAGACAGAGCGAGATCCTTTCACCCCGGCCGTGTCCGTCTTTATGCGCGGGCCCCGCCCTCTACTCCGCCCCCGTTTTCGGCTCCACCCCTCCTTCCAGAACATGCTGGAACTTCCAGAAGGAGTGGTCTTCCGTCCAATCGGTGACGCTCGCACCGCGTGGCATTCTTCCTCTTCCCTCGCAGGGTCAAATCCACCGGACGGCGCCATTCGTTCGGGGGAGGGGGGGGGGAACGGGGGCCGCCTGCTTTCCCTCAAAGGCCAGGCCTCTGGCAACCGTGTGCCGAGTCAGAACGCGGTGGTTGTTGAAGTGGCGTGGTTTGGTGGTTGTTGTAGTGGTGGCGTGGTTGGCGTTGTTGTAGTGGTGGCGTGGTTGGCGTTGTTGTCGTGGTGGGTTCGAAAATAAGGAAAGAACAGAAAAACGACTGACTCAAAGTGTCGCAGCCCGAATGAATCACATTAATTCCCTCTAAACAACGGGTTTGGGGCTAACTATACATGTACTTCAGAAATACCTCACCTACGGGACCTGAATGGTGGTTGAAATTTCCACAGCGTAACAATATGTTAGTCAGCTTGTATGTTTTTTTTTTTTTGTCTGTAATCACGTATAAAAAATTCTGCAGAGCACAGTTATCATTGGAATTTTTGTAACTTCGCATATCAGAGGCCTATAGAGGTCCTTTCAGCGCACAAAATTTTGAAGGTCAAGGTCACTTTGTCGCAAATCAGGGGAGTCGACGAAACCCTTATTTTTTGAGTAATTTCGATCGATCGTCTTCAAACTTCATGGGAATATAGTTCATGGTCTGGCGCTCAGCTGATTAATTTTGGTGGCGTTTGGCCTTGACCTTCATGTGTTTTTTTTTATTTTATTTTTTTGTTTTTTTTGTCTTTAATCACGTATAAATCACTCTGCAGAGCACAGTTATCATTGGAAATTTTTGTAACTTCGCATATCAGAGGCCTATAGAGGTCCTTTCAGGCATAATTTTTGAAGGTCAAGGTCAAAGGTCAAGGTCACTTTGTCGCAAATCAGGGGAGTCGACGAAACCCTTATTTTTTGAGTAATTTTAATCGAATCGTCTCCAAACTTTATGGGAATGTAGTATATCGTCCGGCGCTCAGCTGATTAGTTTTGTGGCGATTGGCCTTGACCTTCATGGTTAGCGCCTGAGGTCAAACATATTTGACCCAAGGTCAAATTTTCAAGTTTTAGGAACCATATCGTGTAGTACCTCAAATTGAACACCTCGATGAGTGTTTCTAGATATGTCAAGCTTGAGACATTATGACGTCATTTTGGTGACGTTATGAGGCAAACATATTTTTCATGGTAACTCTGTAGAACGATTCTCATCGGAATCTCTCGTAGGCAGATATTCCTCAAGGAGTCGCTCCTGGTGGATAGCAGCTCTGTTCACCTCAGTGTGACCTTAAAAAGTCACACGTGGTCACCTTTTGGCAAGATACGGGTCACCCTGCGGGTGACATTGGTTTATTTGTTTGTTTGTTTGTTTGTGAACAGTATTACGGAAAAATCTCGACGGATTTCGACGAAACTGGGTGGGGGGGTTAGGTCTGGTCCAAGGATCATGCCATTAGATTTTGGACGTCCAAAATCCAATATGGCCGCTATAGCGGCCAATTTGAAAAATATTTGAAATTTTTTTTTTGCATTTCTACATGTTTTAAGTGATTTCCAACCCTAAAAAAAATAATTGTTAGAGAAAATTTTTGCAACTTTTTTTCAATAAAATTTCGATTTCTTTTTTTGCATTCTACATGTTTTAAGTGATTTCAACAAAAAAAAACATGCCAAAATTATAATTGCGGCTGATTTTGGAACTTCAGGTGGATATACCCACGTAAAATCAATTTCTGTCTCAAGGATTCTAGTTATGACGAATGAATTGAGTATGTAAAAGTTAAAAGTAAAAGGGAAAGTTGCAAACTATAATCTGTTGAGCACTGTTGACGTCAAATTGACTGAATAGGATATCAGGTTCACTTGAGTGACCTTGCAGTATTGGCGGCGGAGGTTTTGCACTCCACCGAGTGCTCCCCCTCTAGTTTTAATAGGTTTTAAGGTAAATCACACATGCCTTGGGGAACAACCTTGTACACGCATGCCTTGGGGAACAACCTTGTACACGCATGCCTTGGGGAACAACCTTGTACACGCATGCCTTGGGGAACAACCTTGTACACGCATGCCTTGGGGAACAACCTTGTACACGCATGCCTTGGGGAACAACCTTGTACACGCATGCCTTGGGGAACATTTATGTACTGTTTCCACTCGATCTGTCCAGCTGTTCTGGAGAAGAAGATTTTTTATATGTTTGAGGGTAAATCCAATATAGCTGCCAAACCATGTGACCTATGACATCATATGTGTGAATCTTTTGTTCCTCATGGATAGGGAGTCACACCTGTAAAGTTAAACAAACAGACCCAAATGCAATAACGTCTCCTTCGGCGAGGGTAACAAACAAATGGAGCCTTCTCAAATTTTATAGAGTACAATTACATTCACTTTTTTCTGACTTTCATTTTTCATTTTTTCTTTCTTTTTTTCCTCAGAGTATTTTTTTCAACTTTCAGCACCCACTATACATACATCACACCCACAGTAAACTGAAACACCGAGCATAGCATACCACCTACAGCACCAGGATCTAACATGCAGCTCTCAATTCCCAGCCTACAGCATCCAGCTCCAGTACTCAGCACACAGTATATTACCAGCAGTACCACCAATTAGACTGCAGTATACTACCTCTAACATCAGGTCAAACACACAGCACTCAGCACCAATCATACAGTATACTGTCACCATCACTGGGCTCTGAGATTGAGTTTCTTTGTTTGTTTTTTCTGAGTTTTTTTTCATGTTTTCCTTTAAATTTTAGTTATTTAGTTTCTTTAAGTTTTTAAAATTAATATTCCTCAGTTTTTTCTGAGTATATTTTTCAGAGATTTTTCTTCCCAATTTTTTCTCATTTTTTTGCAGTCTTTTTCAGGCGGTGCATCTCCATCTCATCTCAACCTATACTCTTTTTTCCCCCAAATAACCCCCCTTTAGCCAACCCACAAACTTGCAGTTACTGTGTTTGTCTGTGTCTCTCTGTCTCTCTGTCTCTCTGTCTCTCTGTCTCTCTGTCTCTCTGTCTCTCTGTCTCTCTCTCTCTCATTTCCTTCCTTGGTCCATCCAACTTATGTCTCACTGTAACAATGTCAGTTCATAACCTTCATAACCCACACTCTTCCATGAGTCTCAATCTTGTCAAGAAAATAAAGACGGCAGGATGGGAGGTTTCGCCTAATGATCTTTACAAGAGAAGCACGTCAAGAAATTCCGCCACCAAGCATATTGTTACGGATCTAGGTTCGAGGCTCACCACGAGGGGAAGTGCTATGATTCCCCCCAAACACCTGGTTCTGAGGCCGCCAGTCGTGGATAACTCTGTAGCCCAGTGGGTTGTTCAGCAACAACGAATGTCGATTGGTACTGAAAATTCTGGCAGAGTTTCACTACTTTGCATGGGTACCTTACCTTTGGACGGCTGCACCAAATATATTGTTGTAGATTTCCCGCAACAAGGCGATGCGAACGACCGGCGTCTAACCAATAGCGTCGCTTCGCCACTGAAACGGACAATCCAGTCGCGGCTTTCCGATTACGCCGGAAACCAGCCACGGGTGGTGTTTTTTAAACCACACCACAACTTTGGTCCGGGACAACTACACCAGCCGCTACAAGGGTCCGATGCAAATTTCGATTTACTAATTATTCGCTGCGGGTTAGGTTATTTACGCGGAGGATTGTACCATCACGGGAACCGCTTGGAACGAGCCGCTTAAGCAGCTCGCTTCCTTTTGGGATAACCGAGCGGGGTATATTGCGCAGTCCGTTGGACCCGATCACTTTACCGGCTATTAAAACCACTATTTCCGAGTGCAAGAATGGGGCAGTTCAATGAGCAGGAATGGACGCAACGAACAGGTTTTACATTCACACAAGCGACATTTATTATAATAAAGCACGTATGCAATTAAAACAAGGAAAACCACGTATGCAATTATACAAGCAAGCACAAGCACGACAAAGAAATACAAACCGTTTACTTATTATGTACAGTCACTTGCACTTTAACAGCCAAAAGTTTTCCCTTAAACCTTTTTTAAACTTAAGAAAACGGGGCGGGCCCACGGACACAACGTACGCAACACACGACACTCCACAAGAAATGGTGGGCAGAGGCCTGGTTAATAACGAGCTCGCAGCTCGGCTAGGAGCAGTGAGCTGAACCCAGAACTATCTCGAAACTCTCCACCACGTGTGGTCTTCAAGTTGTTCGGAACACCAGGGCTCCAGCGAGAGCGGAACTGGATCCTATCGCCGTGGCCGTGATCTCTTGCCGAGCTCCCCGGAATTCTCCCGCACTTCTCAACACGTACTTGCAGGTAAGACGAAGGCGCAGATACCTTCCCGCGTCGATGCGTCGCTTCCCGCGAGGAACCACCTCCCCCAGGCTTTCAACACGTCTGGTGAGAACGAGCGCCGATCCTTTAACCGTCGATATCGCTTCCCGAGAACCCACCTCCCGCGCTTCTCAACACGGTGCTGGTAAGACGAGGCGCCGATCCTTCCCGTCGATGCGTCGTTCCCCGAGGAACAACTCCAAGAAGAGGTCGATGAGTCGGCACCAAAAGCGGGAACCAAAATGGAGAAAAAGAGCTCACGAACCAGAAGAAGAAGCCACCACTGCGCAGCTCGAGCTGAGAGAAACCGGCTAACTTCCCTTCCAAACAGGGCAGCTTGAAGCAAAAAGCTCTCCCGAGCCAAGGCAGAAGCGAAGCTCACCGAACCGTCAAAGCAAAGAGGCCTCCAAATAGCCTCCTCCCGAGCCCCAGGCCTCAGCCGAAGCTCAGCTGAGCCAGCCGAAGCAAAAAGCTTCGAAGGCCTTACACATAAACAGCCAAAAGGGACCAGCGAAGGTCTGCTGAACAACTTACTCTCTGCCGAAGCAAAAAGCCTTACTGCCGCAAGAACAAAGAAAAAGGATCTCGTCCTTATCCTTCTCACACAGCCCCCTCTCCTACCATGCCTGGCGTGAACTCATGCCCCTCGTGATCCACCCCCCACCCCCCCGCTAAAACCACGGGTTGGGAAGGGAAGTTGTTGACATCATGAGTCAGGGACGGCAAGGCAGAGTCTTCCTCTTCGCAGAAGAGGGGGAGGGATGTCTCCAATTGTTCGTTCCTAACTATTAAATCGAATCCGCAAGACACATTAATCAGATTATCTGAACATTTAAACAAATGAAAGTGAGCTATCTAGGGAACAAGCACACTTATCGACATAGCTGACTGAAGGAATCTGTATGTTGTTGGTGCAATCGAATCCCAAATTCGTAAAAATATATTGAACCTGTGCTTACCACCGTTGTCTTGGTTGGCTCACCTACATTTTTTTCCCATTTTTTTATTTTCATTTTTTTTTTCATTTATTTATATTTTCATTTACGGATGCTTTCTGATGGTTCTGTGATTTTTTCCTGATGTATCGGCTTCGATGTCCATCGGCACACAAAATTACTGTGCTTCCCCATTGTCTCAGGTCACTCACTTGCATTTTATTTTCATTATTTATTTATATATTTATATTTTCATTTATGCATGCTTTCTGACAATTCTGAAAAAATTTTTCTGGTGTAACGGCTTCAACGTCCATCGGCACACAAAATTTCAGCTTTCCACATCACCCAGAAGGTACTGATAATTAATATCAGTCAGTCAATCAGTGGTTAGAATGAGCTTTATATATTATTTGCGTCCTATTTTGTCTGATGTGTCCTGATCCATTTCGTGTGCTAGCTCTTCCGACGATCCTCGACTATGTATTAAAATTATATATATATATATATATATTTATATATGCACACATGCACATAGCATATACATATATATACTACACATATACGACACATATATAATAGTATATAGTTTATATATGCACACATACATATAACATATATTATACACACATATACACACAATTATATATATATATATATTATATATATATATATTATTGTTGCGGATCTGGGGTGGCGGGATTCTCGCCCGACTCTTGGCGCCACCTATCACCGCCGTCTCCGGGGTTTATAATGCCCGCCGCTCGGCACAGGCCTCGGGTCACGCGCTGTCAATCGCGATACAGAACGTAATCCTTGTAACTTACCAGTTGGGGAAATAGAACCCTGGTTACAGAACTGGTTTTGTCAGATGCGAGCGTTTTCTGCCAGTCTGTAACTCATTTTGGTTTGTATATGCCAATTGAAGGGATATTCTTTCGACGCGACACGAATTAATCCATAGCGGCAACTTCATCGAATCAACAGATTTTAGGGGAACATCGGGGAACAAAACACAAGCAAGATTCACGACAATGTTTTTATTACATCCTCAACCCGTTCTTAACTTGGGAACGCACGGACTACAGGTTTTGAGGGGTCCCACGGAGATATGCCTTATAAACACAGTGCAGAGAAGACAGACAGCATGCCATGCAAGACAGAGTACTTGTGATGTCTCATGGACGAGAGGAAGTGTCAACAGGACAAAGAAATGTCGCTCGCAACAGGCTGATGTCCACGGATTCGAGCCCCAGCTCGAACGCGCCGCGTGGAAGATGGCGGCGCCGCACTCTTTGCTTTCCGCACCGACGTGGTCTCCGCGCACTCTGACCCGCGTAAGGTTCGATGATGGGCTTCAGCTGATTTCTCATCACAGGTCCAGTGTACAAATCCAGGCCTGGCTGTTCTCCAGACAAGGCGAAACCAGGTGCCGGGGCTCTCGGCATAGCGGATCAGCAAACGTGTCGAGCCGTTGGTGTGAGCAGGGACCGTCAGAGGCTCGTCGTTCCTCTCCTGCCTTCCGCTCGAAGCCCCGACTTCCAACTCCGCTCTCTCAGTTTCTCTCTCTGTCAATCACCTTTTTCTTTCCTTTTCCACGCTCGCCTCTCAAAGCGGGCTGCCATCTCTCTCAACGGCAGAATCTCGATGTGCAGGCAAGTCAGCGTCTCTCCGGCAGATCAACACTGTGCCTCCTTCATTCGCTCGCTTCGAAGCCCACGAGCGCGCCTCGAAACCCAACCGTTTTCCAAGCTGAGAACTCCTTTTTCTCTTCTCGGTTCTCTTTTGCTCGTTCCTTCGACACACGAGCACCTCTCCAAAACCGACCGTTTTCAAACTGAGAACTCTTTTTCTCTCGTCGTTTCTCTTTCGTTCGCATCCTTCGACACAGGCAGCCTCGTCTCTGCGCAAAGCCGAGAACCCTCTCCCTTCCGGTCACTTCTCTTTTTGGCAAACCCTCTCAGCGACTGGGGCGGGCCTCGTCCGGGATGGGGAAGAAGAAGAGGGAGTTCTCGTTCCACACACCCGCACAAAATAATACAGCTCTTCTGGCTCGACACACATGTAACATCCATTTTACCACAACCTAGCTAAACATGCATTTAATGGGGGATCTGAGCTAATTCTATATTTAGTAGTCAATAATAGTAGTCACTCTTTCTCTTTTCTCCTCTCTTTGTCACTCTTTCTCTTTCTTCTTTTTCTTTCTCTATCTTTTGTCTTCCGTTCTCTCTCTTTGTCTCTTTCTTCTCTTTGTCTCTCTTTGTCTCTGCTTGCAGTCTCTTGTCATCTTCACTCTTTCTTTCTCTCTCTCTTTCTCTCTTCTCATTCTTTGTCATCTTTGTCACTCTGTCACTCTTTTATCACTCTTTGTCACGCTTTGTCCTCTTTTGTCACTCTTTCCTCTCTCTTTTCTCTCTTTCGTCTCTCTTTGTCACTCTGTTTCTCTCTGTCATCTTTTCTTCTCTTGTCTCGTCGCTTCTCTCTCTTTGCTCTCTTTCTCTCTCTTTGTGTCTCTTTGTCTCTCTCTGCTTCACTCTCTTTGTCCATTCTTCTCTTTTCTTCTCTCTCTCTTTCTTCTCTCTCTTCTTTGTCCTCTTTTCTCTCCTTTGTCTCTCGTTTCTCTTCTTTGTCTCTCTTCTCTCTCTTTGTGTCTTTCTTTGTCTCTCTGCTTCATCTTCTTTGTCACTCTTCTCTTTCTTTCTCTCTCTCTCTTTCTTCTTTCTCATTCTTTTGTCATCTCTTTGTCACTCTTTGTCACTCTTTGCTCACCTGCGACTCTTTCCTCTCTTTGCTCTTTCTCTGTTTTGTCAACTCTTTTCTACTCCGGTCCTCTCTTTCTCTCTGTCTTTGCATCTCTTTCTCTTCTTTCTCTTCTTTCTCTCTCTTTGTCTCTTTTCTGTTCTTCTTTTTGTCTATTTCTTCTCTCTTTGTCTCTCTCTTTCTCTCTGTTCCTCTTCTCCTCTCTTCTCCGTCTTTGTTCTCGTTTCCTCTCTCTTGTCACTTCTTCTTTTCCTCTCTCTGTTTCTCTCTCTCTCTTCTCTCTCTCTCGTCTCATCTCTCTCTCTCTTTTTCTCTCTTTCGTCCTCTCTCTTCTCTCGTTTCTCTCCTTTCTCTCCTCTTTCCTCTCTTCTCTTTTGTCCTGTCTCTCTTTGTACTCTTCTCTTCTTTGTCCTCTTCTAAACTTTTCTTTGTTTCTCTTCTCTCTTCTTTGTCTCTTTTGTCTCTCTTTGTCTCTATCTTTTGTCTCTCTTTGTCTCTCTTTCTCTCTTCGTATTACTTCTCTACTCGTCTCTTTCCTTGCTTCAGTCTTTTGCGTCTTCTTTCTTTGTTTCTCTTCTTCTTTTGTCTCTTTTCCTCTCCATTTCTTTGTACCTTTTTCATCTTTGTCACTGCTTCTCTATTCGCTCTGTCCTCTACTTGTCATCTCTTTTACTTTTCTTCTCTACTCTATACTCTGTTTCTCCCATCTTTGATCTTTTTCTCTCTTTGTCAAAATCTTCTCTTTCACTCTTCTCTTTCTTTCTTCTTCTCTCCTTTGGCCTCTTTCTTGCTTTGTCTCTCTGTCTCCTCTTCTCTCTTCTCTTTTTCTCTCGCTTATTCTCTCCGGTCTTTGTCCATTCTCCTCTTTGTCTTAACGAGCCGTATTCCTTCTTCTCTCCTTTTTATCGTTATCCAAGGGTCCCTCTATCTCTCGTCTCTCTACTTCTCATCTTTCTTCTTCTCTCTCTTCTCCTCTTCTCTCTCCTTCTTTCTCTCTCTCTTTCCGCCTCATCTCTCTTTTTCTCCTTCTTTCTCTCTTCTCTCTCTTTCTCTCTTGCCTCTTTCTCTCTTTCTTTTTCTTCTTCTTCTCTCTCTCTCCTCTTCCTCTCTCTCTCCTCTTTTTTCTCTCTTTTC
>CM068963.1:14511550-14530461 GCA_035128595.1 Eptatretus atami
CATTCGTACTTGAAGTGACCTCACCAGTACATTTGATCGGATTGGGAAGGTGACAAGCTATGTTAACAGTAAAGTGTTCATCCCTTTTGCATCGAAGTAATACTGTACATGTATTTTTATTTTCAAAAAGGTTTACGTTGATTCATTTTATGGTTATATGGAGAATAATCCGGAGATTTCATGCAGTTAAGTTGGGATAATATGGGGAAAGATGATTTACCCTTTATGTGACGTGAAAAGGCTCATTTTATTGATTGTTTAAAGCAAGTGTTGCAATTTTTTGACTGTTTTTGCACATTCATTCATTGTTTCATGTAATATATGATCATTTACTTACACCAAAATAAAATCATTTTTGAGTTTTCAGAAAAGAACTTATTTTTGTACCCAAACTCAAGGCTCATGGAAGAGCACGATGACAGAGGGTAAAACACAACAGACTGATAGTGGGGCCAAATGAGGCTGCCACAGATGATTGGTCCACAGTAAAACAAGGAAAAAAAATGCATAAAATGTCATAGCCCCCATTGTTTTAGTAATTTCGCTGTATGGAGATAAAGGGGTAGCCATATTTATTTGAACTGAAATGGCCACCAGTCGGCCATCTTTGAACGGATCACAAAATAAAGTTAGGTGCAAGTGGATGTTATTGTGGACTGCGCTTGTGCCATGTTTGAACAAAATCGGATCATGCATGTCCAATAAATGGTTGCGGACATGTTTAAGTAACAAAATGGCCGCTGGTCGGCCATCTTGGAACATATATCCAAAAAAAAAAACATACATATGAAAGCCATCATTCATTATGCTTGCCAAGTTTGAACAAGATCAGTGAATGGATGTCCGAGAAAAGGTTGAGGACGTGTTCGATACTGTTTTTTATTTTATTTTTTACAACTAAAATAGTCGCCAGTCTACCAGTCGGCCATCTATGATCAGATCGCAAAATGAAGTGAGGTGCACGTGTAGGCCATCATGTACTGTGCTTGTGCCAAGTTTGAACAAAATCGGACCATGCATGTGTGAGAAATGGTTGGGGACACTTATGTACCAAAATGGCTGCCAGTCGGCCATCTTGGATCTGATCTCGAAAAAAAAATGACATGTCTCTGTAAGAAAGCCACATTCATTATCTGTTTGCCAAGTTTGAACAACATCGGTAAATGCATATCCGAGAGATGGTTGAGGACGTGTTCGACATCAGGTTTTTTTTACAACTAAAATGGCCGCCAGTCGGCCATCTTTGATCGCATCGTGAAACAAAATGATGTGCATATGTTCTGGTGGCACGTGCTTACAGTCATCAGAAGTTAAAAGTAGAGTAAAAAATTGGCTTTTTAAAACCCTGTGTGATGTGTTTGATCTTTTACTGTAATTTGGTTCCAATGTGTTTCTGTAACTATCAATGATTGAATTTGTTTGAAAAACAAGGATCACAAAGCAAGGTCAGTATAGAGGTACAATTTGCCTGTTTTATTAACTTTGCCAACAAAATCCTGTGAGACAAGTTTACCCACAACATGTTTGATATCATTGTGAGAGGAGAATCCAAATCTATGAAATATTGATTTAAAAAAATGAAAATTCAGACATAGTGCTTCTTTAAAACTGAGACAGACTGCAAGTCAGAGTGCTTCTTTAAAACTGCATCAAGACTTCTAATAAAATATTTATACAGTCGTATTGTTGTGGGCCGGGGTTCGGTGGCGATAAACGACCACTAGGTGGAGCAGGGTCGCTCTCCACCGAACACCCGGAATTTAGGTCGTGACTCTCGACAACTCCAAAGGTCACGGGTCGCTTAGAGGACCGTGGTCGCCAATATTTGACGGCGTGAGGGTAGGTCCACTTGTCTAATTCCAATTTACCTAAGTACTCACGCCGTCCAACTACCGGAGAAACCACACCCTCGGCCGACTTTGTCCGAATCGAGTCGCCATCACCGACTCGGATCCGGCGTAACCGAGCGGGAGTTACCAAAGCCGCGCCGGACCAAATGAACAATTACGCACGAACGGCTTTATATTCTCAATACGCACCTTTAGTCAGGTCATATACAGTTTAACCCCAAAAATTGCTACAAAAGGTTTCTCAACTGATTCTGGTAGGTTTAGTGACTTTTATACATTACTAAAAGTTTACCAAGTATGACCCCGGAAAATGTTTTTTTCAAGATGGCGTCCAAGATGGCTGCCGAAACCTTATAATCATCATAACTCTGTAACTATCAACTCAAATTTGATGATCTTGGTGTCTATCCCTAGGTTTTTGGGGGCAAAGAACACATTAAGATCATTAAAAAATGATGTTGGCCTATTATGTAACACAAAAATCCAACTTTGTCCATAGAATAAGTTTTCAGAGCGTTCGGTTTGAGTGTCATCCTCCTCCTCAGTATCGACTCTGCTGGTGTTGTTTGGATTGTCACAGTTTTCATTTGGCAAGGGCCACATGCAGCAGTGCAGGGAGTCCATAGCGTCTGCAGCTGCATCGGAGGATTTGCACCCCCTCAAACAGTAGCAATGGATAATTTTTCAAGAGTTCGTGAGCGCAGCATTGTTTTGGTCATAATTGGAATTAACTGATCATTTTCCTGTTTCCATCCCCATTCAGTTGGGTCATTTAATTTGCCATCCCCATCCATCCATAATTTGAAAGTACACACGTTGGCTATGGAATCTTTTTGCAGGTGATGTTGGTGGAAGCCGTTCAGGAGTGACAAATGCTTGAGCAGTTGCCACTTTCTTGGTGAAATATTATGGTGCAGTGATGATAGCGTATCATTAGACTGCCACCAAAGAGATCAACCATCAGGGCTTTTCCAAGATCTGATATGTCCTCTTGAGATTTGTTTGAAGGATGAATGCACTAGCACAGGACCTTCATGACAGATCAGATTTCACTAATTTTCGGAAGGCTGACTTTTTTTCCGATGCCAAAATCCTTGAAGTTGAATTCACAGCCTGTGTAGGCATGACAAAGAGCAACTCATTGCACACATCGTCTCCTAAAGTGTCTTTCAACAGGTTAATGTTATACACTTTGTGTTCTTTTGACTGCATGTTTGCATCAGAACGGAATAGATGATCTCATTGTCTGTTCTAGAGAATGAAGGAGCAAGATCAGCAAATCTGTATCCTCACCGACCAACGTTGTGTGCAATGACGGATCGTTCAACAGTTGCCTAACATATCAATGTCGGCATCCCCTGTGACTGAATGACATGGCATCCCCTTTTAGTTAGTGCTGTGCTGATGAGAGCAATCATGTCTGCTTGTTTTGTCACGGACAAAAAGTCTCCTTTTTGCCTGAAAACTCTGTTTCTGCAGTAAACTAACATAGGGTGCAGGTTTTGTCCTCGTCTCTGATGTGGTGTTGTCTTTTATGGAGGGACCTTCACCATAGCCATCGAACACACTGTCGCTAGTCCGTAATGTCTCACAGTGAAGTCTGCATAAGACTCAGCTATTGCATTATATGAGTCGCCTTTCTTCCACGGTAAACGATGGAGCAAGAGCACCATCGAGCACGTAACAATCGTTTTAGGAATAGAGTTCATCACAGCCTCACTTGATAAGTCGCAGCATGGTCTCGAATTTGCCTGAGCAAGCTGAGGTTTGTCTGCTTTTCGAAGAATGTTCCTTGACTCCAAGAGGGCTGGAGGGTAGGGGCTTAGTTCATACGTCAAAACATCTTCAAGGGACAAGATATCCTGACCTTGACACCACAAGGAAACGCTGGACAGAAGGGCAGGATCAATGTACGCATCAGGAGCAATTTCACCGCAGAGATATTCCAAGGGGTTGGCTCTGTCTTTCCGCTTGAATTTTAAGTAAAATGCCGACTTTCGATTATATCTTCAATGATCTTGTTCCAACCGATTCAAAGGCATGTACATTCACATCTGGCCCAGCCACTATCCCGTTGACAATGTTTCTCAGCGTAGAATCAGATGTGAAGGGTGAGCAGGCTGCAAGCTTATCCGAATTTTCTCGAGATCAGATGCATCTCTTTTGATGCGTGCCTCAGTTGAGTCTTGTGTTGCGACTTGTAGTATAGGTCAGGTCTGTGAAATCCTGCATCGCACTGTTGTACTCGGATGTTACAGGTGCAGATAACGGTCCAAAGTTTTCGCATGTCCTCGGTCATCCCACTGCGCGAGTTAGACCACCAGTGCTCTTTAGAGACCTCATCAACGTTGTCAATGACAAGATCACTACTAAGCCCTGCCCAGCACTGATTGCTCCTACGAACAACGTGAAAACCATCAAGGAACTTTCGATAAACGTCTGGGTGCTTTTCCTCCAGGTTGCTCATTTGCTGCAGGTAGTAATGAGCAGATCGCAGGTAATTGAAGTGCCCAGCCGCAGCAAAAAATCTTAACTTACGCTATGTGATATAAAAATGGTTTACAATGTGTTTATTTTTGACGCATATTAGATTTTGATGTTACATAGTAGGCCAACATCATTTTTTTATGATCTCAATGTGTTCTTGCCCCCAAAAACCTAGAATAGACACCAAGATCATCAAATTTGAGTTTGATAGTTACAGAGTTATGATCATTAAAAGGTTTCGGCAGCCATCTTGGACGCCATCTGAAAAAAAAACACTTTTCCGGGGTCATACTTTGGTAAACTTTTAGTATGTTATAAAATACACTAAAACCTACCAGAATCGGTGAGAAACGTTTTGTAGCAATTTTTTTGGGGTTGAGGGGTATTTTCCATATATTGACCGACTACTTGCTAGGCCAATGGAGGAAAGCACAGAAAAACGAGCTGGTACATTTAACAGGGGTTTATTTTACAAATAATAATCGGGAGGGAAGCACACAAAGAGCAGAGTTATCCGAATAAGAAATGTAATGCACAAGGAACGAAAACACTTAACAGACTGGGCCACGGACAACACACCACACACACACACACACACACACACACACACACACACACACACCACACACACAACACACACACACACACACACACACACACACACACACACACATACACACACACAACACACACATACACACACACACACACCAAAAATAAACTGGACCCGTGGGTCTATTTCGGTCCTCAGCCGGGCCGGGGTACCTGTCCCGCCCTCGCGCGGTCTATTCGAGCTTGTCGGTGGCGGACTCGAACCCACCGCCAACAACGCCGCACCAAGCTCCGGGACCAAGAACAGCGCCACGGACGCCAGCCAGCACGGCCGCAGACGAAGAAAATCGCCACCGGACTGCAGATCCTCCGCAGTCGCACGAAGACACGTCTGCCAAAAAAAACCCGCTCCTCACGACCACTCTGCAGTCGCCACGATCACTCTCCAGAACCTCGTCGACCAAGCCAACCGCCCCAATGACTGCTCACCCACTCCACTTATCCTTCCCCTCCCCCACGGGTCGAGGGAAAACGCTCTGAGGTACTCGCCTCCGGATTGGACGAGGGTTGTCGGACGACTCGTGGTCACCTCACCGATTGGCTGGGGCGTGCGTGTCATGCTCGTCCTTCGCTCATTGGCTGGAGGAAACGGTCCATGCCCTTCCTTGGAGCGAAGCCTCGACCAGAAGCGACGGAGGCTCCACCCACGCCCTCAGCCAAAAACACGTGGGCAATGGCGACCGGTGGAGCGAGGTGACGGTCCGCTGTCGTTGTTGATGTAGTAGTAGTTGTTGATGTAAAAACCTAACTAAAAAAATAACTCGTAGCACACACACTAAATTCCCATTAGACAGAAGGGGATGGATTCTAACTATAAACACATACATATCGAAATAACTGAACTACGGGGACTCTGGCTGTTTGTGTGCACAAGGTTTCCAAATCCGTAACAGTATATCTATTCGGATTGGTGTTGTAATACTTTGTGTCTGAAATGGATGGCTTTGTCTTAAATAAAGGATTATTATTAACCAGCAAATACAACTCGTCACTTGCTAACGAAATATTAAGGGGGGGGGGGGGGGGTGAATGGTGGTGTTCTCGACGTGTGTGTGTGTGTGTGTGTCCGTCCATAACTCCAAAACCATAAAACCTAGCAACCTGAAACTTTGCATGCATACTAAGAAAACTCCAAGAAGTGCATGTCTGAAAATTGGGTGTTCGGTTTAATTAAAACACCCCTTTTGAAGATAATTAACGGCCTTATTTAATTATATCCTTAATCAAGCAATCAGCCACCTCGATCTCTGGGGTCTTAATGCATATCCTAGGTAACCTCGCTGGGGTCTAAAGCCGCCATGTTTTTTTGGCCTGCTCAACCTGACCTTGACTTGGAACAGGCCACAACGATTTCTTAACGATAAAGTTTTTTTTTCCCCCACTTTTCTCACTCATATTATCGAATGCCTGTTCATCATAGGTACGAATCGCTGGATATATCACAATGCTTATAAACACCCGGAGACATCGGCGTTCGTTGCTTTATTTCATTTCCGCACATGCGATCACCACGAGTATCTCTTAAACTAAGAAGGATTACAAAATTTAAGCTCCAGAATCGAACTTGTAAGCAGTTTCGACTCCAAGAAAAGTGTTCATTTGTCCAATTCGGACATATTTGACATTTCCGGCATCTCCGAGAGGCGTATGTTTTATATGACAGTCTGTGATTGCCAATTGCGTGCCAAGGGAGCCGTTTCTCATCAACTGTTTCCTGGGAGTGCTTGAGCCAGCGCTCTACAATATTCGCACACTGTCACTGAATAATGTATATAGATCGACTTGAACAAAGTTCAGGGCTCCTCTCCTGCATTGGCCACGGTGTTGTTCTGCGGCGCAACAGCTTCCTCGCTGAAAATGTGAAATTTTATTTTCCACGACGCTTCCCATTTTTGTTCTTCCATTACATGACCCATCACTTCAGTTTAAATAAATACAAATAAAAATTAAACATTTCGCTTTTATAAGTTTCTTCAAATGTTTCGTACATTGCGTGGTAAAGCCACTTGGTGCGTTTGATACCGTGGTTCCACACTGGAGGTAGGAAGGCAAAATAAATTATATGATCACAATGAGAAATTTTGTTTTCAGTTCTGAAGCAAAGAATCGCCACATCACGGCAGGAAAGCCGAGAGGTACGCATGCTCACTCTGTGTAGCCTTGATTTGAATCCCAACCCAGCTGGAAACTGTCCTCCCGGTGTTTCACGGGCCGGGTGATTCATCACTTTGTGTACCATCTCTCGGATGGACGATAAACTGGTCGTCACATCTGCTGAAATCCATCACCCCTCTCCCTCCCAGCCCTACCCCTCTCCCCCACCCCTATCCCTCTTTCCGACCGCAACCCCTCTCTCTTTCTATCTATCCAACCCCTCCCCTCTCCCTCCACTCCTCCATCTCTCTCTCCCAACCCTCTCTCTGGTCTTCCACCTCTCCCCCCTGTTGAGGGGCCAGCAGCATGCACAAATCAGACATGGAGCCGACTGGTTGGGTGCAAAGGTCGCTGTATGTATGAGCCGTTGGTTTTGAAATCTCCCGCCCCAGGTCTCAAAGTGTTTGTGTGTGTGTGTGTGTTCGTGTGTGTATATATACACGTATGTGGGAGCTGCTGTTGTTGCCTGCTACCTCCATGTGGGTGGGGTTCATCAGGAGGTGAAACAGAGACCTACTAGGTCTCACAGTGTTGTTGATTGGTATCTACATATGCGAGTTTCAGAATGTGGAATGGAGTCCTCCCAAGGTGGGCTCAAAGTATCCACCTTCATTTTGGTAAGGGGTCATGATTCATGGACCAAGCTGTGAAGTTTTCTGTTTTCAAAGTTTTGTGCCGAGGGTTCTCTTCAGGATCGTTACTGAGCCCCGGACGGCTTCCAACTGTAGTTCGTTTGTAGTAATATTCCCAGGGATGGTTTTTAATATCTCTGTGAGGTTCTTCTTCGTCATTCCCGTGAGGTTCTTCATCATCACTGGTACAACTTTGGCATTCTTCAGCTTCCAGGATCTTTTCACTTCATTCTTGAGGTCTTGGTATTTGGTCATTTTCTTGATTTCTGCATCGCTCGTCCAAAATCACCGGTATTAACACCTCAATTAGCAATGCCTTCTTCTCTTTTTTTCTACCCAAGTATGATATTTGGTCGCAATGCTTTGTTTTCGGTGTTCACACATGATGGGATCATAAGGTTGTACGTGAGGGGAACTTCAATGTTTTCAGTGATTTGTTTTGGTTCATTTTCACACAAATTTTCCAGAACTGGAATATCAAATTACAGCAAACATCACTGCTCTGCATAAAAAAAGGTGCAAAAACAGATCCCTGCAACTACAGACCAATCAGCCTTCTCCCAATCATCAGCAAAGTTATGGAATCCATCATGCTTTCAGACATTAACATCCTTCCCTCTCCAATGCTTGATTTCCGATCATCAATTTGGTTTCAAACCAGGTCACTCTACCCTGGATATGCTGCTTCTCCTCTCCCAACAATGGATGGAGGTTCTCAATGCCGGACATGAAATCAGAGCCGTATCCCTGGACATATCACGTGCTTTTGACACGGTCTGGCACCCTGCCTGCCACCAACTCTCTTCCTATGTATCCAAGGCCATCTCCACTCATGGCTCGCAGACTTCCTCTCCTGTCGCAGTCAACGTGTGGCCCTAACTGGAGTTCTTTCATCCCCTCTTCCTGTCCAGGCTGGAGTTCCTCAAGTTCAATGTTTTCGTTCTTTTTTTTCTGTTCTGTTTTTTCTGTTCTGGGCCCTGTTCTTTTTCTGGTTTTCATCAACGATCTCTCCGAATCTCTGGAAAATCCTCTATATCTCTTTACTGATGACTCCACCCTCTGCCTACCATCGGTCATCCCTCAGACCGGCAAGCAGCAGCTCTTCGCTCACTGCAGATCTGGATAAAATCACAAACTGGTCTAACACGTGGAACATGTCTTTCAATCCGGACAAATCTCACACTCTCACTATGTTCTCTCCGAAAGGACTGTTTAGAAAACCCCCCCATCCACTTTCTCAACAATCCTCTAGAAGAAGTCCTTTCTTTCAAGCTTCTGGGTCTCACTATCTGCCGTGACCTTTCTGGGAAAGCCACATTTCCAACCTCGCCTCCAAAGCCAGTCACCGACTGGGAATCCTCCGTCGTGCAAAGTCCTTCCTCGGCCCACTGAGCTCCTGACCACTTACAAAGCTTTCGTCCGCAGCCTGATGGAGTACTGCTCTCCCCTCTGGCTGGTGCTCCTGCCTCCCACCTTTCTCGGCTTCACGCTGTGGAAACCAAGGCATTTCGGATCATTGGCATCTCCCGCAATGAGGCTGAGTCTTTGGCCTCTCACTCTCTCACCGCAGGCTGGTCGGTGGTTTTTCTGTCTTCTACCGTCTCCTCTCCAGCCTCGCCCCCCCCCCCCCCCCCGCTCTCTCTGCGATTTGTCCCACCACATTTCCGCAGGGCGTCAAGGTCCGCCAACAACCCCTTCTGTAAAACTACCAAAACACGAATCACGAATCACCTTCACTATTTCATTCCTCTTTTTCCCCGCCTTTGGAATAAACTCCCTCACTCTATTCAATCCCATTCTTCCCTCCAGGCCTTCACAACAGCTGTTCACCACCACCTTTATCATCCCCCATCCCAATCCCGATCTTTTCTACCCCCGAATCCACCCAAACCCACCTCCTTCAAATTCCCTGCTTTCCTTCCTGAAAGTCCCTGTTGATGTCCATCTGTATTCCCAAGTTCCCCGCCCCATCCCTCTCCCTTCCACAGATCTCCTAATGTCTCTGTTCCGACTGTTTGTCCTTCCCACTCCCACCCCTCTTGTCTCATGCCCCCTTGCTGTGCGTTGTGTGTTCGCTCTCACACGAGCTCGACAAGTATACCAAAAAAAATGTTTTTGCAGATTGCCAGCGGATTACTTTACAATTCTGTTGTGTCCATGTGTGTACAGCTGTTCTGAGATTTTTTTCTTTTCTCATGTTCGGTCATTTAAGTGTCGCATATCATTCTCTTTACTGAACCCACCTCCACCCTTCACCTTTTTTTTCTCCTTCTCCCCCACCCCCCCTTCTCTCTCACTCTGTACCCTCCTCACCACACCCCTCTGAATAAATGCAGCACTCTGCTCCCAACTTCTGTCAATCTCTCATTGTCTGTGCCTGTCTGTCTGTGTGTGTGTCTCTTTCATGCCACCCCTCCCTCCACAGGGAATAGCAACGTTTGGTGAGGTGTTGCTCTCCTCCACCTCCCCCTCGCCCCCCCCTTTTTCATCAACTCCGCCTCCCCTCCCACTTCTCATCCTTCAACTGCCTCCTCTCTCCCTCCCTCCCCCCCGCCTTTATTGTCCCTATCAGTGAAGCGACGGTTGTATTTGCTGGTTTAAATAAGAGTAACCTTCACTATGCGATGCTCTGTCTGTCCTGTCTTTCCAGCAATATTCACGTTAGCAAGAGCAAAAATACTCCGGTCCATTGAGTGACTTCAGTCCAGGACATGCGGGTTACCGTGTTCTCCGGGAGATGGACTGAGTTTGGAGATACATTCCTTGCACTCTTTGCATTGTCTTTTTGCTGTTTGCCAATATTTCAATGATTCTTTTGCAATGTTTGCTATTTATATTAATGAAATAACTGACGTGTGTAATGAATTGTTCCAAGTGAAAAATACATTTTCAGAATGTCTGTTGGAATTATTTGATTAAATATCCACCAGAGGGCAGTGGAGACCGATTTTTATTTTCGAAGGAGCCACTGACTTGTGTGCAATTCCCACTCATCGTCAAAGACACACCTAAATTATATACTACTAGAGAGGTACCCATGCTCGCACGGTGAGAGCCCTAAGTGCCAGAAAAAAATGTTTAAGAAATCTTATGAACTTCCACCCACGTTAGGACACGTGCAGAGACCCAAAAGCTGCACATAAAATTTGGCCAGGTTGGTCCAAAACTTGGAGTAAGAATGTGTAAAATCAATGTAATTTTAATGATGAAGATTAAGTTGATAACAATGACGATGTGAAGGTGTTGGCTGGGGAGAGGGATTGGCTCTTATGTGCTATGATGATGAAGGAAATGGGTTATTACAGAAAAATAGCAAAAAGTCTCGAGCGAACGTGGTGTGATGTTGACGGAAAAGTCCATGCACGGATAATGCCGAACCCCCTCATTTGTCTACATGCGGACAATTTAATTCACTGCAAAACTTATTGATAGACTGGATTCCTTGTCTTTTTTACATCTTCAGGAGAAAGATTGGTGTCGTGTGGATGTCAACACAAAATTTCAAATATATTGAGATATTACCGAACCAGGGAATGTTTGCACTTGTGGGAAATGGCCAAACTGCTAATGTCAAACTCGTTGATGTGTTTGCGTGCAGAGAGGGAGCAGCTTCGTACATGTAGAAACTCAAAATCGTCATTGCATTGAGAAATTTCTGAAATCTCCCACCCACCTTTGGACATTCACTGGGACCCCAAAAGGTTCTACAGAAAGTTTGGCGGGATTATTCCCAAAACTGAGGGAGTAGTTCAGGGATGGACAGACAGACACTCCTGCATTACCATACAGATGCAGCAACAATCACACAGTCGTGGCCAAAAATATTGGCACCTTTGCACTTTTTTCAAATAACTCACAATTTTCCCCAAAAATAAGTTGAAATTGACAAAAGTATTTTGTCTCCATAATTCTTTATTTCACTGTTAATATTACAAAACCTTTGTTTTTTGATTCAGAACTTAATATATCCTTTTAAATCAGAAAATAAAAAGAAATGGCATTGATAAAATTATGAACACCCAAGACGTAATATTTGGTGGCACACACAGCCTTTGGACAAAATAACTGCAGTCAAGTGCTTCCTATAGCCATGAATCAGCTTCCTACACCTCTCTATTGACAGTGTGCCCCACTCGTCGTGTGCAAACTGCTTCAGTTCTCCCAGATTTGAAGGGTCCCTTCTCCCAACTGCTGTTTTCAGATCTCCCCCAGGTGGTCAATGGGATTTAGATCTGGACTCTGCTGGCCACTTCAGAACAGTCCAGCATTTTGTCTTCAACCATTCCTGGGTGCTTTTTGAAGTGTGTTTGGGGTCATTGTCCTGCTGCAAGACGCATGACCTTCGATGGAGACCCAGCTTTCTGACACTGGATTGAACATTGCACTCCAAAATGTCTTGGTAATCTCCTGATTTCATGATGCCATGCACACATTCAAGGCATCCAGTGCCAGAGGCAGCACAGCAACCCCAAAACATCACTGAACCTCCTCCATGTTTGACTGTAGGGAAGGTGTTCTTTTCTTTGAAGGCTTCATTTTGTTTTCTGTAAACCTAGAGATGATGTGCTTTACCAAAAAGCTCTAATTTGGTCTCATCTGTCCACAGGATATTCTCCCAGAAGGATTTTGGCTTGTTCAGGTGTGTTTTGGCAAACTCCAGTCAGGCTTTCTTCTGTCTCTCTCTCAACAGTGGGGTCCTCCTGGGTCTCCTACCACAGAACCCCCTTTCATTGAGTTGGCGACGGACGGTGTGAGTTGAAACTGTCATACCTTGTGTCTGAGGGTCAGCTTGAATCTGTTTGGCAGTTGATCGAGGTGCTTTCTCCACCATTCGAACAATCCTTCGCTGCAATCTTCGATTAAGTTTTCTCTTGCAGCCACATCCAGGGAGGTTGGCTGCAGTGCCATGGGCCTTAAACTTCCTGATAATATTGCGTACGGTGGACACAGTAATATCAATGTCTCTGGAGATGGACTTGTAGCCTTGAGATTGTCCATGCTTGGCTACAATCTTGGGTCTGACCTCTTCAGACAATTCTCTGGTTGAATCTTTTTTTCTCCATGCTCATTGCAGAACACACAGTGACACAAAACAGCTGAATGACTCCTTTTCTCTATTCATACTGGTTGAATGAGTGATTTTTATATTGCAAAAATTAGTTTTTTATATTGTTTTATATTGCAAAAAATAAATAAATAAAAATTAGTACAGTTTAAAAAGCAATTACAGTATGAAAAACAGTGAGGAATATCATATTTTGAAATGAAAGGCCTTGATTGTTCATTTGCAACTTTATTTTCTGATGGTTTCTTGTACTTCTGGAAGTTATGCTTCCATTATCTTAATGGGGTTTGAGTGATTTGCACCTTGTGGTACAGTCCTGATAGAAGTGCATGTTGGGACCATCCTGGTTTGTTATGACCATTACGAGATGCGGTACAAGCAGAATGAAAGCAGGAAAGAAGAAAGTTAATTTGTTCATTTCTCAAATCAATTGTATTGCATTTTAATGTACATTTTCTCCAGTCAATTGTGTTTGAGTCGTGGTCTTGGCTATGGAGTCACTGCTCATTTAAGGAAGCCAGTTACAGGGAGGGGACCCTTTATCCGGTCACCCAACAACCGGAAAGACCGCATATGTTCTGCGGATGCCCATACCTTGTCCAAGGCTGCCCACAGGTTGTCTGCGGCAACCCAAACGTTGTCAGCGGCTTCGCAAATGTTATCTGCAGCCTCACATTGTCCACGGCCGCCCATGCTTTGACTGCAGATGTCCATGCCTTCTCCACAGACGACCACGCATTGTCCTCAGCTACCCACATCCCTGTTAATGGCCGCCCATACCTTGTCCATGTCTGCATAATCGCTGTCCACAGCCGACTGTGCCTTGTTTGGGCCCACCCACACCCCATCCATGGCCACCCACGCCATGTCCATGGCTGTGCACACATTGTCTGTGGACGCACATGCCTTGTCCGCAGATGCCCATGTATTGTCTGTGGCTGCCCACACCTTGTTCGCGGCCATGTAATCGGTCTGTGTCTGAATGCACCTTGCCTATGGCCGCCCTCACCTTGTCCTCGGACTCCAACACCTTGTCCGCAAATGTCCATGCATTGTCCTCGGCTACACACACATTGTCCTCGGCTGCCCACACCGTCTGCCGCCACCTACGTCTTGTTCACTGTCACTCACACCTTGTCCACAGTCGCACATGTTCTATGTATTAGCTCTTACATGAGTCTTCACATGGAATACAAAAAAAAAGAGCTCAACGATACTGGCTCAAAAATAGGAGAGCAGTGACTAGGGACGCCAAGAGGGCCAACTATAGGCCGAACAAGCGGATAGATGATTGAGATGAAAGCAAGCAGCACGGAGATAAACTGTTCAGAGCAAGACGAAGCACGACATAGAATGCAAAAACAAGCTATTGTGACTGCTGAGAACACTGAATGCAAATGTCTCATAACTTTCCTTCTGGAGTAAGAACCAAAACTGCAGTCAATGAACAGTCACAACTCATCGATGGCTTTGGTGATGAGGGCAAGGGAGAAGTATGAAGTGACAATGAGTGCCTGCGTGGGCCAATCAGCAACCACATGGGAAGAAACGAACTTTGGCCATTTCCAAAATTATTTAGCAGCCCGAAGCACTGACGCCACCAACCTCCATCAAATTATGATGACATGGTTCAGCTTGATGCCAATGGCACAGTAGTTTGCACACTATTTGCTGCTAAAGATGTTCATGCACCACAACCACAGATACGGCGGTGCACTTGATTCAACGTGTTTGCATCCCTTTTCATCGAGGAACACACCAGCGAGTGGATGTGCCTTTATGGGTCACCATGTTTAAAACACCATCGATGATCATTTTATTGACCTCCTCAAAACCGTTTTGGCTTATGTGGGACTTAGTCAGAGTTGATGGACATGTTTACCGATGAACAGGAGGCACAGAAGCTTGAGCTGCTCAAGTTCAAGGGCTCACGCATCAAGCGGCTACACCTCATTGAAAGGTTCCACGAGAAAGTACACAAGCAGCCCTTTTTAATGATGATTTATCAACTGCAAGTTGAAAAAAAAAAAAGATGTTAACTGCCATTGGGAAGGGATGCTGCTGATGAAAGGGGAGGTGCTGCCATGGAGCTAACACTCCCTAGGAAAAGTAAGTTAACCCTTCGTCAGCAAAAAACAATGTTGTCATACTCAAACTTATGCAAGTGTGTGATTGATATTCATTGTTGTGTAAAGAAGCTTCCTGGTAAGATTGTCTTCAATCATAAAATAAATTGGGACACAACAAAATGGATCACTTTCCAAGAATATTTGGCAAACTTTATTTGTTGCACAAAATGCATGCTATATTGAATAACCACACGTCTCTGCATGCTGCAGATTAATTTGCTAAACAATGTGTCCGAGTTAAAGCACAAAAAAAGGAATATAAAGAATGTATGTAGGCAATCGTATCTATATTAGCCTCACATGCTCTTTTCAAAAGGCTGTTGAGTAATGCAGAATGGCTTAAAAATTTGTTCAAATGCTTATCAAGGAATATATAAATTCAAGACCCCTGTATGCCCACTTAAAATCATAATTAACTATCAAAATTAATTCAGCCTGAAAGAAAGTCTGCAATTGACATTTTGCATATTCAGACATCATCACTCAGCATTTTGCAGACTTTGAAGCCTTCAGATAGTCATGCATAGTTGCTTGTAGAAAATTGCAGAATTGATGATTGGAACACTTCAAACTGAAATGAGAAGTTAGTGTGCTGGCATGTCACAAGGAGCTATTGTTGCAACACATGCTTTAAGTTGTTCCGTTGCCGTGGTCGTGATAACTCCCATCCTCCCCCCATCATCTCCCACCCATGACAATTCAGTGTTGTGTTAAGACCCACTGACCTTCATTGCACATTCAGAAGTTCTCATAATGGTGTTTAAAGTGTGCTCTGTCCTTGCGGTTGAGTTGCCTGCATGCTTCGTCAACCGTCTTCGTCATGGTGGGAGGTCCACAGCTAAACACACCCACTTTATTCACCTGTAAGTGACACCACACCCAGTCTACTCATCTGTAAACCAGACCACACCCACTTTATCTGGAAAGTCAGATCACTTGAACTGGACCCAAAATTAACATGAATTTTGAAAATGCACCCCATTACATGATATAATAATAAATGCATTGGATCAAAGCCACATTCTTGCAATCAAAATCGATGAACAGTCATGTAGATGATGAGAGAAGGCAACTTTAATGCAAGAATAAAGTGGGCTGAAAGGAAGTGTAGTGTGGTGTATTTATATGTAACTAGCAGGGGCACCTGGCATTGCAGGGGTACCCGGTGTTGCCGGGCAACGTCAGGTCCCTCTTCCCGCCCCACCCCTTCCCCTGCCTCCTCCCACCCCACCACTCGAGGGACGAATTAATCGATATGGCTGAAATAATGACGCTATAGATGTTTATCCTCATCGCCATGTCATGAATTTGGGGTGTGTTCAGTTACCAGGTTTCGCGTAGAGCGCTTGCCAAGTGGCTGAAGCACTCAAGCAAGCACTCCATTAGAAACCGTTGATAAGGAACGGCTGAATTGGCAAGCACTAGCTAGCTGCTTGGTAACAACACATCCACCCACAGACACAAACTCAGCTTCATATATTAGATTAGGCGACAGTGAGACACCTCAAATGAAACTGGCATGTTTGCATGATATTTCCTACTCTTGTTAATCTATTCTTCTTCTTCTCCCTCTCATAGTAATCAGCAAATAAACTTTCTCTCCTCTATCATATCATTTTTTCCATGAGTTTTAGTATGTTATAAAAAGGCTCCAATTATTAGTGCATTCCTGCGATTGCAGACATCGCTGCGTGATGACGTCACGTGTAGGGACGTCTTTTTTTCATACTTCGCACGGAAGCAAACATGGCATATTTTTGCTTGTAACAGTCATTGCAAATTCTGGTAAGCGACATGTCACTGTCTCACAGACACAACGCACAGACAACAAACTCAGATTTATATATTACTAGTGCGTGCCCGTAGGTGCGTGCCAGTATGTGCAGCTTCGTTCCTTCGCTCTCGTAAACGACGACTGGATTGGGCATTGTTTCAATTAGATCGGACCAACCGTATCATAAATGGCCATAACTTGGGAAACACCTAGGAAACATACTCAGGTCCCAGCGTCAATTGTGACGTCATATCAAACGAAGAAGAAGAAGAATTGTGACGCCCCCTTCCTCTCGCTGCCCCCTCTCTGCGCCCCCCTCTCTCGCCCCTCTTTCGCCCCCTCTCTTGCCCCCCTCTCTCCCCCCTAGTCTCGCCCCTCCTCTCTCCCCCCTCTCTCTCGCCCCACTCTCACCCCCCCTCTCCCATCCCCCTCTCTCGCCCCCTCCTCTCTCCCCCTCTCTTGAATTGACGCCCCTCTCTCTCACCCCCTCCTCCCTCCCTCTCTTGCCCCCCTCTCTCCCCCCCTATCTCGCCCCCTCTCTCGCCCCTCTCTCTGTAAATGTATTCACAAATGTCTACCAAGCACAACAATTAATTCAAACCTTGGGAAAAAACAGCTTTCAAACCCTTGGGAAACAGCTTCTTCCTCTTGGGAAAATTCAAACCTTGGGATTAATTAATAATTTGAACAATTAATTCAAACCTTGGGAAAAAAAGAGTTTCCAAACCTTGGGAAACACTTGGGAAACAGCTGAAATGGATGAAGAACGATATCAACCTTGAAAAGGCACATACTCAGGTCTCCAGCATCGATTGTGACGTCATACCAAACGAAGAAGAAGTATAATTGTGACGTCAATCGTGCAAAAAAAAAAAAAAAAATTAACATTAATTGTGATGTCATAGCACCGTGTCTTGTCATTGGTTGACAGATAAATGGCCGTAACTTGGGAACCGCTTGTCCGATTAATATCAAACCTTGAAAAGGCACATACTCAGGTCCCCAGCGTAGATTGTGACGTCATACCAAACGAAGAAGAAGAAGAATTGTGACGTCAATCGTGCAAAAAAAAAAAAAAATTCACATTGATTGTGACGTCATTTGTGCCGTCATAGCACCATGTCCTGTCATTGGTTGACAGACGTTATTGGTCATTATTGGTTGACAGACAATATATAGGTCGTTATTGGTTGACAGACATTGGTCATTGTATCACGTTATTCTTTTTATTACTGCCAATTATTGTGCTATTATTATTATTATTAATATGCTGTTATCATTATTCTGAGATATCTTTGGGGAAAAAATGGCATGATAAGGTGGAACGACACTTCAGCTGCGATATATACACCTTTCCAACACTGAAAAAAAGGCAATAAAATGGCCGTAACTTGGGAACCGCTCGTCCGATTAATATCAAACCTTGAAAAGGCACATCCGCGGGTCCCCGGCAATATTCCTGGCAAGTTTCAATCAGATCGGACTGGCGGTTGTCGAGAGAGCTGGCGAATAAATGGTCGAGTAAAATACAGGGGCGCAAGTAACGAGTTTCAAAAAAACGATAAGGGGAGAAAAATAAAGTTGCATGGATATAGACAGCTGGGCGGAGATGATGAATGGAAAAGGTATACAATTAGAAGGGATACTAATGGGAAGATCCGAAAGCGTAATACGGAGACGAGTGTATGATAACACGGCGGTCGGCAGACAGACACACATACAGACAGACAGACAGACACACACACAGAGATTGCTGGAATTATAGATAGATATATGTGGCAGTGGCTTGGTGATTGTATCACTTTCTTGCTCACCTCTGGATGCTGGTTAAGCAGGGAGTTGAGAAATGGAATGAATTGAGGCCTGCCAAAGTGTGTGATCGAGTGAAGGCCAGTAAATAGGCTGCGGCTTTGTTCCTTCTGGAAGTGCCGCTCAAAGATGTACTGATGAGCATTAAACATGCAAACACAAGTGTTAGACTCAGCAATGCACATCACAGTCTTCATCTCGTGATGCCATCATTTTTATACACAACATAGAATTAACCAAACTTAGTTTAAACTTTGTAACATCTGCTGCAAACTGTTTTTGATTATACGCTCAAAGTCAAATAATTTTGTATTTTTATGCAAGACCTGAGAAATAGGCAAACCTGCTTTTATAGTCTTTCTGGGAACAAAAGACATCATGAAACTCGAGTTGGTTACC
>CM068963.1:14544762-14580468 GCA_035128595.1 Eptatretus atami
TCTGTGGAAGCGATGAGGGTTGGGTGTGGTACAACGGGATAAACAAGATGGACACTACAGGGACTTTCAGGAAGGAAAGCAGGGGAATTTTGAAGGGGTGGGTTTGGGGTGGAATTACGGGGGAAGAACAGATCTGGTTTGGATGGGAGTAAGAGATGGTGGTGACAGCTGTTTTGAAGACCTGGAGGAAGAATGGGATTGAGAGAGTGTGGGAGTTGTTCAAAGGCGGGAAAGAAGAGGACTGAAAGAGTGGGTGAGCACGTGATTCGTGATTTTGGTAGTTTTACCAGCATGGGGGTTGCTGGGCGGACCTTAAGCGCCCTGTGAAATATGGGGGGGGGCACCGCAGACAGAGCGGGGGGGGAGGGGCGAGAGCCAGAGAGAGATGTAGAAGACAAAGACCACCGACCTCTGTGGTGAGAAAGTGAGAGACCCAAAGACAGCTTCATCGCGCGGAGATACAATGATCCAAAATGCCTTGTTTTTCCACGGTGTGAAGCAAAGAAAGGTGTGAAGCGGGAGCATCAGTTGCAGATGAAACTTCTATGTGGCCAGAGCTCAGGTGTGCCAAGGAGGCTTTTCCGACAGAGGATGCACAGTCAGCAACTGGCTTTGGAGGCTAGCTTAGAAATGTGGCTTTCACAGGAGATCATGGCAGATCGTGGACCCAGAAGCTTAATGAAAGGACTTCTACAGAGGATTTTGAGAAGTAGGTGGGGGGGGGCGGGGTTCCAGATGTTCCTTCGGAGAATCAGTGAGTGTGAGATTGTTCAGGATTGAAGACTGTTCACGTGTTGGACCAGTTTGTGATTTTATCCAGATCTGCAGAGAGTGAAAGGCTGCTGCTGCCGATCTGAGGGATGACAGATGGTACAGCAGAGGGTGGAGTCATCAGCAAAGGTAAAGAGGATTTTTCAGAGAGTCAGAGAGATGATTGATGAAAACCAGAAAAAGAACATGGCCATAACACTACCTTGGAGAACTCCAGCCTGGCAGGAGAGGGATGAGAGGTTGGGTTCTACATCATTTTAAGAAAAGACATTCATCAAAAAAGCAACTAATATATCTTACTAGTTCAGTTGTAAACGAAGCAAGAGTCGATACCTGATCGGAACTGTGCTAGCTTTTGTTTTTTACTCGGCAAGTAGGGTATATCTAGTCTTTTTTATTGAGCACATTTTCTTGAAAACGATTTCTATTGTCATGTTGACTCATGTCGTCCGTCACACCAGAGATTTATGCACCCAGAAGATGCCGACTTACGAAATTTAACTGCGTCTATTATGAATTTTACAATCCCCATGGATCGTTCAATGGAACCAAAACTGCCATTTGCTCGCATGGAGGAAGGAGAAGGCAGGAGACACTAGTATTAATTGAAATGGTTTGTACGTGGCCGACAAAGTATTCATGCCTTCCATATTCCACATTTAGTGAATGACGAATCTATAGAAACCAAATGATTTTTTTAGGTCATCTCTACTCTCAGTAAGATGACCTAATAAAGCCAGTCCGAGTCTGTCCGCCCGTCCGTCATCGTCCGTCCGTCCGTCCACAATAAAACCGAGTGGAGACAATAACCAATGTGGAAGGTATAGAGTCGATTAGACATGCACAACGATATAACTTTCAAGGTCTTCCCAGGTCGAGGTCAACGTCACGAGGCTGTCAAAGTTGCGAAATCGTCGATTTCAAATCGTATCTCCTCCCTCATTTATCAAGAGAGATCAAAATGTTATTAGTGATTCAGATACTATGGACTATTATCTAGACACAAGAGTCATTTTTGCATTTTGCTCTCGTCGATTTTATAGTTTTTATCCGCTCGTGGTTGCGCCGGAGACCTCAACACGGTCTCCCGCGCTGATTTTAACTTCAATTCAATTATGTTTCACCTTTCGCACTGCATAAGGTTGATCGACACTGAAATAAAGCGATTCGACCTGAAATTCACCTTTAATGAGGGAAATGCATCGAATTCGTTGGGTGGCGTGGGTGTGGGTGCCGAGATGCGCGGATTCTGGCAGGCACGGGATGAAGCCTAGATTGTCTCCTCGAGGAATGCTTACTGTTGGGTCTGGGAGATTAATGTTACATTTTTGAGGGTTTTACCACGCTTTACACGGTCTCTGTAAAATTCCGGTGAAAAGAGACGTTTTTATGATTGTATAAAAAATATTTAGTCCGCCGCGTCACGGCTCGTCACGTGACACACGCGCAGAACCGACGCTTCGACTTGAGTCCGTAAGGTTTTGCGTGTGCGCGCTGACGTCATCGCGCTCTCTACTCTGTGGCCGAGATACAATTGATCGACACTTGAAATAAGCGAATTCGACCTGAATTCACCTTTCGTTATAGATGCCCCTAATTTGATTTTGCTTCTGTCGACCTGTGCAGAGATGACCGGCACTCCCGCTCGGGGTATTTTTTATTCATAAATGAGAGATCAGCTAAACACTGTTATTGTTGAAGGAGGTTACATGTTAGGAAACCTGTAAACATCGTACAATCAAAATTCACTGTTGCAGAAGTATTCAACCTTTGGTCAGTATTGGGGAAATTACTTTGCAGCAATGACTGCTGTGAGTCTTTTGCAGTAGGTCTTCTCCAGCTTTACACAGTGAGATGGTGAAATCTTTGCCCTTTCTTCATGTAAAATACTCTAGTGATGCCACTTTTGATGGGCGTTGATGGACTGCAATCTTCATATCTTGCCATAAATGTTCAATTGGGTTCAAGTCAGGACTCTTGATGGGCCACATTAAGATTAATTTTATTTTTTTCTTATTCAGCCACTCCAGTGTGGCTTTAGCTTTGTGCTTCGAATCATTATTTTTTGCCTGCAAGCTTTTGTGCTTCGATCTTGTCCCTGCTGAAATGTGGATCCCTTCCCAGTTTTCAGATTTATCGCTGAATCAATCAGGTTTTCATCAGGATTTTCCTGTACTTTGCACCTCCATGTCTTCTTGTGAAGGAACGAGATCTTGTAGATTAATGACACCAACCCCCATCTTGGACGTGAGCCTTGGAGATACTTCAAAGTCATTGTTGGATTTACAGTGACATCCCAACCAGTTTCCTGGTTGCCCGGCTGCTGAGTTTGGCATGGTGACCTGATCTGGGTAGGGTCTGTGGGTTATAATCGTTCTCTCACTTTCTAATGATGGATTTCACCGTACTTAAAGGGATAATGAGTGACTGAAATCTCCTTAAACCCTCTCCTGATCAGTGCTTCTCCACCACTTTATGTCTGACTCTGATTTTCTTTTGGAAGTCGCTTCTGTCTTCATGTTTGCCTTGTTGTTGACCAAGTGAGTGTCACCTTAAAACTCCTTCGATAAGTAGGCGAGCTTTAATATTTTAAGTTAAAGCTGATTTCATTCAGGTGAAACGTATTACGCTTATTTTATAACTTCAAAAAATAATTTCTCTCTGAAGTGATTTTGGTTTAAATGGCAAAGGGTTTGAATGCTTATGCAACTGAGCAATCATTGATTTTTGCTCTGTTAATCCAACTTATTCACTATTAATGCACATTTTTGCATTATACTTTGGAATGTTTTGTAAAGACTCCAGATATTAAGTTTTGATTTGAAAGCATCATGAAATAGCTCAGTGCATCAAAATTAAAAAACTTTGGAGGGATGAATCTTTTGCAGGCCACTGGTATACACTATGGGAGGAAGACGAGACGAGAATAATAAAGGACAGACTGCCCTCACAGGGACAAACAAATAAGGGAGCACACTTACTTAATACAGACTAGAACTAATCCCACTGAGAATCAAACCGAAACAAAGGGCAGGCAGGCACGAACTGGTCTCTGCTCGTACCACAATCATTTCGTGCAGTTTGCTATGGCACAGTATGGAGGTGCGCATGGGCAGGAAAATGGTGATTGAAGAGATAACAATGGCGGGGAGATGGCAATGGCATCTCCTCGATCCAGGACTTCTTTGACGAAGCATGAGCTAAAGAGAAACATCTGATCTGCGGTACTGTTTTATCTCAACTCACATGTCTTTTAATCCTTTGGCTGCCTTCAAATGCAGACTGGTCCCTCTCATTGGCCACCTGCTTCCAAGGTGGAGCAGTCTTCAGGCCATCCAGCCCTTTTCAAGGCTCACAAGTCGCTATACTGCCCCTGCGTGCAGTTTCTTTGGCCAAATTGGTCTGATGCTTTCATTTAACGCGGTGCTTTCCACATGCCTTTGTGCCCACAAGCCCTTTCCTGGCCTCACTTGTACAGAAGGTCTTACCAGTATTTCATACCCTATTCTGCTTCGAAGATGACATGTCAGTGCACATTATTACATACGACTTACCTCTGACAGATCCCTAATACAGGTGTTCTCTCCTCCTCGGCACAAGGACCAAGCTAATTCTTAACATATTCTAGGTATGGCACCTCCCTTCCCACTTTTACGTATGATGTACAAAAGGAGCAAGATGCAGTGGAATATCGATTTTGTTTATCAATCTGAGCCGAAAAGTAGCAGAAAGGAGTTGATTGGTAGAGATACTCATGGGTAACTCACTGACCCACAGCACCAGGACGTGCATGTGACTGGCAAATCACTTCCACAACCAAGATATTTTTTCACATGATCTAAGGCTCATAGTAGAGCTGAATACACACACATGTATACATGCAGACAAATACATAAGCGACAAGATAGAGGTTGTTCGATGAGTCAAACACAGCACCGAGCTTGGAGGAAGCAGCGACTTCCCAGGACACGCTCAATAAGATGTCACGTATTCTCTTCACACTTAACTTGCAGTACACACACATCTTTCCATGCCAGACTCACAGATATCGTCTTGAGTTCATTGAATACCTGAGAAAGAAGTGAAGCGATTTGCTCTTCAACTCCAGCTGGAAGACACAAACTTTGATGTCGATAGTCAAGGTTGTGGACATACCATTTTCTGAGGTCTTTTGCCTGAAGTGGACGTGAGGAAAAGCCAATGGCACTCTTTGCCAGATTGTTCTTTTTTGTTTACATGGTGGTTGATGATAAGGTGTGGAAGCATTTCAAAGTGACAACACTGTTGCAAATTGGTTGTCAGTACATCCACCAACAGCAATTAAGATGAACATTGGATTTGGAGAGCAACACTACACTACCTTAAAAAACAAGTTTCGCAGATTAATACACATTCAAAACTCAACTGCAACCTTTTCAAAGCCAGGTTCCCCATGTTAATATAATCTGTGGATTTAAATCTCTCAAGCAAATAACGGAAGCTACCCATTTCTGAAATATGAATCAGAAACATTTTTGTTTGGAATCAACTAATAATGTATAACAAACCATATTGTCTTCAAAATCTACCTTTGGGCAGCAGGATGCTGGTGAGTTGTAGGCCTCACGGAGCCGCATGGTTCAAGACCACGGCTCGGCTGTGTACGTCGAGCGTGTCTCGTGAGAGCTGACGTAAGGGTGAAGGAGTGATATTTCATTCTGGGATTAGGTTTGAGGCAGGCATGGCACCACTGACCTGGATTTGTAACAAAAATTTTGGGGCCTCTTGAACTGTAGATGCGTCACACTTGAGGTTATTTACAAGGCAATTTAACTAACCAAACAAAAAGTCACCAGATTTATTATGAATACATGTGTCTTTTCTCAAAATAAAGGAAAGCAGTCCATTTTATCCAAAGTACTGAGATCATTACTAAGTTAAACATCCATAAATCCTTACTGAAATTTTTGGTCAGTTGTCCTTATACTGTGAAACATTTCTTAACCTGAGGGCAGCAACTCAGCTTTGTAACACAAATTTTCGACTTCTTGCGCTCAGGCTAACTAAAAGCATCACCGGAAAGAAGAGCTGCAATTCGAAATAGAGGTAATACATTGGTTTTTTGAAATCATGGCCATGTTGCCATGCAGATGATCTGTGAAAGGCAGTTTGCCTATCCTGTACGTAAAACATTTCACTTCGTGGTTTTAAATGCAGTTCATTGGATTACAATCTCTTCATCACAGAAACTTAGAGAACTACATATGGCATTAGTGGTGATCCAAAGGCTTCATGGGATTGCCGTCGCGAGTACGTTCGCACACATTACATGACTGCCACACTTGGCCAACTATGAGTACGGAGGTGAGACTGCGAATTGACACACACAGACACGGCTTAGGCCTTATTCTTCCTTATACCAAACCACTTTATATAATCATTTCTGTGCAATCAGTCGCCACGATTTTTCTTGCATCGGAATTTTTTTAGGCCAGAATGCGTAAACATCTCAGAGTCAAATATAGAAGTTGCTTAAAAAATAAACAAAAATTATGAATATTAAATCATTACATCCCATGAGGTATTGGAGTGTTCTTGTTTTCTCAACATTGTCTGTCTGGTGTTGTGAGCAAGGATGTCTCCAAAAGTTTATGGAGGATCGCGGACAAAACTTCAGTGGATCAGGCTGGGGTGTGTGACAATGGCGAATTGCTTTGAATTTGGTGAGATCGCGATACTACTGTCATAACTAATTTAACTGATTTCCCAGGCAAAAATAACTTCTTTTCCTGCAGTAATTTCTGTATTAATATGTTGGGTACAGACTCCAAATATACAATAGTTCTAACTGTAAGCATGTTTTGCCTGTGCTCACCATTGAGAGATATTAGGCCAAAAATGTATAATAGCAATGAATCTCAAAGTTGTTGGAGGAGTTTATTCAGATATAATTTTGGTGGAATCGTTGTTAGTGACCAAGAACAAGTGATTAGAATTTTGTTAGTGTTCAGATAGCAGATCTGACTTGTCAGGGGATAAAAACGTAAAACTGTTCAGGCCTGGAGTGGAGGTGTGTGCATCCCATTGAGGGTCGTATATATGTTGGATATGGCTCACTTGACTTTTTGAAGAAAATAACTACTGATTATTGAGCATTAATTGAAACTTCAGTGAAATGTGAATATTAACTATGCAGGGGTGACCCGAACGGGTGAGCTTTTCTTGCAGTGGTTCGGGCGTATTGACATTGAAAAAGCTTTGATTTTTAAAAGTCTTCCCTTTACATGTGGGCTGTGTGGATGTGAAAATGGGGTGGCAGCAATGGTCTTGACCCCCACATCCCAATATACACTTTATAGCAAGCCTTTGGCTTCACATGGACGTCAGGGCCTAATGAGTGTGGCAGCTTAAAACCTTGCCAATCTGAAGTACCTACACCCAAATTTGGGGCCTCCAGGTACACGGTCGTTTGTGAAAGAATAAGAAACAAACACAAGACAAACGAAACACTTTGGGGAAAATATTGTGATAAAGAGGAGTTAGACATATTCCTTTCCTGCTGATATCACAGCATGAGTTATGTTGTTTATTTTTTCAATTTCACATTAAACAACTCTACATATGGACAAATGTTACTATGAAAAGTATCACACAAACTTGCTAACTGTCAATTAAGACAATAATAAAATTTTTGACAAAGATTTATTATATTTCAGCCCCTCCACTTAAGAGCAAATAAACAGGTCTTTTGTTTTTAAAGTTACCCCCAATTCCCATATGGACCATCGGCTTCTACTTGACATCTTAAAGCTCTGTGAACCATGTGAGTGGCGGTAATATGTTTGTTGCACCGGCACTGGTGGAAAAATGAAACTGCAACCATAACCAAAGTCATTATTTTAAAATACAAAAACTAAGGTGGATACTGCATTTTGTTTTCAGAAAATTTTGGTCAGTTGGTTTAAAACAATAATTTTTAGTTTATTAGCCATTGAACTAATTATGTTATGACATATTATATAACATATTTGATGACTTGACATAATCTTATTTATCATAACATTTTATATTATGATTTTATAAAAACGTAATTTAGTTTTGTAATTGTAAAACAGCAGCAGGCTTGATACCAGTTGTGAGGGTTTTCAGAGTTACTCGGTGAAATTTTTTCGTTTGGACTATGGATAGAGGATGTAACTTTATCTCACTTCGCTGTTTGATTTAGTTATAGGGCTAGTCGAAACGCACACTTAAAAACACAAATGAACTGCATTAATGAGAACAGGCATTTTTCATGAGACTAAGGCGACTCCCCGAATTGGTTACGAAAACTTGTTTATATTGAAAGAATGAATACTTGGTGCTTGCCTGTCTTAATATTAACTTTTAATGATAGTACGTAGATATCGCAGATGGATACGTTGTTCAGTAAACGTGCATAGCATATTAGAAAGATTTTGATTTTCTGACAAAGATTTGTTATTATACTGTATCTGATTAATTAGAAGTTCAGATGAACAGACCGATTGCAAGCATGTGACTGTTTGATAACATTGAAACACAGGAGAATGAATTTCCCCGGCAATTATTATAAAAGGCTGCTTCTCACAACTTACTTGGATGTCTAACAAAGTTGTCTTGCCAGGTTATCATGTGATATTTTTCATTCGCAAGGATGAGAACCAAAAATTGAATTATAATCAGATGTAATATCTTTTTTAAAAAATCAACTTTTGTTCACTTTCTTTTGGATGTAATACAAGGCACTGGGAGGTTTTTTTGCACCACTTCAAATCTTGAATACCTTCTCTCAAGAATAAATTTACTTTGTCAAAGTTTGAGAGTTGAAGAATGCTCAGACTCAATCATTAAATGCCCACGTGACAAGCAATCACCACGAGGGCACATTTTTTTTTCTGTATTACCATTGTCGAGTTCCGTTGAGCGAGAAAGCTCACATCACAACGCACCGCAAAGGGGGGCATGAGACAAGGCAGGGAGGTGAGTGGGAAAGGACAAAACAGTGGGCGAACCAGAGAACATTAGGAGATCTTGTGGAAGAGAGAGAGGGATTGGGCGGCGGAACACGGAGGGGTATACAAGATGGACATTACACGTGGACTTTCAGAAGGAAAGCAGGGAATTTGAAAGGAGGGTGTTGGGGTCAACAAAAAACAAACCTCATGGGAACAAACAACAGACAATTTGGCAGAGGCCATTGTATACTAAGCATTTTCACACACCTGGGATTGACTCAAAGAACCACCAGGTGTATTTTGGAGGTACGTCAGAACCTTTCAAAGAAATAAAAAGAGTTAATAATGAGTCAATTTCAAAATAGTTATTGTCTAATCCACCTCAAACAGTGATTCGATGTTATTAATGCACAATCATTTAAATTACAGGACAAAGTTTACGTTCATATTTCTGAAAAATATAAATATAAAAAAATGTTGTTTTACATGAAATCACTCAAAGCTTCATTGACTGAGTTTTGATTTGAAGCAAAGACCACCAATGATATATTTTGGCGAATATGTCAGACCTTCAATGAAAAAATAATAGAAGTTAATATAATGAGTCCAAGTTTTCGAAAGTATATCTCTAATCACACATGAACAGTCACAGACTTTTAATGCACAATCCACATTTTATAATATAGAAGCGAGTAACTACAGTTCCATTTTTTGAAAAATAGAATATAAAACTTGTACCTGTTGCGCTCGGCAAGAAGCAAATAAAATGGGGTGAATGCGATCGTGTCATGTCCCGTGTGCCGTTACGATATGTGTCTCGTGCTGCGTACGTACGTATCCCTCGCATATAAAATCATTTTCAGCAACTGTTGGTCTGAGTGACACAAATATTTTGATCATCACACAAACAGGTGCGATTTACTCCTGGTAGGAATTTTTTAGTTCATAATATTCGTCATAGGTCACGTACCGTAACACGGCGCCATCTTTGAAAAACCGAAAAACTTGGCACCTCACTATCTCTGAAACCGTTTCATAGAAAAAATAAAAACACGGCTCATTCTCAAGTACTCCCGTCTGTGAAAATAAGATATGTTCATCGCTGAGGTTATCAGTCCTCTCATGATTAGACGTTCAATAACTGACAAGTGCAAACACTTGATCCGGTTCAGTACTGAATTTTTTTTAATCTGCAATTGTTGTCCGATTGACACAATTTTGATCAGAGTGCAACCTTTCCTGTAGGAATATTTGATAAATATTATAACATCATATGGTACACGTGGTACAGGTGCCAATCTTTAAAAAAACAACAAAATTGCTACATCATATTATATCTTCTTGAAACCGCTCCAATGGAGAAAAAATTAAAACGCTTTTGTCATAGTACTCCTATGTGGAATAAGATATGTTATTGACATTGAGTCGTTTATTTTGCTTTCATTACTGACATATAATTCAACAAAGTGCAATGCCTGATTGGTCAGTTGCGTCGGGAGCATTGATGGGACGTTCATGCAATGTCACAATTTTCGTATTGTAGACAGCAATTCTTCAAGTCGCTCCATCAGATTTTCGGATTGTATTAAGTCGGAGCTTCGGACTGCGACTCAGTGAACATTCATCTTTTGTTTCCTTAGCCTCTCCAGTGTGGGCTATTTGGCCTGTGTGCTTCGGTCGTATGCTATGCGGAAGGTGGACTTCCGTCCAAATTTCAGTTTTTTGCAGGAGGGCACAGCAGATTTTCTCTAGGATTTCTTCTGTATTTTCGCCATCTCCATCATTTTCCTTGTGGTCCAACAAGTGACTCAGTTCACCTACTGATGAGAAACATCCCTACATGATAACTGCCTCCACCATGCTTCCACAGTAGAGATTTGTGGTTCTTTGGGTGAATTGTGCTGTGTCTGGTTTGCACCAAACATCAAAGTTTTGCAATTTCGGCCAAAAGTTCCATTCTGGTTTCATCAGACACACACAACCTTTTGCCAACATGGCGTTCAGAATCTCTAGTAGTAGTTTTTTGCGTACTTCAAAAGGGATCTCGTGGTGGGCTTTTTTGAAGTAATGCTTCCTTCTTGCCAACCCTACTCATGCAGACCAGAATGTGTGAGTGCTTGGGAATATTATTGTCATGTTCACACACAGATGACCAGTCTTTGCCATAAAGACATGCTAGCTCTTTTCAAAGTTTGCCATTGGCCTCTTGGTGGCCTCTCTGATCAGTGCCTCACATGCTTGGTCATCCAGCTTTGGAAGAGAACGTCTGATCTAAAGGCAGGGATCTTGATGGTAACTATACGCCTTCACTTCTTAATGATTGTCTTGACTCTACTCCAAGGGATATTTCAAAGGCCTTTTGAAATTTTTTTATTCCATCCCTGATCTGTGCTTTTTCACAACGTTAATCCTTCGTGAAATTTCGCGTTTGGAAATTCCTTTGTGCTCATGTTGAGTCTTTGCTGTGAAATGCATTAGACCGAGCAGAAGGAAACCTCCAGGAACACGCTCATTTTACTCCTTGAATCATCAGAATCACAACAATTCTAACAAAGGTAGAAGGCAATTAACTTGGTGTGTGAATTTGAGGTGATTGGTTAGGGTTAGATTGTTAGGGTTAGGTTTTAAGCTAATTTACACATTCTATTATAAAAAGGGGTGGAACATTATCCAAACCAAGATATTTCTAGTTTGTGTATTTTAATTAATTTCTGAAATTTATAGAATTTGGTGTTTTCACTTGGAAGTTAGTGGGTTATGATTGTGTAATAAAGGTGGGAAAGCCCTGAATTTTATGAACTAAATTGCAGGCTATAAGGCAAACAAAGACGTGACAAATTTTGAAAGGGGTTGCTAGTCTTTCTCCGGCACTGTAAACATCACAGGAGAGACTGACTACAAATTACGTGGATACTATTATACGGTTGCATGACTGCTATTTTAGGTTACATGGTTACTCCTTATAGGTTCCTTAATTATAAATATAGGTATAATTATAATATCCTCTTATTATAAGTGTTCACTCCATGTGTCCTTCTTCCCCCTCCCTTTGCATCTTACTCTTACGCTCACTTTTTTCTTTTTTTTTTTCTTCTTCTTTCCTCTTCCATTTTAATCCCCCCGACTACCTTTTCCCTTCTACTACATATTCCATTATTTATTTACTTATGATACAAAAGAATCCTGATCAGTTTAGACCAAGTCCTGAAAAGACACTGCATTTTTTTTGGACTACGAGCGTCGAAGAGCTTTTTTTTCATGTTCGACGAGAGGAGATTTTAATTAGCTTATCTCTCATGACACATGAGACATTTCTCCATTTAAGAGGCTCAACACAAACATAGTCGACCTTTCTACTAGATTGTGCTCTCGACTTTTGCTTCTCCCCTCCTAATTGCCATCTCAATATCCTCCATTCCTATAGCCAGGCTGTGGAAGAGGCACGATCTGTATTACCAAAACGGGAGCTATTGTGAGTGTACATGTGGTTCATGTTAGCTCCTGTGCAGTTGGCCCTTTGCCATTCATTATTTCAACCCAGACGAGTCATTGGGGAACAAGGCATGTGGCTAAGGAAGGCTAAGTTATCTTTTAAGAGAATATGATTTAAGAGAAACGTAGCCTCAAGTCAGCGTAACAGTATCTGTCAGTGGGAGTGTTGTTTGCTAGCTTCTCGCATGGCACTCCTGCAACTGGCCTGACAGAGTTTTGAACATTGGGAAGCTTTTGTATAAATATATAGATATAAAATATATAAGCCTCGAGTTTTATATTAAATTCGATGGCTCATCCACAGTCGTAAGAGTTTTTAAAGGGCATAAATTACAGTATTTAGTAAGCAGTGGGAAGGGTGTGATATAAAAAGGAAGATATTACCAAAGCTCATTGAAGGAGGTAGTTTAGCTACGAAGGTGTTCTGTTAGACTCGCCAATCTTTCTCTCATTCTTCTCCTCTTCTTGTCGTCTTTTTTGAGCCACTAAAGTCGGCTGCTGCTCCTTTGGGTAGTGGGAGCATAGGGTGATCTATCAAGTCATAGAAAGAGCTAGCGATAAAAGGTAGCGTTCCCAACGTTGTCTGGTGCTGAGGACTTGCCCCCAATGCCGCCTGCTGGTCCTGGATATGAAATCTGTCTTAAGGATGGGTTCATTCACTACGTAATAATACTTTAAACCAATTAATTGATAAATTTTATAATAGCTTCGTCAGTCCAAGGAAAAGAAAACAGAAATTGGAATTTTTTGAGATATTGATGGGTTGGCAAAGGCCGATAGGCATCGGGATAATGTCTTATAAGCAAATAAAGCGAGCTCTAGATCTTACAGTCTCAGTTGATTAAGAATGGGAAGCAAAAGTGCAACTACTTATATTTTAATGTGGAGAGAGCCATTTATCTCTGATTAATATGAACAATTTACCTTTATTCCAGCTAGAAACCATAGGTCACATAACTGAGAGAAATCGCGAGGGTTTGCACGATACTCTATAAAAGTTCTCACTGTCACACGGATAACCCCGCATCACCTACTGCCATACCACAATACACACTCCTAAAGAGTAAGATTATTGATTTTCTGTTTCGGTAAGGTTAGATATCCCAATACCATCTCTCTTGTTGGACAAACACTCTTCGCCAATGTTGATCTTATTTTCTGGAAACCTCATTTATAACGTCTAACTGTAGTGTCCTATATTACATAGAGTGTTCAGTACATTGTTCTTCTTGTGGATCTGCGATAAGAGCATTCGAATATCCCTTATAGCTCAGATATAGACTAAGATGAGATAGTCTGGTTCATCAAGCTCGTGGCTATGTGGATCATCGCCTCTCTCCTCTACCTCCACACCCACACAACCGCTGAACACTCCTGGCCCACACGCACTCCCCCCCCCCTACCCCCACTCACTCCTTCATGTTCTTCATTGCAGTTCTTTCATATATTAATACAAGTCCTTTCGGGATCCGTGGTATCTAGATGGCCTTATGTCTGCAATCCACCCTGATTGTCTCACTCGCAACAGCCATGGTCTGTACCCCAGTGCATTATTCATTTTTTGTCCATCGAACAGGATATTTGGTGTGGTTGTTTTGCATAGATTTACCAACAGAATGTCTAATTATAAATAATTGACTGATACCTTATATCAAACAGCTAATTAGAATTTGAGTCGTCAGGTCACCTGTGTTCTCGCTCAAATGTGAATAAGAACTCTGGTACATGCAACGTAACTACTCCAAAACATGTCATTTTGAATCATAAGAGAACTTACCAGTGACATTAAATCGATTTACTCAATATATAAAGAAGTGTCTTACGTTTAATAACCAAATGTAGTTAGTGTGTCATTTTTCCTTTTGTTGAGTGATGGGGTGTGCTGTCGACAAAGCGACAACCACACCGAGTACTGCTCCTCCACAACAAGGCACATTGTTGGAATTATGTCTCGTCTCCTAGGTCACATCTGCCCCCAGAATCAATTACATCATCATAGAACCGATGATTGTGGATAAAGAAAATTGGCGGAACTCGCTACACAAATGGGAATCAGCAAAAATAAATAAAAAAATAAAATGATATTGGATCTTAGCAATCGAGATGAACTACTTTTCAAATCAAAGAGTGCACACCATCAGGACGCTTTACTCACAGCATTGTGCTGACATCATACACCAGATGATGAAGTGAACATTGTCTGAATGAAATTAAGCTTTGTTAGCCACCAAACAAGATATAACGCGATGAGACATCACATTGTTGTGGAGCTGATTTTACACGATAACATAACTTGCACTCTAGATGCCAATTGTTTATATAAATATTATACATGTGGGTATTAAGATAAAAAGAGTATAGAACTGTCGGTCTCTCAAAATCTCATACTCCTCGATAGGCAAAGTAGCTGTATTTTGTCCCAGGGGCAGGATGTGTAGAGCGCAGTAGCAATCCTGCATCTTACACTTTACTGACGAGACGCCGCCTCACGTTATGCACCTTGGTGACGCTCCGCAGGTGGAGAAGCACAGTCGCTGCGGGAGTCGCACACAGAAGTCCGATTTTTAGATATGGTCTTGTTAGTTTGTTGTTGTCCCTAGGATAATAGATCTCTCCTCCCGGCCTCAATGGTGAAAGAAGGAAAGGTGTTAGAATCACTGTTTACGAAACACTCTAAATAAATGTGAGTGTTACGGAATCGTTATGAATCAGGAGGATCCACGTAGTGTAGATAGGAAATCCCTTGGCAGCTGTGTATTTGATAATGCATTTGTCGAGCTATGACTAACTCCACTACCGCTAGTGATAACCTTTGGCAATCGTAATAATCCAATACAATGACTTCGATTATCGTCATCCGGTGTCACCACGACCTGAAAAAGTGTGTCACCTGCCAAAGTGTAGCATACCACAATTCTTGTTCCACACACCATTTTGAGAGACTATTGATCGCTTACCCTAATAGCTGATCTGTCCTCTTACCTCCACCTGTATTATTGGGGATATATAGTAACAGGAAAAGGTCTGTAGTCATACTCAAATAATAATATAAGCAACAGGAAAACCTACCCAGTAGCTCGCTATTATCCTAAACAGTTTGCCAGCAATTGAATGGGTATATATATATATATTGAGAAGAGGGTAGGCTAGAACTGCAGACAGAATAGTGTGTCTATTGAGTTCTCCACCATTTACAATATAGGCTTTACCGCATTTAATGAGTCGCACTTCTGAGCACAGTAGAATACCTGGCTCCACTCGATTGGTCGGTAGATCTTGCGCGGGATCAAGGCTCTCTCGTCATATCTCTCTCTATCAGCAAAGAGATAAAGAGGATTTTCCAGAGAGTCAGAGAGATGATTGATGAAAACCAGAAAAAGAACATGGCCCATAACACTACCTTGAGGAACTCCAGCCTGGACAGGAAGAGGGGATGAGAAGGTTGGGCTTCTACATCATTTTAAAGAAAAAGACACATTCAATCAAAAAAGCAACTACATATATCTTACTAGTTCAGTTGTAAACGAAGCAAGAGTCGATACCTGATCGGAACTGTGCTAGCTTTGTTTTTTACTCGGCAAGTAGGGTATATCTAGTTACTTTTTTAGTTGGAGGCACATTTTTCTTGAAAACGATTTCTATTGTCATGTTGACTCATGTCGTCCGTCACACCAGAGATTTATGCAACCCAGAAGATGCCGAACTTACCGAAATTTAAACTGCGTTCATTAATGAATTTACAATCCCCCATGGATCGTTCAAATGCAAACCAAAAACTGCCATTTGCTCGCATGGAGGAAGGCAGAAGGCAGGAAGACACTAGTATTAATTGAAATGGTTTATTACAGTGGCCGACAAAAGTATTCATGCCCTTCCAATAATTCCACATTTAGATGAATGACGAATCATATAGAAACCAAATGAATTTTTTTAGGTCATCTCTACATCTCAGTAGAGATGACCTAATAAAGCCAGTCCGAAGTCTGTCCGCCCGTCCGTACATCCGTCCGTCCGTCCGTCCACAATAAAACCGAGTGGAGACAAATAACCAATAGTGGAATGGATAGAGGTCGATGAGACATGACAACGATATAACTTTCAAGGTCTTCCAAGGTCGAGGTCAAGTCACGAGCTGTCAAAGTTGCGAAAATCGTCGATTTCAAATCGTATCTCCTCCCTCATTTATCAAGAGAGATCAAATGTTATTAGTGATTCAGATACTATGGACTATTATCTAGAACAACAAGAGCCATTTTTTGAAATTTGCTCTCGTTCCGATTTTATAGTTTTATCCGCCTCGTGGTGCGCCGGAGACCTCAACACGGTCTCCGCGCTGATTTTAACTTCAAATTCAATTATGTTTCCACCTTTCGCACTGCATAAGGTTGATCGACACTGAAATAAAGCGAATTCGACCTGAAATTCACCTTTAATGAGGGAAATGCATCGAATTCGTTGGGTGGGTGGGTGTGGGTGCCGAGATGCCGCGGATTCTGGCAGGCACGGGATGAAGCCTAGAATTGTCTCCTCGAGGAATGCTTACTGTTGGGGTCTGGGAGATTAATGTTTACATTTTTGAGGGTTTTAGAACACGCTTTACAGGTCTCTGTAAAATCCGGTGCAAAAGAGACGTTTTATGATTGTATAAAAAATATTTAGTCCGCCGCGTCACGGTCGTCACGTGACACCACGCGCGAGAACAGACGCTTCGATGAGTCACGTAAAGGTTTTGCGTGTGCGCGCTGACGTCATCGCGCTCCTCTACTCTGTGGCCGAGATACAACTTGATCGACACTGAAATAAAGCGAATTCGACCTGAAATTCACCTTTCGATTATAGATGCCCCTAATTTGATTTTGCTTCTGTCGACCTATGGCAGAGATGAACCGGCACTCCCGCTCGGGGGTATTTTTTTATTCATAAATGAAGAGATCAGACTAAACACTGTTATTGTTGAAGGAGGTTACATGTCAGGAATACCTATAAAAAAACATGTACAAATCAAAATTCACTGGTTGCAGAAGTATTCAACCCCTTTGGTCAGTACTTGGTGGAATTACCTTTGGCAGCAATGACTGCTGTGAGTCTTTTGCAGTAGGTCTCTCCCAGCTTTACACAGTGAGATGGTGAAATCTTTGCCCATTCTTCATGTAAAAATGACTCTAGTGATGCCACTTTTGATGGGGATCGTTGATGGACTGCAATCTTCAAATCTTGCCATAAATGTTTTATTGGGTTCAAGTCAGGACTTTGACTGGGCCACTTAAGAACATTAATTTTATTGTTTTTCTTATTCAGCCACTCCAGTGTGGCTTTAGCTTTGTGCTTCGAATCATTATTTTTTGCCTGCAAGCTTTGTGCTTCGAATCATTGTCCTGCTGAAATGTGAATCCCCTTCCCAGTTTCAGATTTATCGCTGAATCAATCAGGTTTTCATCAAGGATTCTCCTGTACTTTGCACCATCCATTGTCCCTTCTTTGTGAAGGGAACGAGATATTGTAGATTAATGAACACCAACCCCCATCTTGGACGTAGAGCCTTGGAGATACTTCAAAGTCATTGTTGGATTTACAGTGACATCCCAAACCAGTTTCCTCCTTAAACTTCTGAGTTTGGATGGGTGACCTGATCTGGGTAGGGTCTGCGGGTATAATACGCCTTCTACTTCTTAATGATGGATTTCACCGTACTTAAAGGGATAATGAGTGACTGAAATCTCCTTAAAACCCTCTCCTGATCAGTGCTTCTCCACCACTTTATGTCTGACTCTGATTTCTTTGGAAGCTCCTCTGTCTTTCATGTTTGCCTTGTTGGTTGACCAAGTGAGTGTCACCTTAAAACTCCTTCGATAAGTAGGCGAGCTTAATATTTTTAAGTTAAAGCACTGATTTCATTCAGGTGAAACGTATTACGCTTATTTTATAACCTTTCAAACAAATAAATTTCTCCTGAAGTGATTTTGGGTTTAAATGGCAAAGGGTTTGAATGCTTATGCAACTGAGAATCATCTGATTTGCTCTGTTAATCCAACTTATTCACATATTAATGCACATTTTTTAGCATTATAACTTTGGAATAGTTTGTAAAGACTCCAGATATTAAGTTTGATTTGAAAGCATCATGAAATAAGCTCAGGTGCCATCAAAATGTGAAAACTTTGGAGGGGATGAATACTTTTGCAGGCCACTGTATAACAATATGGGAGGGAAGACGAGACACGAAGAATAAATAAAAGGACAGACCTGCCGCTCACAGGACAAACAAATAAGGGAGCACACTTACTTAATACAGGACTAGAACTAAATCCCACTGAAATGCAGAACCACCAGAAACAAAGGGGCAGGCAGGCACGAACTGGTCTCTGCTGTACCACAATCATTTCGTGCAGTTTGCTATGGCACAGTATGGAAGGTGCGGCATGGGGCAGGAAAATGGTGATGAAGAGATAACAATGGCGGGGAGATGGCATTGGCATCTCTCGATCCAGGACTTCTTTGACGAGCCATGAGCTAAAGAGAAACATCTGATCTGCGGTACTGTTTTATCTCAACTCACATGTCTTTTAATCTCTTTGGGGCTGCCTTTCTAACATGCAGCTGGTCCCTCTCATTGGCCACCTGCTTCCAATGGGTGGAGCAGTCTTCCAGGCCATCCAGCCCCTTTTCAAGGCTCCACAGCTCGCTATACTGCCCTGGCATGCAGTTCTTTGGCCAAATGGTCCGTGATGCTTTCATTTAAAGCGCGGTGCTTTCCACATGCCTTTGTGCCCACAAGTCCTCTTCCTGGCCTCACTTGTACAGAAGGTCTTACACAGTATTCCATACCCTATTCTGCTCGAAGATGACAATGTCAGTGCACATATTACATACGACTTACCTCTGACAGATCCCTAATACAGGTGTAATTCTACTCTCCTCGAGCACAAGGACCAAGCTAAATTCTTAACATATTCTAGGTATGGCAACCTCCCTTCCCACTTTTACGTATGAAATGTACAAAAGGAGCAAGATGCAGTGAAATATCGATTTTGTTTATCCAATCTTGAGCACGAAAAGTAGCAAAAAGGAGTTGATTGGTAGAGATACTCATGGGTAACTCACATGACCCACAGCACCAGGACGTGCATGTGACTGGCAATCACTTCCACAACCAAGATTAATTTTTCACATGATCTAAGGCTCATAGTAGAGCTGAATACACACACATGATATACATGCAGACAAATACATAAGACAAGATAGGGTTGTTGGATGAGTCAAACACAGCCACCGAGCTTGGAGGAAGCAGTGACTTCCCAGGACACGCTCAATTAAGATGTCACGTTTTCTCTTCACACTTAACTTGCAGTACAAACACAATTCTTCCATGCCAGACTCACAGATTCAGTCTGAGTTCAATTGAATACCTGAGAAAAAGAAAGTGAAGCAGTATTGCTCCTTCAACTCCAGCTGGAAGACACAAAACTTTGTTGTCGAAGTCAATGGTGTGGACATGCCATTTTCTGGAGGTCTTTTGCCTGAAGTGGACTGTGAGGTGAAAGCCAAATGCACTCTTTGCCAGATTTTCTTTTTGTTTTACATGGTGGTGATGATAAGGTGTGGAAGCATTTCAAAAGTGACAACCATGTTGCAAAATGGTTGTCAACATCCACCAAACAAGCAATTAAGATGAACAAGTTAGGATTTGGAGAGCATACTACAATCTACCTTAAAAAAAACAAGTTCCGCAAGATTAATACACATTCAAAAACTCAACTGCAAAAAACCCTTTCAAAGCAGGTTCCCCAATGTTAATATATCTGTGGAGTTTATCTCTCAGCAAAATAACGGAGCTTACCCATTTCATGAAAATATGAATCAGAAAAACATTTTTTGTTTGAATCAACTATCATGTAATAACCAAACCATATGTCTTAAATCTACCTTTGGGCAGCAGGATGCTGGTGAGTTGTAGGCCTCACGGAGCCGCATGGTCCAAGGACCAACGGCTCGGATGTGTACGCTGAGTGTGTCTTCGTGAGGAGCTGACGTAAGGGTGAAAGGGTGATATTCATTCTGGGATAGGCTGAGGCAGGCAATGCGCACCCACTGACCGGATTTGTAACAAAAATTTTGGGGCCTCTTGAACTGTAGATGCGTCACACCTGAGGGTATTTACAAGGGCAATTTACTACACAAACAAAAAAAAGTCACCAGATTTATTATGAATACAATGTTGTCTTTTCTCAAAAATGAAAGGAAATGCAGTCATTTATTCCAAAGTACTGAGATCACTTACTAAAGTTAAACATCAATATCTATGAATTTTTGGTCCAGTTGTCCTTATACTGTGAAACATTTTATTACCTGAGGGCAGCAACTCAGCTTTGTAAACACAAATTTCGACTTTCTTGCGGCTCAGGCTAACTAAAGCATCACCGGAGTAAAGAAGAGCTGGCACGATGAAATAGAGGTAGAACATTGGTTTTTGAATCATGGCCATGCTGCCATGCAAGATGATCTGTGAAAAGGCAGTTTGCCATCACTGTACGTAAAACATTTCACTTCTGGTTTAAAAAAGTGCCATGATGGATACCATCTTCTCACCAGTAAATAGAGAACTACATATAGCTTGTGGGTGATCCAAAAGGCTTTGAAAGAGTTGCGTCGCGAGTACCGGTCAGCAAACACATACATGACTGCCAACACTGCCAATATGAGGATACCGGTGAGACCTGGAATTTGACACACACAGACACGGCTTAGCCTTATTCTATCCCTAATACCAACCACTTTATAATCATTTCTGTGATCAGTCGCCACAGATTTTCTGCAATCGGAATTTTTTTAGGCAATGCGTAAACATCTCAGAGCTCAAATATAGAATGTTGCTTAAAATAAAACAAAAAATTATGACATATAATCATTACATCCACCATGAAGGTGTATGGAGGTTATGTTTTCAACACTGTCTGTCTGGCTGTTTGTGAGCAGGATGTCTCCAAAAGTTATGGATGGATGCGGACAAAACTTAGTGGACAGGCTGGGTGTGTGTGACAATGGCGAATTGCTTTGATTTTGGTGAAGATCCGGATACTACTGTATAACTATTTAACTGATTCCCCAGGCAAAAATAACATTCCTTTCCTGCAGTAATTCTGTATTATATGAGGGTACAACTCAAATATACAATAGTTCTAACTGGAGCATTTTTGCCTGTGTTCACCATTGAGAGATATCAGGCCAAAAATGATATAATAGCATGACATCTCAAAAAGTTGTGGAGGAGTTATTCAGATATAATTTGGTGGATGAGTTAGTTAGGTGACAAGAACAAGGTGATTAAATTTTGGTTAAGGTTCAGATGCAGATCTGACTTGTCAGTGGGATACAAAACGTAAAACTGTTCAGCCTGGTGGAGGTGTGTGCTCCATTGAGGGTCGTTATAGTTTGGATATGCTTCACTTGACTTGTTTGAAGAAAAAATAACCTCTGATTAATTGAGCAGTTAATTAAACTTCAGTGAAATGTCTAATATTAACTACGAGCAGGGGCTACCCGACTGGGTGAGCTTTTCTTGGCAGTGGTTTCGGGACGTATTGGACATTGAAAAGCTTTGATTTTTAAAAGTTTTCCTTTACATGTGGGCTGGTGTGGATGTGAAAATTGGGGTGGCAGCAATGTCTGACCCCACATCCCAATATACACTTTATAGCAGCCTTTGGCTTCAACATGGACGTCAAGGCCAATGTGTGGCAGCTTAAAACCTTGCCCAGATTCTGAAGTACCTACACCCAAAATTTGGGGCCTCCAGGTACTACGGTTCGGTTGTGAAAGAATAACAAACAAACACACAAACAAACACTTGAAAATATTTATAAGATGGAGTTAGACATATTCTTTCTGCTGATATCACAGCATGATTAGTTGTTTATTTTTCAATTTCACATTTGAAAAATCACATTGGCAAGTTATCTTAAAGTATCACAAACTTGCTAACTTGTAATTAGACAATTAAAAATTGTTGCAGTATATATCAGCCTCCATAAGCAATAAACAGTGTTTTTTTTTAAAGTACCATTCATGGACATGGCTTCCTTATCTTGAAAGCTCTGTGGACCATTGTGAGGGTATATGTTTGTGCACGGCCCTGGTGGAAAAATGAACTGCAACATAACCAAAGTTTAAAAACAAAACTAAGGTGGATACTGCATTTGATTTTCAGAAATATTTTTGGTGTTGGTAAAATAGTAATTTTGTTTTTTACATAACATATTATATTATGACATATTATATAACATATTATATGATATTATTTATATAACATATTATATTATGATTTTTTATAAAACAGTAATTTAGTTTGTAAGTTTGATAAAACAGCAGCAGGGTTGATGTTTTGAGGGTTGGTACTGGTGAAATTATTTGTTTGGGACTATGGTAGGATGTCAACTTATCTCACTTGGTTTGATTTATTGGGATGAAAGCACCTTAAAACCATGAACTGTTTAGAAAAGAGCTTTTTATGAGACTAAGGCGACTCCCCGAATGGTACGAAATGTTTTAATTGAAAGAATGAATACTTTGGTGCTTGCTGTTTAATATTAAATTTTATGAAGTACTAGAATCAATATTCGATACTTTTAGCAAGATTTTAAAAGTGATTGTTTAGATTTTTTTTCAAAAGATTGTTATTTACTGTATCTGATTAATTAGGAGTTCAGAATGAACAGCCGATTGCAAGCATGTGACTGTTGATAACATGAAACACAGGAGATGATTCCCCGCTAATAAAAAGGCTGCTTCTCACAAATTACTTGGAATTCTACAAAGTTGTCTTGCTGGTTAATGTTGTATTTTTTCATGCAAGGATGAGAACCAAAAATGAATTATAATCAGATGTAATCATCTTTTTTAAAAATCAACTTTTGTTTCACTTTCTTTGGTGTAATAAAGGCACTGGGAGGTTTTTCACACCAATCTTGAATACCTCTCTCAAGGAATATTTACTTTGTCAATTTGAAGGTTGAGAATCTCAATCAATCAATTAAATGCCCAAGTGAAAGCATCACCACTGGAGGGCACATTTTTTTTTTGTATACCTTGTCGAGGTTCGTACGAGAGCTAACACACAACGCACAGCAAGGGGGGCATGAGACAAGAGGGCGGGAGTGGGAAGGACAAAACAGTGGGCAGAGACATTAGGAGATCTGTGGAAGGGAGAGGGATTGGGCGGGGAACACGGGGTAATACAAGATGGACATTACAGGGACTTTCAGGAAGGAAAGCAGGGAATTTGAAGGAGGTGGGTTTGGGGTAACAAACAAACCTCATGGGAACAAACAACACAATTTGCGAGGCCATTGTATTAATAAGCATTTCACACACCTGGGATTGACTCAAAGAACCACCAGGTGTATTTTGGAGGTACGTCAGACCTTCAAAGAAAAATAAAAGAGTTAATAATGAGTCACAGTTTCAAAAGTTTTGTCTAATCCACCTCAAACAGTGATTCGACTTTTAATGCAAATCCATTTAAATTCAGACAAGTTTACAGTTCATTTCTGAAAAATATAAATATAAAAATGTTGTTTTACATGAAATCACAAAGCTTCATTGACTGGTTTGATTGACACAAAGAACCACCAAATGTATTTTGGAGATATGTCAGACCTTCAATGAAAAATAAAAGAGTTAATAATGAGTCACAGTTTCGAAAGTTATCTCTAATCCACATCAAACAGTCACAGACTTTTAATGCAAATCCATTTAAATATAGACGAGTATACTACAGTTCATTTTTGAAAAATAGATATAAAAATCTTGTTACCTTGCGCTCGCAAAGCAAAAAATGGGGTGAAGCGATCGGTCATGTCCGTGTGCCGTACGTATGTGTCTCGTGCATGCGTACGTACGTATCTGCATTATAAAAATTCATTTTCTCAGCAACTGTTTGTCTGATTGACACAAAATTTTGAATCACACAAACAGGTGCGATTCCTCCTGTAGAATTTTTTAGTCATAATTATGACGTCATAGGTCACGTCGTACAGGCGCCATCTTGGAAAAACCGAAAAACTTGGCACCTCTATATCTCTGAAACCGTTTCATAGAAAAAATTAAAACACGGCTCATTCTCAAGTACTCCCCATGTGAAATAAGATATGTTCATGCTGATGTTATCAGTCCTTCATTATGACGTCATAATTCGACAAGTGCAACACTTGATCCGGTCAGTATGAAATTTTTTTTAATCTGCAATTGTTGGTCCGATTGACACAATTTTGATCAGAGGTGCACCTCCTGTAGGAATTTATGATAATTATAACATCATAGGTCACGTGGTACAGGCGCCATCTTTAAAAAAACAAAAAATTTGCACCTTTATATCTCTGAAACCGCTCCATGGAAAAAATTGAAACACGGCTCATTGTCAAGTACTCCTCATGTAGAATAAGATATGTTAATGATGATGTCATTGGTGCTTTCATTATGACATCATAATTCAACAAGTGCAATGCCTGATCTGGTCAGTTGCGTCGGGAGCATTGATGGACAGTCATGTCATGCCACAGATTTTCGATTGTAGACAGCAATCTTCATGTCGTGCCACAGATTTTCGATTGTATTAAGTCGGAGCTCGGACTGAGCGACTCAGGAACATTCATCTTTTTGTTCCTTAGCCTCTCCAGTGTGGCTTTGGCTGTGTGCTTCGGGTCGTTGCCATGCTGAAAGGTGAACTTCCGTCCCAATTTCAGTTTTCTTGCAGAGGGCAGCAGATTTTCCTCTAGGATTTTTCTGTATTTTGCTCCATCCATTTTCCCTTGTGTCCAACAAGTGCCTCAGTCCCTACTGATGAGAAACATCCCCATGACATGATACTGCCTCCACCATGCTTCACAGTAGAGATTGTGTTCTTTGGGTGATGTGCTGTGTTGGGTTTGCACCAAACATCAAAGTTTTGCATTTCGGCCAAAAAGTTCCATCTTGGTTTCATCAGACCACAAAACCTTTTGCCACATGGCTTCAGAATCTCTGGAGTAGTTTTTTGCGTACCTCAAACGGGACTCGAGGTGGGCTTTTTTGAGTAATGGCTTCCTTCTTGCCACCCTACCATGCAGACCAGAATTGTGGAGTGCTTGGGATATTATTGTCATGTGCACACAGTGACCAGTCTTTGCCATAAAGACATGTAGCTCTTTCAAAGTTGCCATTGGCCTCTTGGTGGCCTCTCTGATCAGTGTCCTCCATGCTTGGTCATCCAGCTTGGAGAGAACGTCTGATCTAGGCAGGATCTTGATGGTTACTATACGCCTTTCACTTCTTAATGATTGTCTTGACTCTACTCCAAGGGATATTCAAGGCCTTTGAAATTTTTTTATCCATCCCATGATCTGTGCTTTTCCACAACTTTATCCTTCGTGAAATCTTTTGAAATCTCCTTTGTGCTCATGGTTGAGTCTTTGCTGTGAAATGCATTACCGAGCAGAGGAAACCTCCAGGAACAGCTCATTTTATCCTGAAATAATCAGAATCACAACAATTTAACAAAGGTAGAAGGCAATTAACTTGGTGTGTGATATTGAAGGTGATTGGTTAGGGTTAGATTGTTAGGGTTAGGTTAGCTAATTTACAATTGCTATTATAAAGGGGGTGGACACTTATCCAACCAAGATATTCTAGTTTTGTATTTTTAATTAATTTTCTGAAATTTATAGAATTTGTTTTTCACTTGGAAGTTGTGGGTTATGATGTGTAAATAAAGGTGGGAAAAGCCTGATTTTATGCAACTAAATTCCAGGCTATAAGGCAACAAAAGGTGAAAATTTTGAAAGGGGGTGTAGTCTTTCTCTCGGCACTGTAAACATCACAGGGAGACTACTACAAGTTACGTGGATACTATTATAGGTTGCATTGATGCTATTATAGGTTACATGGTTACTCTTATAGGTACCCTATTATAATATAGGTATTATAATATCCTACTATTATAAGTGTTCACTCCATGTGTCCTTCTTCCCCTCCCTTTGATCTTACTCTTACGCTCACTTCTACTCTATTGTTGGTGTTTTCCCCTTTCCAATTTGTTCCCTTCCATCCTGCTCTAGCTCTTCGAAGAGCATCGATCATGTATACAAAACAGAAAAGAGGGACAGGGTCAAGTTGCCCGTTTGGCCTTTTCCTTCTAATTTCAACCAGATCGAGTCATTGTGGGAAAAGGCTGTGGCTAAGAAGGCTAATAATCTTAAGAACGTCCAAGAGTTAAAAGAACTGTGCTGCAGAAGAATGGGCTGAAGTTAAAAAGAAAAGATGCCATAAATTGGTAGATAAGAAGAATATACAGTTTTGTAAGCAGTGGGAGTTCATAGGAAATATTGGACTCAGTTGCACAATATTCCTGTTCTGATTCTTATTTAATATGCGCAGCACAAGGCTGTTGGGTAGCATCAATGGCTGAGGGCGCAGCTGTGCTGCTGATGCAATGCCGTCTGCTGGTTATGGCAGGAATTTGGAATTTGTTAATGGTGCCGGCGATAGCTCGCCTACTCTCTGTGAAGGATACCGTGGGATCTTTAACATCCACCAACTAATACTGAGAGACGGGACTCCAATTTAATCTCCATCCGAGCGACGGCACACACGTTGAGGAATCACACTACCTGTGAAACACCAGGATGACAGTTTATAGCTGGACTGAGAATCGAACCCAAGCTAGATAGCTGAGAGGTGAGTGTGCATACCTCAAGGCCACTCTGCCAGCTCCCCCCCACCCCCATTCCCTGTTCTGATTTAAAGCATATGACTGCCATGTCATTCATTAATTTAAATACGAACAAAGGTTTGGTTGATTTTGCTTGATTACAGCCTCATTATTTGCATACCTAATCAAACAGATTATTAATTATGCAAGTTCTCTGTTTTTTGCAAGAGATAATCAAACTTTTCCTAACTACTCCAAACATGTCTTTTGAATCATAAGAGAACCTTACCCATCATCATAAACGTCCAAGGGGAAGAGGCAGGACAACACACTCCGAGGATGGATCACAAAGTGGAAAACATTGACCACATGACCGACTGTGTGCAAAACTGCCAAGGAAGCAAAATAACACAACGATTGAATTACACTGCTGTGTTTTACGTCACAACAAAAATGGAAAAGTAAGACTGCCATTCCATCGTCTTCAAATCAACAGTGATGATGATATTTTATTGGTCAGAGGCAGGAAGTGGATGGGAACAAGAATCTTACTTACTGACGAGCACGACAGCAGTTTTGGCGATGACGCGGTGGAAAGCCACAGCGGAGTCGAAAGGGATGTAATGTTTGAGGAATGTCTCACGGAGGAAGGTGTTGAGATTACGACACATTGTGAGTAGGATGAAGGAGTAGGTAAAGGAAATCCCTGCAGCTGTGCTACGTGATATGATTATGCCAACCTCAGTGACCTGCCGTATTCCAAAATGCTCCGAGTCAACGGCGTAGTCTGAAATGACAAGACAATTCTCCCTAGACATGATCGCTTCCAAACTATCCTACCCCAACCTTATATTGGGAAGTAACAAGGAAAAGGTGTCCTCAAAAATATAAGCAACAGGAAACCTACAGTAAGCTCGCTCCAACATGATGCCAGCAATGATGGTATAGAAGATGGTGCAGCAGAAGATGTGTTGTCTGTAGTTCTCCACACTGCGCTTTAAGAGCTGCACCTTGCACAGAAACCTGCCACGATGTGGCCGATTGCGCTCAGCCTCCGTAAAAACGTTGGCATTGTTCGAACTTTTCCTAGAAACAAGTGTGTATGGCACGAATCCTGAACAATCAAGTCATACAGAAGGCAAAGGTATTGAGTTCTACCATGATGTTAGTTTGCATGTTTTTTATAGTAATTTTTAAGGAAAGTGAAGAGCAATATAATGGTGTTTTTACCATGTGATGCTTCATCACAAGGGAAGTTCTGCACTGATACAAATGTACAGACAAGCCGAAAATCCGATGACGAGTTTGTTGATTCAAGGTGTAGGTACCGTGAGCGATGCTGTCACACGCACAAATGGCTTAAACAAAGCCTTAATCAATAGGAAGTCCCAATGGTCTGAGATAGGCCTTGTTTATGATTTTTTTTTTCTCCTTGTACAGGGTGGCCTGAAAGTTGCTGTTCACCTTTCAGTAAAGCGTTCGTTCGTAAACTCTTTTAATATACAGGTTTTATTGTGCAGTATTTACAATAATTAATCAGACATTGTATCTGTATGCTCTCCATCATTCTCCTTGCATTTCACTGAATCTGTCGCCAAGGAGAGTGGGAGGTGCGAGAAATTTAGCAGGGGTAAAACGACTTTCAGGCTCACTTGTATATTCCAAGGCTATTGAATGCGAGGGGAGGTCAAAATGTTTTCCATTAACCATAAAGGAAAAGTGCAAGTGGGACTCGACACAAATGTTAATGAATTTTTACGTGGATTCCAGGCAATGTCACATTATTTTTCTTTCAGTCGTGGGGTTGTTTCCTGATGCCAGTGGAATAGAAGTGTTGTTGGCTCTGAAAATGTTTGAAAAGAAAAAAAAGAAAAAAGAAAATTTCTTCCTCATTCCCCTTCGTATTCAGAATGGTTCATGGTACATATGGTAAGGAATGGTTGTGACGGTGTTAACAAAGTATGGTGTGCATAATTAATAGTTTTCATACCTCTTGTTTTGGTTGTACATTTGAGCATTGTTCTCTTCATTGAAGTTGTGGTTAGATTCACCGCTTTTACTTCTGCAAATCAAACACGAAGATTGTAAACTACCAAATTACGGATTATACTTCATATCACCCTGTCCCCCTTAATGTCCCATTAACAATTGTCCCTTAATGGTCAATTTAGTGAACATCTTACAATCTACTTACAGGGTATTTGTTTAACACTCAGTTCCATATTTTTCAAACCCCCTTTTCTTCTTCATTACAAAAGCAGAGAAGTTGGGTGAGTGGATAAAAAGGTTAATGACACTGTTGGAAAGCTCCTTTAGTTGGCTTGCTGAACATTTCCATTGGTGTGTCAGTGATTCACACATGTGTTGTTGTTTTTTTTTAACTCCAGGAATGATCGCTTTCATCATTGATGGGTAGTTATGTTTCATCGGCATCATCCTCAATTTTGCAGTCGTATTGTGGTAGCTTCACCTTTACTATTCGCCTGTTTGCAGAATATCTGCGGCCTACCCTGTGCTGCCACAATTATCAATTTCTGTAACACTTCCATTGTTCTCTTGTACTGAGAGAGTGAGCATTGTTGTTAATATCCAATGAGCGTAATGCTCTTGCATGGGGCAACGGCCACTACCATTGCCCTGTCATTTGTAACTGGATCACCTGCAAAATTCTCAGGGAACTGATATTTCGCTTCATGTGTGAAATTGGTTGTCCAACTTCACGTAATTTTGATGCCATAACTTACTTTACATCTCCTATGTCTCATCTTCCAACATGGGGATGGAAGGAGAGAGAAGGATGGAAGAGGCTTGGGGAGTGAATGGGGGTGGGGGTGGGGGGTAGGTTTATCTGATTGTGAATGGATAAATCTTCTTCATAAAAGTTTTCAAACCAGATTCTTCGTTTTTTTCCATTGACTTGCAAATTATCTCCACCATGTACACTGGTTATTCACGGTTCGAGATTATGTAGGAGTTCTCCACATTCTTCCTTCTAGATTCCTATTTCTGAACTTCATCAATGATCTCTCTGACTCTCTGGAAAATCCTCCTTATCCATTTGCTGATGACTCCACCCTCTGTACTCTGACATCCCCCCTCCTTCAGACAGACAGGCTGCAGCCTCTTCCTTCTCTTCAGACCTTGACAAAAAAAAATCACAAGCTAGTCAAACACTTGGAATATGTCTTTCAATCCTGACAAAACTCTATCTCTCTCTCTCTCTCTCCCGCACCCCCCCCCCCCAAGGGTATTCTGGCAACCCCTCCATCTACTTTCTAAACAATCTTCTTGAGGTCATTCAGTCATTCAAACTCCTGGGTCTCACATTCAGCCATGATCTGTCTTGGGAAAATCCCATTTCAAAGTTGGCCTCAAAAACCAGCTGCCGACTTGGCATCCTCAGTCATACAAAGTCCTTCCTTGGCACACCTGAACTCCTCACCAACAATGCTTTCATCCACAGCTTATTGGAGTACTGCTTTTCCCTCTGGCCTGGCTCCCTGCTTCACAAGTTGCTCAACCTGACGCCATGGAAACCAAGGCCTTCAAGATCATTGGAATCTCCTGTACTGAAGCTGAGTCTATGAACCTATCATTTTTCCATCACAGACAGATCAGTTGTCTCCATATTTGCACCCTTTACTCTTTCCGTGCTTTGTCTCCCCAGGTTCCTGCAGGGCGCACATGGTTCACCATCAACTCCCTTCTGGTGGAACTCCCAAATTCGAGGATCACTGCTCACCTCTACTCATTAGTTCCTCTTTTTTCCAACCTGGGGAACCAAATTCCACATTCTCGTCAATTTCATTCTTCTCTCCAGGTCTTCAAGACAGTTGTTCACCACCATCTCAGATCATCCCCAATCCAAAACTATGACCTTGTCTACCTTTGTTAACCCAGCTCCTCTCCCAAGCCCGCCTCCTTCCAAATTTAAAGTTTTATTCCAAATTTCAAAAATTATCCATGGTGTTACGGATCAATAAAACATACCACATAATTGGAAATGTTAAGTTTACACTGTGAGTAAAAGGCAGCCAGCTAACTGCATGCTGTCAGGCTGGGCACTAAGGAGTGTAGAATTGAATGTCAAGGTGACTGAAAAGTAAAAGTATGTGGGGCCTAATGTGCAAATGGCTGGACAAATCACTCTATACAAAGCTGTGTTTAGACTAATGTGTCCAAACTATACTTCCACATGAAAGAGAAACAGACTGGGAGAAAAGGTTTATGGGACACATCGCTCCAAACCAAGTACAAGCTCCATTGAGGACACAACGGCATGCAGACACACCAGGCCCCTGAGTGAGCTTGAGCGAGACACAATAAAAGGACGGGCAGAGAGCCATGCAATTTAGGAGGAGGACGCAATGTGGCCACTGAGAAGTAACAGCTGTGTGCGCGGCACGTCCTGCAGCTGAATTTCATTTTAAAACCGAGTTCAAACAGCAAAGAGGGTATTGACAGTGCTACACGATTACCAGGACTAGTTTTGCAACTCCAAAAACCTTACTCAAAAACCAGCTGAACCCCTGCGGATGCAGGTCAATCTTATCTGCCTGCTGGTTGGGTTCTCGACGAATCTACTGCCTTGCTGGTGTCGCAGAGATGATGTCCAAGCAGGCATTTCCTCTCTGATCGCATAAAGAAGGCAAATTGCTTGTTTTCTTGTCCTCACTCTTCAGTAGCTGGTCTGTTATCCTCATCAGTGAGTAGTGGACTCGGGTTCATCTGCTTGCTTCGGTGATTCCAAGATCACCCTCTGGCGACTTGCAACGCGACTGGCTGGTCAGACTTCAATCTGTGCGCATTCAATGGGGCAAGGCTGCTTCAAACATTTCCACAACCGACTTTGGCATCAATTCGTATCCTGCTGAGGTTTTATGTCAAAGAACTGGGTCCATGAGATAAGTTATCGACTTGAAAGGCATGAGTTAATTCGAAACTGCATTGAAACCTGTCATGTGTATGTTAATTCGGAGAGTTTTAAAATCATTGAGTGTTTCTTTTAAAATCATCGTTAAGGGATGCTTTTAAATGGTATTAGTGTTTGAAAGGTAGACAGAAGGAATTAATAAACTAAAAATTAATAAGATTAAATTAAAAATCCTTCTGTTTCATGTCATACGTTGGTTTGACCTGTTGAACAATAGATGGGACATATTACTGTCTTTAAAGCTTTTCCAAGGTGCGACCCCTACCCCTCCGGGTAACTGGTGCACTCGCGTCGGTGCTCTGAGGCAGTGCGTAATAATGGGTAGGCACTCTTTCTGTTGAAAGTTTCATGTTAATCCCTGAAGCGGTTGTGGATAAAATGAATTTAAAAGCGAATAAAGGTGAAAAGGTGAGGGCGCAAGAAAAAAGAATGAATAGTACCAAGTGGGACAGATGCTCGTCTCCTGATGGAGGGCGGTCATAGTCGGGCTGCATTAGGTGATAAATGGGGTCTTAAGGTTCTAAATGGTTGAAGAGGTCTATTGGGTTTTTAAAGGGTCTTAAGGGGTCTATAGAGTGTAAAAGGGTCCAAAGTATTGAAAGGGTCTTAAAAAAAGTAAAAGGACGAAAAGGACTGTCCCTTCGCTGGCCGCCCCATCTCTCTGTCTTCCCCTCCCCCTTTCTTTCCCTTTCTTCAAAGCAAGAGGGCATTAATGACATTAAGAGGTTTAAATTTAATTTAAATAATGTTTAACATCAAATTAAATCTAGAGGTTAAATTAAATATTGATTAATACCAAATTAAATTAAGAGGATTAAGAAATTAAAATTAAATAACGAGGAAACATGATGACAGATGTCACGATATGTGATGGACATACAAACATAGATTATATTTTTAGTTAATTAGCTAATTATCTCACCACCTGGATGGAAATTTTTAAAGTACTCCATTAGTTTTTGCGCATGATGTTAGGAATCATCAGACAGAGTTTCAAAACAATCCGTTGAACCACCTTGGTAGAGAAGGGAAAAACGAAGAAATGTTAATGGCCCCACTGTCGGTAGGAAGGAAGGAAGGATGGACAGACTGACTGAAAGGCATCATTTTGGCTCAAACGGCTCGTCAACTCCATTGCAGACGGGCAAAAAAAGTAAGGACCTTAGTCGATGTTCCACAGCATTAAGGATGGTTGTGGACGCCTCTTACGAGTATAAATTAATGTTAAGCTATTTTCTGATAATTCAATTATCCTAATATATAGATATGAATGTTACATCAGCATGAATGTATGACATCAAGTTTGTGTAAAAGCATAACACCCACGTGTGAGGCTTTCGTTGAAGTATGAATGAAGCGGTTCGTTTTTTGCATGGCTTGTGTTCCCTGCCGAGGCCTGAAAAAGAGAAAAGTCATGAAAATATGTGTCAAAGTAGGATATATTTTGAAATTTATTTCACTATCAAGGTACACCGAGTGACTCCCTCATGAGGCTGATAAAAGGTACAATGTGTTGGTCGCTAAGGTCAGGGAGGTCAGGTATGGGAGCATGCACCGGAGCAGCGCGTCGCTGCATCCACTTTCCACTGGTACTCCAGGGGCCTCTGTCTGGCCAACCTCATGCAGATATGCCTGGCCCATCCTCATCTCCTTGAGATGCCGATGAACCAGCTGCAACCACGAGGCACGTTGTCGGCGTGTTGGCCTCCTCCACTCATGAGGCTTCCTCCCTGAGAGAATTTGGTGAGCAGGATCAGCGTCAGGAAAACGAGCCAAATGTCCATACAGCCACAGCTAACGCTCACGGACGATACAGGTAGCAAATCTCATACGAGTCTCTCTCAGCAACCGCTCATTGAAAACAATGACCAACCAGCGATAGCCAAGGATTCTCCAAAGAGACCTGGTGAGGATGTTTAAGTCTCCATCTCAGATCCTTTGTCAGAATCCAAGTCTCACAACCATACAGCAAGACTGGAAGGACCAAGGACTTAAATACTCAGACTTTTGTTCTCCTGCATAGGTACCGACAGCGCCACATCACATGATCCAGGGAATCCATGACTCCCAGGCCCGACCGAGACATCTATCGATGTCTGACTCAACTTGCAGAGACATGGATATCACTGTCAAGGAAAGTGAATCTCTCCGCGACATAAACATCCTTACCGCAAACAGTACAGACGGGATAGCAGCATCCAAGATGTCATTGAAAGCCTGGATCTTAGTTTTTAGTCAGGAAACCTGCAATCTCAGCAGCTCCGACTACTCTTTCAGCACCCTGAGAGCCCCCCATAAGGATATCCAGTGTCTCTGCAAAGATGACTGCATCATCTGCGAAATCGAGGCAAGAGATCCTGAAATTCCCAAATGATGCACGGCAGCTTTATCTCTTCGACATCCTCCCCAGAATGTAGTCCAAACAAGTGCTGAAAAGTTTGGGGACCAGTACACACCCCTGACAAACTCCAGTAACAACTGTAAGTAAGTCACCGATGGAACCACCACATCTCACAGCACTCTCACTTTCAGAGTGTAGTTCGAAATCAGATTGCTCAGTTTTGTGGCACCCCATGAAGACCGATAATTATTCCACCAGAAGGCATCCCGATTCACTGAATCCAATGCTTTGCAGAGATCAACATTGGCTGTAAGCAGCCCTGCCAAAACTCTCATCTGCATTCGGTGAGTGCACAAAGAGAAAGGATACCGTCAATCGTTGACATCTTTGGTGTAAAGCTCAACTGCTCTGGAAGCTGGTACACAAGCAGATGGTGGCGAACCCCATCAATAATTATCCAAGAAAAGACGTTTCCCGGCATTGAGAGCAGCAGCAGCCCTCGGTAGTTGTTGCAGTCCTGGCGATCACCCTTCCCTTTCCAGAGAGGGACAACAATTCCCCTCTTTCAGTCAGTTGGGATGATGCCTGCGTAACAAGCAGAGCACAGAACTGCATGCAGCGACATGAGTACAGCATTTCCACCAGCCTTGAGAAGTTCAGCATGGATGCCACAGATCCCAGGACTTTACCCCATTTCAACCGGTTTACTGCAGACTGGTGTTTCCACAAACTAAGGCGGTTCACAATTGATTAGAGGGTTGACAATAGTGATAGTTACACCCCTGACATGCAACTCAACCGCTGTTGGGTCAGCTTGGTACAGCCGCTCAAAGTAATCGGCTCAGCAGGCCTTCATTTCGGACTTTTCTGTCAAGAGGGCACCATCCTCTGCTCTAACTGCAGTACACCGAGGGACAGGCTTGGAGGAACGCAATGCACAAATTCGTCTGTAAGCAGGACGAGAATCACTTGACCAGAGGTGGTGCTGTACCACTTCACAGATTCCTCACACATCGGACTCCTTGTCCGCCCTCAGCACAAGTCCCTAGTCAACCTGTTCGCAAACACCTCAGCTACCCTGTCATCCTTCAGCTTACCAATATCCAGCCTTGGCTGGTACAGTAACGTTCTCCCAGATTTAAGCTGCAACTTCAGAGTTGCAACAACAAGCCTGTGGTCGGTGTTGAGGAACAAGTACTCCGGTCGACTGCAGTTCTGAATCATCCTCTAGTATGCATCAACGAGCACATGATCAGTTTCCTTTGTCACACCAACAGCGTTGGAATACCAACCAAGTCCAGTGATGAGCCTGTGGGTGCTGAAACCAAGAATCAGCCACCCTCAGTCCACGACTTCTTGCAAAGTCAAGGAACTTCGTGCTATTCTGGTTCACAGTTCCAGACTCATTGGAACCAACACACGTCTCATAACCATTCCTGTCAGTGCCAGTCGATGCATTGAAATCTCCCAAGATTAGAAGAGTATCTCGCCTGGGACACTGATCAACCAGACTCAAGCGCGGCAGAGAGTGCCT
>CM068963.1:14581005-14601607 GCA_035128595.1 Eptatretus atami
AGTGTTTTAGGGTGGCCAGAGGGCAAATCCTGCCACCAACTTCTAGAAAAAGGTAACCCAACTGAAGGGCGATGTCCACAGATGCAGTTGGGCACCAGATATGGATTGGCGTTGGCTCACAAGGAGCTTCTTCACCATTTGATAGGTTTTGTTTTAAATCCTCCTGGGAATCCATATCCATACACCCTCCTCACAACGAAACCTGGTGGGGGAAATGGCTTAGTCACCGACAACCTGACCATGAAACAGGTTAGTGCAGGTTTACACGGTACCTATATAGCAAGTCACAGATCTGATCTGGCCTAACCTGACAATGCGGTCATTCCATGGTTTAAACGAAAGTATCATTTTTATACAGATTTTGCTTCAAACCCCATGACTTGGTTTTCCATCACGTTTTTCTTTGGGACATCTGTTCTCACGTTCTTTCTCAATATTTTCATTTCTAGCTTTCTAAATAAGCTCGGAACAGTTCTGAGTTGGATTCTTTGTTGTATTATTTCCTGTTTGGTTAGTTGCGATTAAAAAAAAAATTGAAAACTGCTCCACTCCAAGAACCCCATGCAACACAGGCTATTACCATTTGGATAGTCTTCATTCTTAAACTTTGAGATCAGAAGTAATGCGAGCAAATGCCAAATGCCATGAAATGGCAAGATGTCCCCACCCTCCCACCTCATACCCCCTTGTAGTGGGGCAACTTAGCTAAATATAGCAATACAATGTGGCATTGTGTGAGGAAAGCACAATTGGGCACACTAGTAGCCTATACATAATATGAACAGATTTGGATATTGGGCCATCTCAAATTCAGCCGCTGAGGGCTGTGGCAGCCATTTTCCACTGCCATCAAAAATTTTGAGATGCCCAATATCCAAATCTGTTCATAATATGATAGGCTCACAGTTCCAAATGGCTCCCACAAAATGCACAATTGTTATGCTAAGTTGCCCCACTATTGGTCCTGGGTCATTAGTTTGAGCTTCCTATTTGATGTATTTAACATGTAGGCCAAACCTTAACTCCAATTTAATTTATGGGCCAAAGGGTACTCAAAAGGCTCTCTGACTGACAGTGTTTGACTTGATTTGATGTGTCATACGGTGCTCTTTACAAAGCGTTGGTGCTGCCGAAGCAGTTTCTTCACAAAGGTTTTGCTGGGTGGTTTGCCATTGCCTTCCCAGTGTTGTTTGTCTGTGCTCTATTCTTTCAAATGCTGAGCATCAAGTAAGGAAGCAGCACATACCTTTTAAGTCTTTGTTCTGACTTGGCCGTGGTTCAAACCACCAACCTCCCAGACTCGGAAGGGACACTCTAACCATTTTGCCACTGAGTCTGGTTTGACTGACAGTGCAGCAATTTATTAAAAATGAAAATGTTTATTATATCAAATAAAAGGAACAAGGAGGATGTTTTGAAACAAGTGGGGCACCTTGCCCAATAGTTCCTGTAAGTGGCATTTTGCACTCGACTTATTTAAAATATTTCACATTGCACAAGTATCATGAACCTAAAGTATGGCATTGGCTCTGGTATGTTTGCTCATCTCATGAGTTTAAATGAAGCCCATCACACAAAAAGGTAATTGAGCCTTTAGAGACACCAACATGCTTTCAGACACTCAGTATCCCTTCTTGGAAAAATGCTTTACCACCGAGGTGAAGTTGCAGGTTCTCCGTGTCGCTGTAGTTTTTGCTGAATATTTTGTGAAGATCGTGCCAAGTAAACTGCTCTTGGTTATGCATGCCTTCTTCTCGAAGCATAGAGTTCATAACCCCACTGGAAACTTCAGGTGAAAGGCCACAGTTGGAGAGTTCGAGGAACGAACTGAGACAGGTTATAAGTGGAGGTTAAATGTATGGAACATAACTTCATTGGATGTTGAAACCATAAAAAAAAAACTTTATTGCACTATTTTGACAATCAAAGAGAAACGAAGGCTTAAAATATTCAGCAAGATTGATGTCAGGTATGAATGATCATAAGATAACCACTTACCTGATCATAAGGCAGAAGTCATTCTTCGACATTATGGCTTCACCTTTGGTGTCATACATCTGGAACATTAACTGAGATTTTGCTTCGTTTGAACCTGCAACAATTACATCACCTTTCGATCAACAAATCCCTGGAATGCTGTGTTAACTTTTACAGGACACATGTTTACTATTTGAAGTGCAGGAATGTCCAGGTGGTCGATTTGTCTTTTTATCCCACATACCCTTTTCACCAAATTTAAATTTAATTACTATTTTGTGTACAAATCCACACTCACAGAAGAAAGAGGTGGGAGAGGGTAGAAGGTATCACACAGGCAGTGAGTAGGACAATAAATGGAAATAACAATGGGATGAATGACCAGGAGAAGGAAAAGGAAAGAAACATATCAACCTCTATTTAAACGGGGAGAGGTCGGGGAAGGTTAACAAGGAGAAAAAAAGATCACAGGTGGAGAAGGCAAATGACCTGAGATAGGGGTATACTGCCAAGTTGAAGCCCTGGAGGGGAGAGTGTTATTAAACAGATTGAGGAAGGAGGTACTGTATTCAAAGACTGAGGAAGGAGATATTCACAACTTCCAACACTCTCATAGTCATCACGTAGTAATCAAAGGAATCCTCTCATCTACTCTCCATGTCGAGGTTAGAGCACCCCGAGGCAGTGTCTTGGGCCCAGTTCTGTTTCTCATCTTTATCAACGATATTTCTGATTCTCTGGAACCCCTCCGTCTGTTTTTACTGATGCCTCCACCCTTTGCCATAGCATCTCTTATCTTTCAGAGAAGGAAGCAACAGCCTCTTCCCTCTCTGCAGCCTTTGCAGAATAGATATAGATGCTGGTATAATGGAATACGTCTTTCAACCTTGGCAAATCTCACACTCTAACTCTGTCTCTCCAAAAGGAATGTCTGGTGAACCTTCCATCTACTTCCTTAACAAACCTCTTCAATAAGGTTAGTCACTCAAAAATTTGGTCATCACCCACGGCTATCATCTCTCTTGGGTAAATATCGTACCAAAATTGGCTTCAAAAGCCAGTGGTTAACTGAGCATCCTCCAGTGTGCCAAGTCTTTCCATGGGAAATCTAAACTTTTAACAATTTACAAGGCCTTCATTTGCAGATCAATAGAGTACTGTGCTCCCCTTTGGACTTTGGTGGTTGCTTCGTCTATCGCGGTTTGCGGAGCATTCCGAGAAAGCTTTGTGGTTCGTCTCTGCAGGAAATCATTCATGGTCTGGGGACCTGTAGAGGTGTTTTACAATCGCGCATGCAGCACGGAGCTGCGGACGGAGAACTACGAGCACTGAAAGGGGAGCAGATGGTGGTCAGCAAAAGCCCAAGGTGCCCGCAGTATGTCCCACAAGGGTAAGCAGCAGCCACCACAAACAGCAACCACAAGGAACCACCGGCATAGATTGGTTTTTACCTTATCTGGAATTGGAATTCCAGATAAGGTATTCTCAACATGCACTGTCCGTCCATCTCCTATTTCGACTTCTCCGGCCAAAGCGCTGGGCCGATCCGGCTGAAATTTGCCAGCAACGTTCTGCTTTTGACTGGCAAAGGGGATTGAAAAGCTCATTCCGGTCACGTGACTTTAAGTAGATCAAAATGGCGGACTAGGTAAATTCCTTCAAAAATCTTCTTCTCCAGATGCACCAGTCAGAATGCTACCAAATTTGGGTTACAACATTAGGCCAGGGCAGAAATGATAAATTGCAGATGTTATGCTGATCACATGACTGGAAGTGTGTCAAAATGGCCGACAGTGAATTTTTGTAAAAATTGTGGAATTCCTTCAAAAATCTTCTTCTCCCGACCAACCAGTCAGAATGCTACTAAATTTGGGTTACAACATAATGACTGGGCCCAGATAAGCTACAGGACCAATGGTCCTATTTTTATGTCTTATGACCTTTTTCTACTGCCTTAGTCTGTGTATGTGTGAGAGGGATGTGAGAGTAAGGTATTGGTGGTTAAGGATGGGATTGCACGAGGGATTGTCACTTTTTTTATCGTGTCACTGTCTGATATAAGTGTAATTTTCTCCCTTTGCCCCTGCCCATGATTAAAAGGGGTTGTTTCACCATTAAACTGTTGGCTCGGTGTACGCCGGGATTGGATTATAAAACTACGGTTGCAAGCAAACACACGACCATTGGAAAGTGGTGCCAACCTCGTAAGGAGGACTAAACAGCGGTGCGTTACATTCAAGGGTTATCGCTTGGCCCTCATACTTTTCAAACTGATGGACGCATTGCAGAGGACAGAATCGTTTGAGTTTCTGTGCATCTAAAACCGAAGCAAATATCTAATTTGGCTTTCCTGGCAGACAACGTACAGCCCCAAGAACAATCCATCGCGAGACTGGTGACCGTCTGGATGGGTGCTTTGGCCATGTCCACCCGACTCACTGTTACAATATGTGTGAGTGTGGATGTGTGTGTATATGTGTGTATACATATTCATTCACATCAGTCCAATGCAATATGAAGGCCTCCCTCAACCCTACATGTTGAGGGTATTTGTATATTTGTCATGCTTGCTAAATGCATGTTGGCAAGAGAGTTTGGACAGGTATTTGCAATTTGTTCAGAATTTGTAATGCCAGCCGACTCTTCGTGAAAGGCACCATGAGATCATTAACATCCACAAACTAATGCTAGTATACGGAACACATCCAACAGAGGAACTGCACACTTTATGATGCAACAACTTGCCCGTAAAGCACCAATGCAACAGTTTATAGTTGGGTTGGAAATCAAAACCAGACTAGACAGCTCATAGGTCAGTGCAATACCTCTGTACCATCATTGTTGGACACCCCCCCCCCCCCCCCCCCCAATATACGTTGCAATCATTTTTATTCTGCTGTCACTTTACTCATTGTTTGTGCCATTTTCCAGTGTACCCTAATAATCATTTGGAATATTAAATTTAAAAAGAAGTATCTTAAGAAGTAAAGCAACAAAATGACAGGAGAATAACGCCGTCATAACTTGTAGGACAAAAAAAACGATGTATTTTCGCTTATTTAAGCTTAAAGCAAGAATATTGAAGCTTAAGACTGTGCTCACCCTTCATAAAGATGACGAGAATGTTGAAGAGTTCACGGAAAGACAAGTATCCATTTTTGTCTCGGTCAGCCAGCTCAAACATCTGCTGAACAAAACTTGAGCTGGCCTTTAGGCCCAGAGTATCTGCTAACTCCATACGTGTGAGCTCGCACTCGAGAGATGTGCTCACACATCGAGGAGGTTCTTCTTGGCATGTATCACTCTCATTGGCTGGAATTTCCAAAATCTGAAAAAAAGAAAACCAAGTTTCTCCACCAAAACAGCATCAAACAAAAATGAATCATTGAAGGTTCTCCAACTGTAAATAAATGAATAAATACTCATCTCATTTCATAATGGCAAATACTTAGTTGTCTTGCGGAAGAACGATTTGCGCGGCATTTCAAAGAGCTAAAATATGTCACAATACTTCGGGAATTCCACACCTCAGAAAAGAGTTTGCGAAAAAATCTCTCCACCGTCACATTTCGTTTTTCCTGAGTGGCAGCCTCCTGCAGGATGGACTTCTCTTTATCACCCAGACGAGTGAGAGTGATGTTTTGCCTTTTCAGAATGTTTTCAAAGGTGTCTTCAAAAGCAGTACGTTCAATTTCACCAGCAAACATCAAAACCTGAAAAAAAAACAACAATATCATCAAAATTACCTGTCAGGTCAGGTCAGGAATGGGAACATTCACCGGAGCAGCATAAACTTTCTGCCGGTACTCTCGGGGCCTCAGTCTGGCCATCTCCCAGGCAGATGCCTAGCCCATCTCCATCTCCTTGAAATGCTGATCAAACTGCTGCAACCACGAGGCACGTGGTCAGCCCATTGACCTCCTCCACTCACGAGGCTCCCTCGCTGAGAGAATCTGGTGAGCAGGATCAGGGTCAGGAAAATGAGCCACATGTCCATACAGCCACAGCTAATTCTCATGGACTATGCAGGAAACAAAACTCATTCGAGTCTACATCAGCAACTGCTCGTTGGCCACAAAGTCTGACCAGCGATAGCCAAGGATTCTCTGAAGAGACTTGATACCAAAGGAATTAAGTCTCCATCTCAGATTCCTGGTTAGAGTCCAAGTCTTACATCCACAGAGCAAGAGTGGAAGCACCAAGGACCTGAAGACTCGAACTTTCATCCTCCTGCACAGGTATTCACAGCACCACACCCTATGATCCAGTGAATCTATGACAACCCAGGCCTGACCTAGATGTCTACTGACCTCTGGCTCACAGCTAGTAGAGATATAAATATCACTGCGAAGGAGAGTGAATCTCTCCGTGACCTCAACGTCCTCACCACAAATGGGTACGAACAAGATAGCAGCATCCAAGATGTCACTGAAAGCCTGGATCTCAGTTTTGACCCAGGAAACCTATAATCCCAGCTGCCCCAACTCCTCAATCAGCACCTTGAGGGCCCCCAAAAGGATTTCCAGAGTCTCTGCAAAGATGACTGGATCATCTGCGAAATCAATGTCAGAGATCTTGACATTGCCAAACGACCCACCGCAGTGTGATCTCTCAGACCTCCTCCCCAGAATGCAGTCCATACAAGTGCTGAAAAGTGTGGGGGCCAGTACACACCCCTGACAAACTCCAAAAACAACTGAAAATACATTGGAGATGGCATAACCACATGTCACAGCACTCTCAGTACCAGAGTACAGTTCAGATGTCAGATTGATCAGTTTTCGTGGCACCCCACGAAGACCAAGAATCCTCCAGAGGGCATCCCAATTCACTGCATCGAACGCTTTGCAAAGATCAAAAAAGGCTGCAAGCAGGCCCTGCCAAGACTCATCTGCATTCGGTGAGAAACTGAAGAGCAAGGATAGTGTCAATCCTTGAACTCTTTGATGTAAAGCCTGACTGCTCTGGGTGCTGGTGCTCAAGCAGATGGTGTTGAACCTGATCAAGAATTATCCGAGCAAAGTTGTTGCAGTCCCAGCGATCACCCTTCCCTTTCCAGAGAGGTATAACAAGGCGCCACTTCCGGTAAGTTGGGATGATGCCTGTGTTCCAGGCAGAGCACAGAACTGCACACAATGATGTGAGTACAGCATTTCCACCAGCCTTGAGAATTTCAGCATGAATGCCACAGAACCCAGGAGCTTCACCCCATTTCAACTGGTTCAACACAGGCTGAGTTTCCACAAATGAAGGTGGATCACAGCTGATTGAAGGGTCAGCAATAGCGACAGTAATATCCCTGACATCTAACTCAACAGTTGGTAGATGAGCCTGGTAAAGCCGCTCAGAGTAACCGGACCAGACGGCCTTCACTTCGGACTCCTCTGTCAAGAGCCCACCACCCTCCGCTCTAACTGCAGTACACCGAGGGATGGGCTTGGAGGAACGCAATGCGCGAATTCCCCTTGGAGCAGGAGAGAATCACTTGACCCAATTGATGCTCTAAACTCTCAGATTCCTCGCATATGCGCCTCCTTGTCCACTCTCAGTGCACATACAGTTTTACGCCTCAACTCCCTGAATATCTCAGCTCTGCCATTAAGCCTGGCCCTGCAACTCTGGTCAATAGTATCCAGTGTCCCTTGAGAGACAAAATTCTTCTTCTCCCTGCAGTGAGTTCCAAGACATCAACCGGCAACATCAAGGATGGTGGTCTTGATTTGAAGGCACTCCATAACTCTTCAGGATTCCACAAAGTACCCAGACCCTCCCCCCACCCCAACAAATCCCCACTCAGTGTGTTCACAAACTCCTCAGCTACCCTTTCATCTTTGATCGTACCATTCTCCCGGACCTAAGCTGCAACTTCACAGTTGCTACAAGCCTGTGGTTGGCATTGAGGAACTGAGCACTCCAGTAGACCCTGCAGTTCTGGACCATCATCAACAAGCACATGGTCAATCACCTTTGCCACACAACCAGCATTGGAATAGCAAGTCCAGCGATGAGCCTGCAGGTGCTGAAACCATGAATCAGCCACCCTAAGTCCATGACTTTTTGCAAAGTCAAGAAACTTAGTGTTGTTCTGGTTCACAGTTCCATAACCATGGGGACCAACACATGTCTCATAACCATCCCTACCGGTTCCAGTCAATGCATTGAAATCTCCCAAGACGAGAAGAGTATCTCGCCTGGAGCAATGATAAACCACAGACTCGAGCGTGGAATAGAATTCGTCCTTCACGATGAGATCACTCGTCTCAGTCGGAACATATATGGAGACCAGAGAAGTGACACGTAAGGAGTGACAAATCCTAAGTCTCATAATACGCTCATTGACCAGTGTTACCTCAATTATCGTTGGGGTCAGCTTATTGAACACAGCTACAGCAACTCCTTGGGCATGGTAACCATCAGAGCGACCAGACCAATAGTCGGTGTGACCACCCGCCATGATCTCGCCACTATCCACTCTCCGAACCTCAGAGAGTGCTGTAATACCAATGTTCAAACACTTTAGCTCAGATGATAACAGAGGCAGGTGATCATTCTCTCTTAGGGATCAGACATTCTAGGCACCCACCCGAAGGGACGCCTCAGGTTAAACCAAGGAGACCGCTGTCTGGTGGACGACACCTCAGCAGCACCCTGACACACACTACTGCGTTCCAACCTGGCAAGGCTACCGCGTGTTTTTCCTCCTTTCATCAAAGAGTGGGGGTCCCGAAGGCTTTGCCCCAATCCCGTCATCCAGTGAGCTGCCCTTTGCAGGGCAGCTGCATAGGAGGTATTCCCATGGAATGGGTTTTCAGTTTTCTTTGCGTTTTTAGTGCATTTTGCGGAGTGAATGGTTTTATGGTGACTGGTGTGCAAATTCTGCCACCAACCTCCGGAAAAAAAAAGTAACCCAACTGCAGGAGGACGTCCGCAGACACAGTTGGGCACTAGAAATGGATGGCCGTTGGCTCCCAAGGAGCTCCTCCACCCTTTGACACGTTTTGTTTTTAATCCTTTTGGGTGTCCATGTCATACACCCTCCTCATCAGAAAACATGGTGGGGGAGACGGTTTAGTCGCTGACAACCCAACCACGAAACAGCGTAGTCCGGGTTTACAAGTGCAGGTACCTGTACCAAGCCACAGATATATTCTGGCTTGACCTTACCTGTCCAATGATACATTAGTACAGTTTATCCTTGGGATTAAACTGTAATGTGGACATTTTTGCACAAGTAAATCTGAGCTCATACCATGGTCAAATTTCCTTTGTCTACTGAATGTGGAGTTTTACTAAATTGGATCACTAAAATGACTCCTGGTCTATAACTCCTGCAGAAGACCAATGGGGCTTCATCAATGGCAGGCATCACACCAGATCAGATTGAATCACAATTCCAAGATACGTTGCATCACAATCCATTATGGTCGATCATCCCTTATTGTTTAGGGTTGTGGAAATGTTGCTCTCATTTTTGTGGCGCCAGCATCACTCACCAGGTCATGCTCTTTGGGAACGTGTAGAACAAGTGTCCGTCCTCCTTTGTCGTTTGCATGCCGTGCGGTCACATGGTGAAGGGTACAAAAGCACACTGAGCGAAGGTGTTTACCCTGTAGATCCAGTGTTTGCACTGTGGCCGGATCCATAATCTTCAGCTGAACTTCCCGGCTGCCCTTTGATTTTCCCAGCCATTCATTTGCTGTGGGGTTTGGGGAGGAGGGTATGACATGTTGGGAAAGAGTTGGAGAAGGATTATACCACTTATAAAGAACTGGAATATCATTACCTCTTGCCATGTACTCTTGGTCCTTTTTTGAGGGTTTGCTTTCATTGTCCTGTTCTCAGTCTCATCTCATGAGCTGTAATCCGAGGTTCAAATCATTTATACTGTGAAGACTCTTCTAATGCTTGGTTCTTCTACTAATGTAGGTAACTGCCTCTCCATGAGCAGTGGATAATTTATCAATAAAACACTTTTCTAGTTTGCCTCAACAAGGAGAGATGCAGAGATTCTTGGCACTCAAATATGAACTGTTTTGGGCTGGACACAACAAACCGCGTTCTCCAGGGTCAGAGCCTACTTTGGCTTTGCAGCATGCCTGATGGCATTTGTTCAAACTCACATGGAGTATGCCTCACCAGTCTGGGTTACAGTTCCACTCGTCCAAATGGCCTTCCCAGATAGATAAAAACCTTGTGCATTTTTAGCATATTTTTTCAAAGAAGCAGAATCCAAAAGGATATTGATAAATTGTCATAGGTTGACAGAGGCTTATTGGACTTCTTCCACTGAGTCAAGGGTTTTGTTCTGTTGTCCATGACACTGCAAGCTTGCCTGGCCACACGTACTTCTCCACAAACTCCTCACTTCATTGTCTTCCCAGGTGCCACATCTATTCATTTTTACATCTTTCTTCCCATCTCTCAAACCAACTCCTCTGCAGTGTTGTATCTTGTGCTTTCTTCCATTCCTAGATGTTGTATGCACTTTTATCAACAGTCTACCAGCAAATACTAAGATTAATGATTTTCTCCATTTGTTGCAACTGTGCTCCCTCAGTCCCATAAATTGTAGTTGTGTTGCCTTCACCTCCTGGAATCATTCCCAATCTCTCCCCCTCACCCCCACCTCTTTCCAGCACATCCATCTTTTTCTCACACATAACCCTCGGACTTTCCACATAGAAGCTGAGATCGAAGTATGTGGAGTAGGTGTTGTTGCAGCTCTTGTATATAATTTGGCAGAGTTCAGCTTTTCCACAACTACTGGTCAATTTTTTTCCCAGCCCTGTTAGATGGCACTGATGTCAGGACACTGTGGTGCTCAGGGAAGTAGCTGCAGCCTTCAGCACTTGAAGCACCACTAACCTGCCCAGTTTCACCTCACCTCCTCCCAGGGTTAGTCATAGCAACTTCTCAGACCCTCCACACAGATGCCCTTTACCAAGATCTGGCAACCATTTAGAGACAGGAAGTAAACACCAAATATACACGGATTGCACAAATCCATCACCCATACTTCTATTTCAAATGTTTTTTTATGCCCTTTTGCAACCTCACGGTTCCATGGCACAAGATGGGTGGTCAACACAGTTGCTAGAAACAAGATGTTCTGCGCAAGCCTTGGTTGTACTTCACACAAATGTTCCACAAACCTTGGTTGTAAAAGTTTGTTACGAAATAATTGATTGGTCACATGGTTTGGCAGCCATATTGGATCGAAGAAAAATATTAAATAATGTTTTCTCTGGAACTGCTTAATCAATCGACATTAAACTTCAGAATTATGATGTAGTAATGGTGGTGAATACATGTTTTAAATTTCAACCTGATAGGATGCATAGTCTGGCAGCAAGAATTATTGAATGTTTTTGATCTGGGCTCTTTTTGATTTTTGTTAATTTTTTTTTTGAATAAGGCTCACTTGACTGTGCCTGGATGGGTTTGAGGGTATTGGAATAGCAGCTGAAATGTGAATCCTATCCAGGTTCCTCCTGATGACCTTATCTTTGCTTTTTGCTTGTTTGGGTTCCTTCTGATTACTCCAATGCAGGACTGTACCGACTTGGTCTTCTATTTGATTTGAATTGAATTGATTTTAATCCCATTCTAAATTAAATTGAATAATTAGAAGGGCACTCGGTGGAGCGCATACCTCCACCACGTAATGCCTGATTCACGAGAACATATCGGGCCCAATACATTTTTGAAATATCATGCTATACAGTACAATATCGTTTTTGGCCCTATCTCTCAATAGTGAAGAATCACTTTACAAATTAAATAATTCTCGTATCCAGATCTGGATTTGGATCTTCACCAAAATCGAATCAATTCGTCCGTCCTTGTGACACACCCAACCTGTCCACCAAGTTTCGTCCGAATCCATCCAAAACATTTTGAGATATCATGCTCTATAATCATTTTTTAGCCCTCTCTCTCAATGGTGAAGAATCACTTAAAAAATTATAGTAGTCGGATCTGGATCCGGATCTTCACCAAAATCGAATCATTTCTTCCTTGTCACACACCCAACCTGTCCACCTAGTTTCATCCGGATCCATCCACAACTTTTTGAGATATCCTGTACAAAGACAAACAGAGACAGACAGACAGAAAGGGGTGAAACCATAACCTCCTTCACCTTTGGTGGTGGAGGTAATAATAAAAAACATCATGGGTCAGGGTCAGGGTCAGGTGTCCAATCAAAGCAGGTCGTCTTGGTACCGGTCGTCACTGACAGCAGTTATAAAGCGGCATTTCTAATGGCGTCTCTTCTTAATTACATAACACACCAGTACACAAGCGCTACACAAAACTACACAAAACAAGTCCTGGCGAGGGTGGCGAGGAATATTTTGGGACTTCTGGGTATGTTGGATCCTCGGGGTCTTTTGGGCCTTTTAGATCCATGGGGTCTTTTGGGTCTCCTGGGTCCTCGTGGTCTTTTGGGTCCTTTGAATATTTTGGGTATTTTGGCGTCTTAAGGGTCATCAAAGGTCGAAAGGGTTTCAGTAATCGAAACTCTAAATGGTCAAAAGGTACATTGCAATCCTGCATAATTAAATAATAGACTACGTAATTAACAGACGCAAAAATCATGACACACACACAATCGATTTGTAGGAGATAGACCACAGGCAAACCCTGTGGGCTGTTATCCCGGGGGTGGAGGGGGTGCGGAATTTCTCCCAAAAGGTCCCCAAGACTGCTTAATGAAAATATGAAAATACCACCACAAGATTGCGTCACCGGCCCCAATATCTTCTGGGTTTAAACTTCCCCCAAGGTCAACAGCAGCGTTTGACTGATGTCCAGTCCTGTGTTGTCTGCTGTCTCTGCTTGCATATCAATGCATAATTTGTGCGTGTGACAGCTCTTCCATGAGCCTTAGGAACTGTAGAGACAAAAAAAACCCATAAAATTTGTCTTACATTTCGGGTTAATTTACATTATTTTAACATTCAGGAGGACTTTCTGAAACTAAAATGAATAAACTTGGTACATTCTTCCTGATAGAGTCATACTTCTGGGATAATCAACAGTATTTTATCTATCTATCTACTATACTAAAAAAATAGAATGTTTGTTTGTATGTATGTGTGTTTGTTCGTCCTTTATAGGCGGCCGAACCGTTGGATGGAATGAGATGAAACTTGGCATGAGTGATCCTTGGGACATGAGAACGGACATGGGGGGGGGGTCAAGTTCAAGGTCAAAGGTCACGGGGTCAAGGGGTCAAGGTCACGGGTAACTTCAATTTCTCAATTTCATCCGATCGAGACGGGACCAACGCCATTCGACAGATAATCAAAATTAATACTGAAGGACCAATTTTGTGCCCCGTCTGTGACGGGGTTTCGGCTAGTATATTACTAAAACTCTTATCTATGTATGTATGTGTATGTATGTTATGTTCTAAAAATACAGTCAAAACGGTACAAGATAGCGCAAAAATTTTAGTCCACCTGACTTACCTTCACCTGCGTGTGCAGTATCAAGTTTCGTTCAAATCGGGCAACGAAAAAAATTATTAAAAAATCAATTCCCGATTCAGTCAAGTACTCTTGGGGATTATTGATCAATGAACAACTTCAGCGTATAGTTCACTGGAGCTATCTTTTCTTTTCTTTAAAATTTTGAAATGATTTTTTTTTCAACCCTGTCACAACGGGAACCAACGGATTCACGGTCGTCTAGTATATTACGAGTGATGTAAGGGACACATCGGCCATTTTGGAGTTAATGCCATATTAGTCCGGGAGCAGTGGGGGTGAACCTGGTTTTGGCGGATAAAGTTTTTTTCTTGCTGTTTCTTATAGCCTTGTAGCTCTTCATGATTCAGGTGGGTGACGTTTGCAACCCTTGGGCAATTTGCTATATTAACCCTTTTGTGCCGGTAAACGCATAAATAATGAAAAAATCAGTTTTTTTCACTATTATTGCAATGAACCCAACCACCATTATCACATTTGCTTGTGTCGATGTTTATTCACAAATTATGTAATCAAAAACAACTTAAGATATAAAACAATTGTGAATTACTCAGTATTAACCCTTTACGAGGCTATTTTAACCCAGGACATAAAATTTGAACACAGACAACATATGATTGCACAATAACCACCTCATCCTTACTTTAGTCACAAATAAGGTAACCAAAAACAACTTAAAAGATAGATAATGACTTGATACTCAATATAACCCTTTCCTGACAGATTTTACCCAGCACAAAACATTTGAACATCTATAGACAACAGGGGTCTTTGACGCATTATTGCACAAAAACAACTCCAAAATTATGGCAAGGGATTTTAATGTCATCTCTTGCTTTCCGACCTGCTGACATTGATGCAAAATAGACTGGGTTAGACATCCAATGTGTTTTATGACACCGTAAGATCAATTAAATTCGTAAACAAACAAATATCTGCTACTACTAGTTGCTTCCCCAATCTCCTCAAACCTTGCTGCTGCACACATGAGCAGCCAACTGCATAACAGGCACAGAAAATTGTGCAAGGCAACCTCTGACTTAACAACCACATCTTCTCGAATTACAGGGACTTTCACTTTTGCAACCACACCTGATTATTTCAAGAACATATTCTGGGGCCAGTTTCACATCATCGGGACTGTAATTGGTGACAGCGACTTCCGAGGTATTGCAGAGTCTGCTTCTCTGTCATTCTGCCGTTTGTAACGATCTGTTTGTCGACTGCTTGTATTATGTGACACACAGGTTTTATGGCATTTTATAGTAAGTTCACTATTCTGGTTCAATGCTTCCTGAAGGTCAAAATGCTTCCCATCACCATAGATCTTGCTACATCGTATGATATTACTTATTCGAACAGCGGTTGCGGTGATTAATGGGTCTTTCTTCGTTTCACAGCGAAACTTCCACTGGAAGAACATCTTTCCTGATCGGACTCCATAAAATGTCAACCCTGAAAATAAATAAGTCAAAAATTAGATTTAACCTGGGAGAAAGCATTTTATAACTGTGCCTGAATATTACTACCATACAAAGTTCACATTTATTAGTACGGTTCCCTGCTAAAAGAGGGCAGCACCCAACAATAACTGTCATGCCCATTTTGATAACTGTCATTGTAAAAACTAAATTTATACAATCTGAATTTGTCTGTATTTTAATCTGGAGATTCTATTTTACGAACTACTTCATATAAAGCTTGACAACTGGAAGTCTGGGAGCCTATTCCATGACAAACCTGCACAGCAGAGTGGGAGTGGCTGCCAGCCATGTGCTTCTAATATCTGAAACAATGCAATAGTGCCACCTTTTGTCAGTTTACTAACTAATGAAGTCTCTCAGCCAATACTTCATCTTAATATGCATGGGTGATAAACAGATCAAAGCAGAAATGTAGGCCTACATTTGGGTATATATGATCCTCTAGGTATGCCAGGAAAGGGTTAATTACCATCAAGTTTGGGCAAATTGTGTCCAAATCAGCTGTAAAATACTTGCCTTGTGAATAATAATGATGAAAAATAAATGTGATGACTTTTGGTCACAGCTATTTACAAGATATCGCAAAAAATAGTACTTTGGGGCGCATTTGGGTGTCCAACGCATAAAAGGCTTAATACAGTAAATTGCCCAAGGGTTACGAACAGTCACCCCCTGAATCATGGACTACCCCGAGGCGACAAGAACAGCATAGAAAAAAACTTTATCCGGCAAAACCAGGTTCACTAAAATATCTGCCTTTTGCTCCCGGACTATATAGCACTATTTTAACCCTTACCCTATCATCTGAGCCTATCATCATCATATCATTAAAAAATGTCGCTTACATCACTCCTCGCGGGGCCTTATACATATGTACACACTGTATATATGTATGTATGTATGTATTTATGTATGTATATATATATATATATGTATGTTCCCGAAATACAGCCAAAACGGTACACAATAGCGCAAAAAATTTTAGGGCACTCACTCACCAATCACCTGCGGTGTGCAGTTCAAGTTTCGTTCAAATGGGCAACGAAAAAAATATTAAAAAATCAATTCCCGATTCAGTCAAGTACTCTTCGGGAGAATTTGATCAATGCAAACAACTTCAGCGATATAGTTCACTGGAGCTATCTTTTTTTTTATTTTTGAAATGATTTTTTTTATCAACCGCTGTCATAACGGGAACCCAACGGATTCATGGGTCATCTGCTATATTACTAAAACTCTCATCTTGTTGTGTAATATATTATATATATATATATATATATATATATATATATATATATATATATATTATATATATACAGTCGTCCCTCGCCATATCGCGGTCACCTTTCGCGGTCTCACTGTATCGCGGATTTTTAACTCTTAAATATCTAATTTTATTCACGGGATTTTGCGGTATAAATGTATTTTTATATATTTATACTTTAATTATTTTTATGGTAAAATAAGCATTTTCTAGCCAAAAAAATTAAAAAAACGTAAAAAAAAAATTAAACATATTACAAGAAATAAAATACTCTACATAGTGTACAGTAGAAGAGTAACAAAGAGTCGTGCGTATGGAAAACGCAGATGCGGCCGCTTCCACTCGCGCGAGTTTACCCACGTGAGATCGTACACGGCACGCTATTGGCTGATGGATGGGAGGCGACCAACCAGAGCATGGTGTTCTGTATCCTGGGTTCTGATTGGCTCAGCGACCGTAGCATCATTCTCTGCATCTCCCGCGCATAGCATGCATTCAGCATCTCGCCTTGTCCATTTCACATCGATGTGCGATCGCTACTCTTAGTGTTACTCTGCGTGTTGTGTTTGTATGTATGAATTATCCGTGAAAGTTTTTAATTTATTTCAACCCTATAATGCCGCCCAAACGTTCTAGAATTTTATATGTTGTTAAAATTACGTATGTTTAAGAGTGTAAAAAGTGTTTTAAGAGTATAGGAAGTGTTTATAGAGTATGGGAAGTTAATAAGAGGTGGAAAAGGTTAATAAGAGTGTGGGGAGGGGCATAAAGCTTAAAATATATATAAATAATAAAATAAACATATGGTCACTACTTCGCAGATTTTAGTCTATCGCAGGGGGTTCTGGAACGTAACCCCCGCGATAAACGAGGGACTACTGTATACTGTATATACATGTATATATATATATATTCCCGAAATACAGCCAAAACGGTACACGATAGCGCACAAATTTTAGGGCCACCTTACTCACCATTCACCTGCGGTGTGCAGTATCAAGTTTCATTCAAATCTGGCAATGAAAATTTTTTATAAAAAAAATAACTCCAGACTCAGTCATGTTTTGGTATGACGATCCATAAAGCGCAAGGACAAACCATGGAGAATGTGTTGATATACCTTGAGAAACCGGTTGGCCAAACGATGACTGCTGAGGTAAATACTCAAATTTTCTTCAAGTTAAAGTTTGACCACTAAATAATATTAAAATGTTGTGTGTTTTTTTCATCAACCGGTCACAACGGGAACCTAACGGGTTCACGGGTCGTCTAGTATCCTATATAACTGCCTTTCAAATGATGAAGAGTTGTGTTCATCTTGGAAATGTTTAGAGATGTCCATTAATGTTTTGGGATGTATATTTTAATGGGGATATCTTCAGATTTTCATCCTCTATTCTATTCATGCTCAAACTGAGATAACTGGGAAAACAGTGTTATCATTACTTTGTTGTTGATCTGATGTGAAAATGTTGGTGATACATACAACGAGCCAACAGAAACAATAACTCACTTTGATATTATTTTGCTATGATCACTGAAATATCACCAAGGCTGTATCATATAACATGACTGAGTCTGAATTACCAATATTTGAATATCAGATCATGTTGCCAGTTACCTGAAACGTGCTTAGCATCAACTATATATCATAGAATACAAGTGGAAACCTTTATCCTTACTGTAAACCAGTGTATGTTCTGTGACATCAAGTTAAAACCAGATTTAACAGCATGGTTTGTGGGAACCTTTATCATCTATGAAGGTGATGGTAAACGGTCCAACCTTGAATGCATTCCGATTGCTCCACACTGCGCTCTTTCTTTTTCTGCAGCTTCTGCAAACTCTTCTTTTGATGATACGAAGAGAGAAGCAATGCTCCAAAAGAAACTGCTTACAGATATGGTAAGTTAGCCAAGATGTAAAGTTATACGTCTATTACAAGTGGATAAATGAACTTAAGTGTCTACGTATTTTCTCAATATCAAGATATCCCAGGATCGCTTGTAAATGCCTTTCCACAATTAAACAAAGACCCCCCTAACGAGAGAAATCACAGATGTGGTTGCACAATTATTAGTTTCACAGTGAGAAATCATTGAAAGGATTCCAAAATATGCTGGCTGAGCCTGCTAATGAAATATCAGAATGTAAGCAAAATGGAATGAGTTGTGGGAGCTTACTGATTGGGAAGAGAAAAAGTATGGTGATTGAGAGGGTGAAGCCCACAGTGCTTCCTTCAAAATAGTCAATGTGCTGAGATGGTGTGCACTTTCCAAGGTCTTCCACCCGTAACTGCCCTGGCTGTGGACATGGATCTCCTGAAAGCATTGGTGAGGAACACGAGGAGGTTAACCATGTGGTGAAAATGTTTCACTATGTTTCACAAGTACTCAGGACCAAATATTATTTGGTGGTAGGGAGGGATAAAATAAGGAATAATACATAAACCCAATGTCACACCGCAGGCGTGACCGTATCTTGCCAAAGAAGTGCACGTGTGACTTCTTTAAGGTCACACTGAGGTGAACAGAGCTGCTATCCACCAGGAGCGACCCTTGAGGAATATCTGCCTACGAGAGATTCCCGAGAGAATCGTTCTACAGAGTAACCATGAAAAATATGTGTTTGCCTCATAACGTCACCAAATGACGTCATAATGTCTCAAGCTTGACATATCTAGAAAGCACTCATCGAGGTGTTCAATTTGAGGTACTACACGATATGGTTCCTAAAACTTGAAAATTTGACCTTGGGGTCAAATATGTTTGACCTCAGGCGCTAACCATGAAGGTCAAGGCCAATCGCCACCAAAAACTAATCAGCTGAGCGCCAGACCATATACTACATTCCCATAAAGTTTGAGAACGATTCGATTAAAATTACTCAAAAAATAAGGGTTCGTCGACTCCCCTGATTTGCGACAAAGTGACCTTGACCTTGACCTTGACCTTCAAAATTTTATGCGCTGAAAGGACTCTATAGGCCTCCGATATGCGAAGTTACAAAAATTTCCAATGATAACTGTGCTCTTCAGAGTGATTTATACGTGATTACAGACAAAAAAAAAAAACATATGAAGGTCAAGGCCAACGCCACCAAAATTAATCAGCTGAGAGCCAGACCATGAACTATATTCACATGAAGTTTGAAGACGATCCGATCAAAATTATCAAATCATAATCAATTGACGTTGACTCCCTGATTTGCGACAAAGTGACCTTGACCTTAACCTTGACCTTCAAAATTTTTGCGCTGAAAGGGACCTCTATAGGCCTCTGATATGCGAAGTTACAAAAATTTCAATGATAACTGTGCTCTGCAGAATTTTTTATACGTGATTACAGACAAAAAAAACAAAAACAAAAAAAAAAACATATAAAGGTCAAGGCCAATCGCCACCAAAAATTAATCAGCTGAGCGCCAGACCATGAACTATATTCCCATGAAGTTTGAAGACGATCCGACAAAATTACCAAAAAATAAGGGTTTCGTCGACGCCCCTGATTTGCCGAAAAAGTGACCTTGACCTTTTGACCTTGACCTTCAAAATTTTTGTGCGCTGAAAGGGACCTCTATAGGCCTCTGATATGCGAAGTTACAAAAATTTCCAATGATAACTGTCTCTGCAGAATTTTTTTATACGTGATTACAGGACAAAAAAAAAAAATAAAAAAACATACAAGCTGACTAACATATCTTGCAAAAACTTCGTTTTGGCAAGATAAAAATGAGAAAGGAAGCAGAAGGAAGGATTATTATAAAGGAGGTGAGGTTTTATTTGGGAGGAATGTGGAAAGGGAAACAAGATATGGTGGAGATGCTGTCGCAATGGATACAGGGAAAGTATTTTTTGGAGAATGTGAATGGTGGGAGGGGTGGGGGCGGGTTAAAAGTTTTGATATACAGTACTCGTATTTTCCGAAGTAGTAAACACATGTGGCTGTTTGGTATTATTCATATTATAATTACTGTTGTTCATGTTGATGATGTTGTAATAGTTGTTCAATGTTCAATAACAAGATGCTGTAGGGGTAGCACACTTCCCTTTGAAATGTCGAGTCTGGGTTCGATTTTGATTCCCAACCTGGCTATAAACCGTCAAATTAGTGCACTTCTCAGGTGGGGTGTTTCATCACAAAGTGTGCTGTTGTGTTGAATTGCAAATGGAAGTTAAGCTGGGCGTCTCATCTGCTCGCATTATCTGATGAATTCAAAGTTTCCACAGTGTCATTCACAAAGAGTAGGTGAGTTATCGCTGGCATCCTGGAAAGATCAAAAATTCTTTCTGTAACCGGTTCCAGTGTCATCAGTACGGGAGCAGTGGGGGTGAACCTGGTTTTGCCGGATAAAGTTTTTTCTTTGCTGTTTCTTATAGCCTTGGG
>CM068963.1:14650803-14663472 GCA_035128595.1 Eptatretus atami
AGAGTCTTTTAAAAGTTATTTTGAAGAGTTTTTGCTGGGCGTCGAGGCGGCGAACGTGTCTCTGCTGGCCCTCTACGCGGAAGGGAAGAGCGACCCCGACCCTCCTCCGTGAGCCCCGGCCATTCACCACCCAAGCCTCCACCACGAACCTCAGTCCCACACGTGCGACTGGGGACCAAACCAGTGACCATTGTCAGGTGCCACATCACGGAGCATGCCCTTCCTCGATGGTCAGGTACACCACTGAACTCTGGCCCCCAGCTTGTCTCTCTCCACGGCTGTAAGGGTCCAATAAAGACTCTGGGTTTCTTTTCATTTTGTGTGTGTGTCTGTGTGTGGGCCCATCTTGTAAGTAGAACTGAATAAGTGTTTTTGGATCATTATAAATATTTCTTGCATATTCGCGTTAAGTCTTGCTTTGTGTCTTCATTTACTGCAAATAAAACTTGTTACCTAGAAATGTTCCCAGTTCGTTTCCGTCCCTTTTTGAATTGGTCCAGCATGGTTCGGATCTGAGTTTAGGTGGAGTTTTATCCCCGATAATCCGTTAATTCCAACCGGCACGGCTTTGGCAGTTTCCGCTCGGCTGCACCCGAACCGGAGTTGGTAGTCGGTCGTTGGAACTCTACTGCAGTCGGTAGAGTGACCCGGTTCGAGCAAGACGTGCCGAGGGCGTGGTCTCCCAGTAGTCAAAATCGCGCAGTTAATTCGGTAAATTGGTTAGAGACAAATAGACCTACGCTACGTGGTTGAGATATTGGCGGCCACGGTCGGTTAAACGACCGCTGGCTCGCGGAGTTATCTGAGCGACGGACTACAATTCCGGGGAGTCTGGTGGAGACGACGCAAACCTCCCCACCTTGTGCTTGTTCTCGCCACCGACCCCCGGCCGACAACAATTATATATAAATATATATATATATATATATATATATATATATATATATATATGAAGGAGGGACCATAGCTTTGCTTTCAGAAAGTAAGTAGGCATATAGGTTTAGTTAAAAGACTCGTTATTTCTTCGAAGGATCATATTTCACTCCAGATTTCGACACTTACATCGTCAGGAGGATATCCGATCCTCAAAGCCAAAATAATATTTTGATGATATACTTTATTTAGTCCGTGAGAGTAGATCGTGGAAAGTTGCATCATGTCATGAATGAAATCCCTCCTAGCTCCTAATTTAAAATCTATAGCATGTACAAAAGTGATTTACCCAGCGAATCGTAGCTATAATGAACAGGCATTCAATAATATGAGTGTGGAAAATGAAAAAAAACCACCTATCGTGAAGAAATCATTGCGGCTTGTTCCAAGTCAGGCATGGACAGGCCAAAAAAACATGGTGGTTTCAGACCCCAGCGAGGTTACATGGGATACGCCTTAAGACCATATTGAGAGCGGTGACCGAGGAAGTGCCTGGTAAAGGATATAGTTAAATAAGGCCGTTAATTATCTGCAAAAGGGGATTTAATTAACCCAAACACCCAATTTTCAGTCATGCACTTACATGGAGTGTTCTTCGTTTGCATGCAAAGTTTCAGGCTGCTCGGTTTTATGGTTTTGGAGTCATGGAGGACACTGACATTTATTAGTCTACGTGTGTACATATGTATATATATATATGTATATGTTTCCATATAATCATTCTAAGCACTTATTCTAAAGGAAGCTTGAGGTAACCTTACAGTGGAGGTCCCACATGGGATCTTTGCTGATTTTAAATATTCAGACCATGTGAAATCAGAATCTGAATGATGACAAGCTGGAATGCTTGAGTGCTTTGCAGAAATCACTGGTTTCTATGGTAACCATCTCAGCTGGCTGAGCATTCGTGAGTAAACAAAATTGTTATATTGCATCGACTAGTTCCTGTATTTCAATCATCAAAATGTCGATTCCTTTGTTTTCTGATGTCGGGAATTCATTGAAACCATATTTTTGTCACGTCGAGGGTTTAGCCCCTACCTGGACGGATGGCCAAACAGTTCTCAATTGGAGCCCCACAGCCACGATTCTCGAAGGTTAATGGCGCGCACGAAAGGAATGGTGGTAAATGATGAAGGCACACGGGTTGTACTCAACCCACAACAGAAGCACGGACACAAGCAAATTAAATTAAATGGATAATTTAATGACAGTAATTAAATATGTACAATGACAATAATTCAAATTATAATAATGAAAGACAAACGTGAGGTAATCCAAATCTAATTTTGAGGCACCTCCGCACGCAGATACACACACACAGACAAGGGGTCATGTAAAACAAAAAAAATAATAAATCCCTTTTCATTCCTTCACTTAACTTAGTCCAGGCGATCTTTTTGCTGAGGCAATGTGCTCGGGCCACGTCGTCGCCACGCCCCCAAAAAATGGCGCCGAGCAATTCGTGAGGAAATATTCGACATCAGGGTTCCAAGACCGCGGCGTCACTTCTTCGTCGACCGTGCTTGCCGATCACGCTCTCTTGCCGAGACGTGCTCTGGTTTCTCTGATTGCCTCCCTCACAAACTCCTCGTGCATTCGCTCCTTGTGACGAGCTGCTTCCCCATCCTCTCTGATCGCCTGCCTCCTATGCCACTTCTTCTTCATATGACTAATATGGCCTCTGACTACCGAACCAACAAAACCAACAACTTCTTCACTTCTCCCTGCTCACGTCACGCCCATCAGTCATCAGCCATGGGGGTGTGACTTTGCCCGTCGTCACCCTTGGAGACGGGGCTTCTCGCCTACTTGGTCATGTTATAAAAACGCAATTCTTCCATTGCTGGTTTGCAATACAAAAACAAAGGGAAAAATCACAGGGGGGCAATTACCAACAGGGGAATTATCTCTAATTCCTATCTAATGAACACCGCACCACCCCTGTGTGGTGACAGTTAACACTTAAGCTCAGTTTCCCAACTTGGTTTACATCAAGATGTCTCCGACATGTCCACAGGCCAAGCAACTCTATACAATCCTATCTTTCTTATTAAATTCCTCCATCTACCCAACAAACAAAACAAGCAGTCATAGACTGGTACTTACGAAATCGTCAACTTGACCTCTGACCTTGTCTAATAAAAGCTGTCTCTAGAGAAGGTAGCGACGCAAACCAGAAGTTTCTACGATGATTCTGTACCAAACCATCAAAAATCGAATGTTTGACCTCACTGTGACCTTGACCCTTGACCGATTTTGAACAACATCTAATCAGCGCGAGCCATCACCCTCCTGAATCACGTGGTGCAATTTGACATTGGTAGCGTCTTCTGTTCTCGAGTTATCGTGCCTACAAACAAACACACAAACACACACACACACACACACACACACACACACACACACACACACACACACACACACACACACACACACACACAAACACATGACGGAAGTCATCAATATACTTACGAAATCTAAAGATTTCGTAAGTAACAATATTAATGATTAAGGTCATGCTTGTGCTACAAATGGAAGGTCACACCAAAAATAGAAGAAAATAAATGTTTCATTGCTGATATACAACAGCAAGGACTATTAGTTGATTAACACAACTTTTCAATGAACATCCCACCCTACCACCCGTGCACGCACACAAACTCATTATTCTCCTTGTTTGTCCTTTTCTTCTGGAGTGTCTTCCACTACTGTTTCAGTGTATTCATTGCATACCTCAAACGGGTCTCAAGGTGGACTTTTTTGAGTTATGCCTTCCTTCTTGCCACCCAACCATACAGGCCAGACTTGTGGAGTGCTTGGGATTGTTGTCACATGTACATAGCAACCAGTCTTTGCAATAAAAACATGCAGCTCTTGGTCTTTGCCAGTCTTTGCAATTGGCCTCTTGGTGACCTCTCTGATCAGTGTTCTCCCTGCTTGGTCATCTAGTTTGGTGGGATGGCCTGATCTTGGTGGTACCATATGCCTTAGACTTTTTAATGGTTGTCTTGGTTGTGCTCCAAGGGCTATTCAAGGCCTTTGAAATTTTTTATACCCATCCCCTGATCTGTGCTTTTCCACATCTTTGTCCCAGACGTCTTTTGAAACCTGCTTGGTGTACATGGTTGAGTCTTTGCTATGAAATGCACTACCCAGCAGAGAAAACCTACAGGAACAGCTGATTTTATTCTGAAATAATCAGAAGCACTACAATTTAACACAGGTGGAGGCCAATTAACTTGGTGTGATTTTGAAGGTGATTGGTTACACCTGAGCTCATTTACAATTGCTATTATAAAGGGGGTGGACACTTATCCAACCAAGATATTCTGGTTTTGTGTTTTGAATCAATTTTATGAAATTTGTTGAATTCGTTTTTCACTTCGAAGTTGTAGCTTATGATATGTAAATAAAGGTGGAAAAAGTCTGATTTAATGCAATTTAATTTTAGGCTACTATAAGGCAACAAAAGTGAAAATTTTGAAAAGGGGTGTAGATTTTCTGTAGGCACTGTATATATGGATATCCGCTTGCTTCCCCACTGTACTGAAAAATATAAATTCCCACACAGTTCAAATAGCATCTTACCGAGAAGATCTTCCACGATTATATGGTCCTCTTTTTCAGCAATTTGTGAGCACATCCCAAGCAGTAGTTCATCCACATCATGGCCCGACACGAACCCCTGTGGGAGCCATTAAGAAACACAATGTGGATATGTGCACACACATAAATATAAATAAATGTCAGTGTGTGTGTGTGTGTGTGTGTGTGTGTCACTGTGTCAGTGTTTCTCCTCCATAACTCCAAAACCATGAAAACTCGCAGCCTGAAACTTTGCATGCATACAAAGAAAACTCCAAGGAAGTGCTTGACTGAAAATTGTGTGTTTGGGTTAATTAAAACACCCCTTTTGAAGATAATTAACAGCCTTATTTAATTATGTCCTTTATCAGGTGCATCCTTGGTCAGCACTGTCTATAGAGTCTTAAGGCATATCCTAGGTAACCTCGATGGGGTGTGAAGCCACCATGTTTTTTGGCCTGCTCAACCATGCCTTGACTTGGAACAGGCCGCAATGATTTCTTCACGATAAAGTTATTTTTTTCCACTTTCCTTTGTATGTGCTATAATTTTCAAATTAGGAGCTTGGAGCGATTTAATGCATTATGTGATACAATTTTCCATGATCTACTCTCATGGATTAAAGTATATCATCGAAATATTATTTCGGCTTTGAGATTTGGATATCGTCCGGACTAAATAAGTGTCGCAATGTGGAGTGAAATCTGATAATTTAAAGAAATAACGAGTTTAATAAATTAACCTAAATACCTATTTACTTTAAGAAAGCAAGGCTATGTCCCTCCTTCTCCATATATAAAAACACAAGAAAATGTGAAATTTCCAAAGCATTAAACTTATCCTTTTCTACTGTTTGGAGAATTATATTGAGTAAACAAAAGATTTAGGAATGTGCCATAATTAACCAGCTTCATTGAGCTAAATGATTGAATGCATTCACTGTTTTGACATCACGCCCTGTCCCTCAGAGGAACTGCTTATCCATAGCGTCCGCCAGATCTGTGTCTATATTTTTTGGAGGTTTCATGAGATGCTCAACAAGAAATCAAAGCAAATCTGGTGAAAAAGACATTAAAATAAAGTTATAACGTTTGCGCGGACCGCGAACCGATGTACCACGTGACGCGTGCAAATTCGAGCAGGCAACGTGGTGGATTATCTGCAATGTTTATTTCAGTGCGAATAAACTTTTTGATGTTTCCAGGGTTGTTCTCCGTTAAACAGCAACTCTTTTGTGGATAAAGTCATTATTTGAACGAATTATTTTCAATTTTTCAACAGCTGCGGGCCCAGTGAAGATCAGCTTTAAAGTTAAAGGCATTATATGTGGTATGCAGCCACAGTGTGGTCAGCCATTCCTTATCAACCATTCAATTGGAGTGCTTGCTCAAGTGCCTCAGCCACTTGCCGAGTGCCCTACATTCGACAGCAGTACTGCACGACGTCATTTTGAGTGAATCGTTCACTCACTGCGGATGCTTTTGCCGCGCCAAGTCTTTCAGGGCAACTGGTTCGTGCCAGCCACCTGGGTGAGTGGTTGTGCCCGCATCCTGACAAGGTGACGAGTGGTTCATGCCGCCATCCTCAGCGAGGTGAGCGAGTGGTTCGTGCCCCGCCATCCTGAGCGAGTGCTTCGTGCCCACCATCCTGAGCGAGTGGTTCGTGCCCCGCCATCTGAGCGAGTGGTCGTGCCCCGCCATCTCGACGAGTGGTTCGTGCCCGCCACCCTGAGCGAGGGTCGTGCCCGCAATCCTGAGAAGTGGTTCGTGCTGCCATCCTGAGCGAGGGTTCGTCCCCATCTGAGCGAGTGGTTCGTGCCCCGCCACCGAGCGAGGGTTCGGCCCCCATCCTGAGCGAGTGGTTCGTGCCCGCATCCTGAGCGAGTGGTTCGTGCCCGCCATCCTGAGCGAGTGGTTGTGCCCGCCATCCTGAGCGAGTGGTTCGTGCCCCGCCATCCTGAGCGAGTGGTTCTGCCGCGACATCCTGAGCGAGTGTTCGTGCCCCGCCATCCTGAGGAGTGGTTCGTGCCCGCCATCCTGAGCGAGTGTTCGTGCCCCCATCCTGAATGAGTGGTTGTGCCCGCCATCCTGAACGAGTGGTTCGTGCCCCGCCATCCTGAGCAAGTGGTTCGTGCCCCGCATCCTGAGCGAGTGGTTCGTGCCCCGCCATCCTGACGAAGTGGTTCGTGCCCCATCGAGAGTGGTTCGTGCCCCGCCATCGACGAGTGGTTTGCCCCGCTTCCGAGCGAGTGGTTCGTGCCCCGCCATCCTGAGAGATGGTTTGTGCCCTGCCATCCTGAGCGAGTGGTTCGTGCCCCGCATCCTGACGAGTGGTCGTCGCGACATCCTGAGCGAGTGGTTCGTGCCCCGCCATCCTGAGCGAGTGTTTGTGCCCCGCCATCCTGAGCGAGTGGTTCGTGCCCCGACATCCTGAGCGAGTGTTCGTGCCCGCCATCCTGATGAGTGGTTGTGCCCCGCCATCCTGACGAGTGTTCGTGCCCCGCATCCTGAGCGAGTGGTTGTGCCCCGCATCCTGAGCGATGGTTCGTGCCCGCCATCCTGAGCGAGTGGTTCGTGCCCGCATCCTGAGCGAGTGGTTCGTGCCGGACACGAGCGAGTGGTCGTGCCCCGCCATCTGAGCGAGTGTTGTGCCCCGCATCCGAGCGAGTGGTCGTGCCCACACCTGAACGAGTGTTCGTCCCCGCCATCCTGAACGAGTGTCCGTGCCCCACCATCCTGAGCGAGTGTTGTGCCCCACCATCCTGAGCGAGTGGTTCGTGCCCCACCATCTGAGCGAGTGGTTCGTCGCCCACCATCCTGAGCGAGTGGTTCATGCGCCGCCATCCTGAGCGAGTGGTTGCCCGCCATCCTGAATGAAGTGGTTCGTGCCCCGCCATCCTGAGCGAGTGGTTCGTGCCCCGCCTTTTTCCCCCTTTTTGTACGATCTTCTTTCATTTATATGACCCATCACTTCGGCGTAGATGGATGTCTATTCAAAATGAAATCTTTAGTTTTTAAAAGTTTCTTCAACCGTTTCATTGGAGTGCTTGCTTAAGTGCTTAAGCCACTTATACAACGCTCTTCAAGCTTCGCTGGCAATACCACGACAATGGGGAGATCTCCGGAGTTAGGAAGACAAAATGAACTACATGATTACAATGAGTAAAAAAGGTTATCGGTTGTAACAAAGCAACGATTCACCACATCACGAAGAATAGCCGAGAGGTACGCACGCTCGCTCTAATCTGTTTAGCCCGAGTTCAAATCCCAACCCAGCTATAAACTGTCATCCTTGTGTTTCACAGGCAGGGTGATTCATCAATGTGTGTGCCGTGTCTCGATGGACATTAAACTGCGTGACCAAAGAGAGAGATCAATGTTTATTTCAGTGCGAATAAACTTTTTGATGTTTCCAGGGTTTGTTCTCCGTTAAACAGCAACTCTTTTGGGATAAAGTCATTATTTGAACGAATTATTTTCAATTTTCAACAGCTGCGGGCCCAGTGAAGACCAGCTTTAAAGTTAAAGGCATTAATATGGGTATGCAGCCACAGTGTGGTCAGCCATTCTTATCAACATTCAATTGGAGTGCTTGCTCAAGTGCCTCAGCCACTTGCCGAGTGCCCTACATTCGACAGCAGTACTGCACGACGTCATTTTGAGTGAATCGTTTCACTCACTGCGGATGCTTTGCCGCGCAAAGTCTTTCAGGGCAACTGGTTCGTGCCCAGCCATCCTGGGTGAGTGGTTCGTGCCCCGCCATCCTGAGCAAGGTGAGCGAGTGGTTCATGCCCGCCATCCTCAGCGGGTGAGCGAGTGGTTCGTGCCCCGCATCCTGAGCGAGTGCTTCGTGCCCACCATCCTGAGCGAGTGGTTCGTGCCCCGCCATCCTGAGCGAGTGGTTCGTGCCCGCCATCCTGAGCGAGTGGTTCGTGCCCGCGCATCCTGAGCGAGGGTTCGTGCCCGCATCCTGAGCAAGTGGTTCGTGCCCTGCCATCCTGAGCGAGTGGTTCGTGCCCCGCCATTCTGAGCGAGTGGTTCGTGCCCGCCATCCTGAGGCGAGTGGTTCGTGCCCCACCATCCTGGCGGTGGTTCGTGCCCGCATCCTGAGCGAGTGGTTCGTGCCCCGCCATCCTGAGCGAGTGGTTTGTGCCCTGCATCCTGAGCGAGTGGTTCGTGCCCGCCATCCTGAGCGAGTGGTTCGTCCGCGACATCCTGAGCGAGTGGTTCGTGCCCCGCCATCCTGAGTGAGTGGTTCGTGCCCCGCCATCCTGAGCGAGTGGTTCGTGCCCCGCCATCCTGAATGAGTGGTTAGTGCCCCCGCCATCCTGAACGAGTGGTTCGTGCCCCGCCATCCTGAGCAAGTGGTTCGTGCCCCGCATCCTGAGCGAGTGGTTCGTGCCCCGCCATCTGAGAGTGGTTCGTGCCCCACCATCCTGAGCGAGTGGTTCGTGCCCCGCCATCCTGAGCGAGTGGTTCATGCCCCGCTTCCTGAGCGAGTGGTTCGTGCCCCGCCATCCTGAGCGAGTGGTTTGTGCCCTGCCTCTGAGCGAGTGTTGGCCCGCCATCCTGAGCGAGTGGTTCGTTCCCGCGACATCCTGGCGAGTGGTTCGTGCCCCGCCATCCTGAGCGAGTGGTTTGTGCCCCGCCATCCTGAGCGAGTGGTTCGTGCCCCGACATCCTGAGCGAGTGGTTCGTGCCCCGCCATCCTGAATGAGTGGTTAGTGCCCCGCCATCCTGAACGAGTGGTTTCGTGCCCCGCCATCCTGAGCGAGTGGTTTGTGCCCCCGCCATCCTGAGCGAGTGGTTCGTGCCGGCCATCCTGAGCGAGTGGTTCCGTGCCCCGCCATCCTGAGCGAGTGGTTCGTCCGTGACATCCTGAGCGAGTGGTTCGTGCCCCGCCATCCTGAGCGAGTGGTTCGTGCCCCGCCATGCCTGAGCGAGTGTTCGTGCCCCACCATCCTGAACGAGTGGTTCGTGCCCCGCCATCCTGAACGAGTGGTCCGTGCCCCACCATCTGAGCGAGTGTTTGTGCCCACCATCCTGAGCGAGTGGTTCGTGCCCCACCATGCTGAGCGAGTGGTTCGGCCCACCATCCTGAGCGAGTGTTCATGCCCCGCATCCGAGCGAGTGGTTCGTGCCCGCCATCCTGAACGAGTGTTCGTGCCCCCCATCTGAGCGAGTGGTCTGCCCCGCCTTTTCCCTTTTTGTACGATCTTCTTTCATTTATATGACCCATCACTTCGGCGTAGATGGATGTCTATTCAAAATGAAATCTTTAGTTTTTAAAAGTTTCTTCAACCGTTTCGTTGGAGTGCTTGCTTAAGTGCTTAAGCCACTTATACAACGCTCTTCAAGCTTCGCTGGCAATACCACGACAATGGGGAGATCTCCGGAGTTAGGAAGACAAAATGAACTACAGTGGGGAGAACAAGTATTTGATACACTGCCGATTTTGCAGGTTTTCCCACTTACAAAGCACGTAGAGGTCTGTAATTTTTACCAAGGTACACTTCAACTGTGAAAGACGGAATCTAAAACAAAATCCTGAAAATCACATTGTATGATTTTAAATAATTAATTTGCATTTTATTGCATGAAATAAGTATTTGATCACCTACCAACCAGTAAGAATTCCGGCTCTCTCAGACCTGTTAGTTTTGTGTTTAAGAAGCCTCCCATTCTCCACTCATTACCTGTTAACTGCACCTGTTTGAACTCGTTATCTGCATAAAAGACAGCTGTCCACACTCAACAATCAGACTCCAACCTCTCCACAATGGGAAAGACCAGAGAGCTGTCTAAGGACATCAGGACAAAATTGTAGACTTGCACGGCTTGGATGGGCTACAGGACAATAGGCAAGCAGCTTGGTGAGAAGGCAACAACTGTTGGCGCAATTATTAGAAAATGGAAGAAGTTCAAGATAACAGTCAATCTCCCTCGGTCTGGGGCGCCATGCAAGATCTCACCTCGTGGAGCCTCAATGATCATGAGAAAGGTGAGGGGTCAGCCCAGAACTACACGGCAGGACCTGGTCAATGACCTGAAGAGAGCTGGACCACCGTATCAAAGAAAACCATAAGTAACACACTATGCCGTCATGGATTAAAATCCTGCAGCGCAAGCAAGGTCCCTCTGCTCAAGCCAGCGCATGTCCAGGCCCGTCTGAAGTTTGCCAATGACCATCTGCATGATCCAGAGGAGGAATGGAGAAGGTCATGTGGTCTGATGAGACCAAAATAGAGCTTTTTGGTTTAAACTCCACTCACCGTGTTTGGAGGAAGAAGAAGGATGAGTACAACCCCAAGAACACCATCCCAACCGTGAAGCATGGAGGTGGAAACATCATTCTTTGGGGATGCTTTTCTGCAAAGGGGACAGGACGACTGCACCGTATTGAGGGAGGATGGATGGGCCATGTATCGCGAGATCTTGGCCAACAACCTCCTTCCTCAACAAGAGCATTGAAGATGGGGCGTGGCTGGGTCTTCCAGCATGACAACGACCCGAAACACACAGCCAGGGCAACTAAGGAGTGGCTCCGTAAGAAGCATCTCAAGGTCTGGAGTGGCCTAGCCAGTCTCCAGACCTGAACCCAATAGAAAATCTTTGAGATGGAGCTGAAAGTCTGTGTTGCCCAGCGACAGCCCGAAACCTGAAGGATCTGGAGAAGATCTGTATGGAGGAGTGGCGAAAATCCCTGCTGCAGTCTGTGCAAACCTGGTTAAGAACTACAGGAAACGTCTGATCTCTGTAATTGCAAACAAAGGTTTCTGTACCAAATATTAATTCTGTTTTTCTGATGTATCAAATACTTATTTCATGCAATAAAATGCAATTAATTATTTAAAAATCATACAATGTGATTTTCAGGATTTTTTGTTTTAGATTCCGTTTTCACAGTTGAAGTGTACCTATGATAAAAATTACAGACCTCTACGTGCTTTGTAAGTGGGATAACCTGCAAAATCGGCAGTGCATCAAATACTTGTTCTCCCACTGTACATGATTACAATGAGTAAAAAAGGTTTCGGTTGTAACAAAGCAACGTTCACCACATCACGAAGAATAGCCGAGAGGTACGCAGCTCGCTCTAATTGTTTAGCCCGAGTTCAAATCCCAACCCAGCTATAAACTGTCTCCTTGTGTTTCACAGGCAGGGTGATTCATCAATGTGTGTGCCGTGTCTCGATGGACATTAAACTGCGTGACATCTGCCTGAATCTCCCTCCACTCTCACTCCCTCTCTTCCTCTCTCTCTCCACCCCTCCCTCACACCCATATCCTTCTCTCTCCTTTCCCCTGCTCTGACCCCTCCCCCTCTATTAACAGGACTTTTAAGGATTGACAGTTTAGTTTTGAATTTAAAACTACTTCCTATCGTGTAGCATGTACAAATCAGATTTGGAATGGGCCGACTGAAGGGTGCAAAGGTCGCTGCATGTGTGAGCATACATGCAGGCTAGGCCTTTGCCAGGTAGATAGCATGGGTTTTGAATGCTCCTGCCTGGTTATATATCGAACCCGGCGGTTAAAAGAAAATGCTGCTGTTTGGGAGCATTTTATCACCATTCCCTTCCCCTTCCCTGAACTATCACGATGCCTTCCCTTCCCTCTCGCTGACTTACCTTCCCTTTCCTTACGCTGCTTTCCCTTCCCTCACACTGCCTTTCCTACAACTCTCCTCATGCTTACCTCCTGCAACACACTCCCCCCCCCCTCCAGCCCCATGGACATCTCCCGGCAGTCTCCGTGTGCTATTTAACATACCCATTTCATTCAATCCTGTACTACCTCCCTTCTCCAACAAGTCCCACTGCCAAATGCAAATCGAGACCCATCCATCAGACTTACCTCCTCCCAAACCCTCCCCACTTCCTCCCTCCTATCTCCCCTCTTCTTGCTCCCACCCCCCTCCCAGAGTGTGCAGCAACATTTGGTGGAGTCGCTCTCCCCATACCCCCCTCCCATTCCTTGCTCTTCCCACCTTCCTCAGCTCCATCTAGCTCCCCACCCCTCCTCCCTCCCTCTAGCTCCCTCCCTTCCCTCTCCCTCATTTTCCTCTCTCCACCTCCCCTCCGTCCACTCCCCCCCCTTCCTCCTCTCTCCTTCCTCTATCCCTTCCATCACTCTCTCCCCCCCCCCG
>CM068963.1:14686884-14698497 GCA_035128595.1 Eptatretus atami
GTCTGTTTCAACACTGCTTTTATACAGACAGAGAGTTTGTAACTAATCAACAAAAGTTGGTACACCTGTAGGAATTGTTTGTATCAACTTTCAAGGCTTAATTTACTTCCATTAGTGCAGAACAGCTGCAGTTGCTAACCCATTACTTGATCCCTGAAAAGGGCCTTTTTTAACAACTCTGAAATCGAATAATGTATTCCGAACAATTCTAGATATGGAGCACCCGAGATTGTGCTTGATATTGATACCTAGGGCATAAATAGGTATTATTAATGTGTACCAATTTGGTGCTTTTTATGCAAATTTGGAACAATTGGTTTCTATGCTGCCAGTACTCACATTGCCTTCCCAGCAAGTAGTTTAGGCAGGAATTTGGACTTAGCCAGATTGCCGGCGATGCTCGCCTATCCTTCACGGAAGGACAACGCGATCATCTATTAACGTCCACCAACTAATGCCGACAGACAGGATGCCAGTTTAAAAATGTCATCCGAGGTTCATAACACCACACATTGATGAATCACCCTGCTTGAACACAAAACACTGGGATGATAGTTTTATAGCTGGGGTGAGACTCAAACCAAGCAAGACAGCTTAGGCAAGTGAGTATAACCTCTCTCGTGTGTGTGGTGGGTATCATTATGGTATATGTAATATTATATATATATATATATGTATATGTATAGGATATATATATATTGTATATATATATATACTTGTGTGTGTATATATATACATATGTTATATTATAATTATATATAATATATATATGCTAAATTGTTGCGTTCTCAGAACCGCATGCATCCAACATACAGTGGTCCCAAAGGACAAGTTATATTCCATTAATATACATGTGATCAGTGTTTCTCAAGGGTGGGCGTTGCTAATATTTAGGTGGGGGCATGAGGATTCAAATGAATGAATCAACATATGATCGCTTCATAGCTTTGCATTTCAAATTTTCAAAGTTTGAAGCTGCCGACTGATGCCTAATAGCACATAACTAAAAACTGTTCAACCGCGCCCTTGTTAAGGCCAATCCGCCGGTCAGGTGTGCCCTGATAATTCAACGCGTACTCATTATGACCGCTTTCGTTCAAGGGGGAATTCCATTATATGTAGTATATACTGTAGTGTCTCCAATCATGGTGGGGCGTACATTTTTTTTGAAATCAAGTGGGCGTGGACAAAAAAGGTTGAGAAACACTGGTGTAGATAGTTCCATATCCCTTTTGTCTAGTGGGGATAACGGGACGTGCAATTGCGAGGATTCTCATAGTAGGTTTGCTTACATACTGACTTCATTCCTCCCCTTCTTTTCTGCTTATTTCTGAGGTAAATCTGATTGGGTCCTCTTCGCAGGCCAACACGTGCAGCATGCTGCGAGGAAAAACCATTGATACCTCGAATAACAGCCACCGCACGCGTATTAACAGCGCAGAGCTCCCGTCCTCAAGCGATCCCTCAAACCAACTTTTGCGAGCGAGTTATACAATATGCTCGGCAGCTCAAGATGATCGACTCGATCCGATGATCTGGGGGGAGATTGCTGGTTGCATTGAAAAGGCATATAATGAATATCTCTTAAGAGGCTGTACGGTATTTGGTGTTTATGCACAACACAGAAGCAAATGACCCAATATCGGCAAGAGCGTGGCTAGTGCTTGGTGCAAGAGCTACATCGTCATGAGGCCGGGAATAGTAAAACGACAACCACGCCACGATTGTGCATGATATGGGCGGAACGTACTTCAACAATTTCTGAACTAAATTATATCGATCGGCGTGTCGCCCCACGCACACGATAGCAGAATCGGACGAAACGCTAGCCGCTGGCCAGGTGCGTAATGGTGGATCAACAGCGCACTGTACGGAACGTTGCTCGGAGACAACGAATTGTACCGCGCGACACTTTGTATCGTTGCGAGCAGGGCCGAATGTATCGTTCGCGGACACTTGTTCTCGTACAGAGCAAGGCACGAATGGACACATCTTACTGTCTGTGCATGGTTCGCCATACATCGTACCTTTCGCTTCCTCGCTGGTGGCCCGCGATGTTCCCTATGGACGGCAACGTCTTCTCGCCTCGACGGCCAGCGAAGCTGCGATCTTGGCGGAAGGCTATGTTGTACAGCTCGGAGCCACGTGGCGCACACGGAGCAGCACATTGGACCAGCCTTGGTCAGGGCGCCCGAGCAGGCATGCAAGACGACGCACTCTTGGCCGGTCATCAGGGATGGCCCGGGGGTTCGTGCAAGCAATTCATCGCGCGGAAGTTCGCGTGTGGGCGATTCGTGTCATGCCTGTGAAGTCGGAGCGGGATGATTTTGCGGCTTGGGGTCATCTTCCGGAAAATGGAATGTTTGCGGTTTCCGGCCATCAGCGGTCGGCCAGCCGCAGGGGGTCGGGGCCAATCAGAGCGGCCGAGAAATTTTTTTCTGGGGTATGAACAGCGTTTCGGGGTGGCCCCTCCACCCCGCACCGCGGGGCCTATAAAAGCGTCGCAGCGGGAGCCTCAATCTCTCTCATGCCCTGCCTGCCCCCGCTCAAGTTGGACTTCAACCGCCTTCTGTCGTCATCACTTTCGTCTCTGCCTTCTTAATCACCTCGACTTCCCCTCCTCTTCCCCGCCCACACGACGCTGACTCCACCCCCAACTCAGCGTCGCACAGTCGCATTCTCTGGACAAGCTTTGCCACGAAGCAAGAGACAACGCGCCAGCTGTCAGGGGGGTACCGCACCACGCGGAGCCAATTCCCAAAGTATTTGTGGCGCGTTCGGGCAAGCGTGCCAAAGGTACCGAGCAGAACATAGCCTTCAACTCTTCTCCTCTCACTTCAATTCCTCTTCATCGGCGAATCTGTGTGTGTGTGGTTTGTGGTGTGTGTGTTGTGTGTGTGTTGTGTGTGCTTGTGTGTGTCCTGGCGCCTGTCCACATAAGGTAACGACTGTAGAAGATTATTATTATTATTATTCACGATAATCTGCATCTGTGTCTGCTTTTGTAAGTTGCTTGTAAATTATTGTCGCACCACACCTTTTTCTCTTCCTCAATTAGCATACCGCAATAAATCTTTTTGTGGGACCACATACCTTTCTCCCGCCTTATTGTATATAAATTCTATCGCGAATGTTCCCGCTCGTTTTGTCTTTTCCTCTCATTGTCCAGCATGGTTCGAATCCAGTTTAGCCGGCTTTAATTTTCCCAACATCCGTTCCTTTCTGCCGGTACGTTCCTTGGCAGTGCTGCTCGACTGCATCCGATCCGGCGCGTAGTAGAGTGATCCGGTTCGGCAAGGGACGCTACCAGGGCGTGGATTCCCCGGTGTTAACCATCGTGGATTAATTAGGTAACTCTTATACCATAGACAGGAGGACCCTAGTCACGCGGTTGAGGTTATTGGCGTCCACGGTTGGTTAAGGCCCGACCGCCGGCGGGAATCATTGGAAGCTCATTCCATTACGCGAGTCTGGTGGGACGAGCCAGATAAGCTTTCCCCCCTAGTGGTCGTTCTCTCCGCGATCCCCGGCTCGCCAACAATATATATGCCATCCAAAAGTACAAAAAGAAGAACATTTTGTAAAACCACATAGGCATATTGTACTGTAATATCTTTCCTCGAGCACTCCATCAGTGTGAGAAGAACGAAGAAATCAATTAGGAATGAGGAAAGTTTATTTGTGTTTAATCAGGCAACAGTCCATGACCAAACGGCTTGGCAAAAATTAGACAAAACGACTGTTCAGTGAAACAGACTATGAAGAAGTAAAGAAGAAAAAATAACATCAGTGTTGTTTTTCCCCAAGTGCAAGTTTGATTTCAAAACGGAGCGAAAATATCTTCATGACTGTTTCCATGTTATGATTGATGGAATTGATGGAATCTTAAATTCATTATGTTTTAGAACACCATCAACAACAGAGAAGGGAAGGGAATGCCGAGTGTGTGTGTGTGTGTGTGTGTGTGTGCTGTGTGTGTGTGTGTGTGTGTGTGTGTGTGTGTGTGGTTGTTGCTGTGAGTATTGTGTGCCAGCAAATTAACTGCAGCGTGGATTGCTCGGTGAGGACTCCAGATCGACTTGTCCCACTGGCTTCTAACAGGCACCATCACATTGCTCCTGGAATTTGGAATGAAGACCGGGTCTTGAGCGTGCGAACATAAATGTTAGAAACTCCACCGGGCACCCCCAGCACGCCGCAGTGTCCACGATCTCGTCCATCACGTAGCTGCCCTGCTGAGCGCAAATCAACAATTATTGCTGAATAAAACAGCCAACTCTCCATCGCAAACTGAGGAAAATGACAATGCGATCTTGTTTAAAATTCCATCAATAAGGAACAGATGGTGAGTCATTAAACTAAACAAAGCTTTTGCTGTACACGAGCGTTTGTAAATATTAGCAGTCTTTGAGGAATTTTGGGGATTTTTCAGGGCAATCTTTGTTTTAGAGTATCAGAAATCAGAAAACCTTTGTGTCGTGCGCAAAAAGCCCCACAGAGGAATTGAATTGCACAGTTTAAAGCCCAAACTAAGGTTGTTTTTGAAACACTTGATTGCAGAATAAAAAGAAAAAGACATTGCAACATCAAGTGTTGGTCAGTTCTATTCTAAATTTTGCATAAATTGCAAAACAGTAAAATGCTCGGTTACTCTCGCATATGTTATATCACGTCTGCTAGTGCTATCTCTTTCCGAAATGTTTCAACATTGTCTGAATTGATTTCATAAAATTCAAACACAAAAAACAATGATTTATCAAAGGAAACTGCCAACGATTCTAGTTGTTTAATGGGAGTTGGTACCAAAGAAAACAGAGAGGGACAGTGCGCGTTGCTGCTGGAGGGAACACCTTGTTCCCCCCGCATGATGGTGTTGCGGCTCGCGGCTCTGGGTTGGGCAGGGTAAAGTTCTCCTCGCATGCGTAAACGCCGCCTCGGCGTAATGTGCTGATGCCAACCCTCAAGAGTTTGTCCCTTTGTACCCGAGGAGAAATGGTGATTTTAACACGGTCAAAACGACAGTCAAACATTGAATCGTCGATAGGAAATAATGCTCAGAGTATGTAAATAAAAACTAACATGGCTGTCACAGAATTGGCTCTGTAGTTAAGAAGAGGATAGGAACATTATGAGGTGAATACTTACTCCTCCTAATATGTTGTGAATGATTCCTCCTAATGAAGCGAAATAATGCTTCACAACCATGTAAAAATTAAAACATCAACATGGCATGTCAGAGAATTTGGTCTGTAGTTAAGAAGAGACAGGAACATATTAGGTTGAATACCTTTACTTCCTCCTAATGATATTGTGAATGATTCCTCCCTAAGAAGAAATATACTCACGACCATGTAAATAAAACATTAACATGGATATCAACAAAAGAAAAGAACTAACAAGCTTAATATTTGCCTCACAAACGTGTGTTCATTTATTATAATGTAACAATGCAATTCTTAACAATATATACCACACTCTAGATTTAGAACATGCCAAATAAAAATATACATCGTGGGACAATAAACAAAATGAACAAAACCAAAGTTTAGATGGACAAAAGTGTTTTGTTTTTAAAAATACAATCTACAATCTAATAAATAAAATTTGTCGTCTGTCTGTCTGTTTGCATGTTCACATTTTTCATCCACCACCTCAGCCTCTAAAGCCCCGAAGACCCTCAAGCCCTTTAGACCCTTTAGATCCTGAAGACCCAAAGACCGTAAGAACATTTCAGAGCTCGAAGACTATTTAAAACCTTAAGACCTAAAAGCCAATTCAGATCCCAAAGACCCTTAAGACTTCTTTAGACTCCATCTATCCATGAAGTGTGACTATATTTGACCCCAAAGACTTGTAAGACCTCAAATACCCTCAAGCCCCCAAAGACCCCTAATATCCTTGAAGATCCTGAAGAACCAATAAGACCATTAAGAACCCCTTTTACCTTTAGATCCTTTCAATACATTAGACACCTTTAGACGCATCACCCTTGAAGAACCTCTTATACCCTTCCCTCCAGGTCTTCAAAACAGCTGTTCACCACCATCTCATATCTTCTCCATCCAAAACCACGATATTTTCTACCCCTACGAATCCACCCCAAACCCACCTCCTTCAAATTTCCTGCTTTCCTTCCTGAAAAGTCCCTGGCGTGTCCATCTTGTTTACCGCGTGTACCAAGACCCATCCCTCTCCCTTCCACAGATCTCATGTCTCTGTTCCACACTGTTTTTTTCCTTCCCCCTCCCCCCCAACCCCACCTCACCTCCTTCCTCTCCTTTGTTGTACGTTGTGTGTGTAAGCGTCTCACATGAGCCTCGACAGTGTATACAAAAAAAGAAGACTCCTCCTAGAACCTTTAAACCTTTACACCCCTTAAAAATACTTTGGATCCCTAGACCTTATAATACCATGTAGACTCCTTACATGCTTCAGAACAGATTAGAGAGCTTGAACCCTTGATCATTTAGAGCTTTAAGACCACTTGGACCTCTTACATGCTTGAGAGATTAACCCTTTTGACCCCTTCGACACTAACTACAATTGGAACGTACCCTTGAGACCATCTCAAACCTTTCAAACGCACACCATGCAAACATCTTTAATCTTCTTGCAAAACACATTGTACTATTTTTCAGTAAGTAATTGTTGCAAAACGCGACCCACCCAGGTACTTATGCTATCTAAGATATAAAAGAAAGTTTGTTTACTTATGCATTTGGGCTCTGCAGGAACCAGTGCGACCAAACTTGTATGCCTCTTAATCCAGAGGAAGGTCGAGGGCTGTTTGGATGTTAAAAAAATTGACCCAAGATAAACCAAGTAATTGGCCTTCAGACCTCGATTGGGTCTTGTGCTTGTACACTGCTGTGTTTTTTTCCCCCCAGGGAGAAGATCAATGAAGGTTTTTGAAGATTGTATGTTGAGGTCATAGTGATTTGTTGTCAACAACACAAATTTAACAAGAAAAATAGCAATCAGAGATTGCAGACCTTCACCAGGACTTGTTTTGTGGGTGTTTTTGAATTGTGTGTGGTGTATTTTGTGTGGCATTTGTTACTGGTGTGTTATCTTACTATAATTCACCGTCTGTCTGTCTGTCTGTTCCCAGGTACCGGCAAAAAACGCTGAACCGATCGCAACCATTTTTTGGAGTGTGTTAATCCTGGGACCCTTTGGAGTATAATAGCATAAATATAATTAACATGACCCCCTTGATGGCTACCGTAGGGAGCGGGTGCTTCTAGTGTAATTAATGAGACCTAACAAGAACTTGCCACTTTATAACTGCTGGTTAGTGATGACCGGGTACCAAGATGTCCCGCTTTGACGCAATCCCACTTTGATCAGACACCTGACCCTGACCCATGACGTTTATTATTATTCAATTGAATTAAGAATGGGAATAAAATAAATTCAAATCTAATGGAGGACCAAATCGGTACAGTCATGCATTGGAGTCATCAGAAGGAACTCAAACAAGCAAAAAGCAAAGATGGACAGATCAGGAGGAACCTGATAGACTTGGGTTTCAACTGCTACTCCTCCACCCTCAAAACCATCCAGGCACAGCCAAGTGAGCTTTATTCAACAACAACAAAAAAAGAACTCAGATTCAAAAAATTTAAAGAATGCTGACTACCAGACCATGTGTCCGATCAGTTGAAATTTAAAACATACATTCCCCATGACTGCAGGATAATAATTGTGAAGTTTCACGTCAATTGATGAAGGGGTTCAAGAGAAGGAATTTTATTTAAGATCTTCGCTCAAAACCAATATGGCTGCCAAACCATGTAACATCATTATTCATGAATACCCTGGTATCCCCAATACAAGGCTTGGGGAACATTTGTTGTGAAGTTTCCCCTCAATCTGTCCAGCCATTCTGGATAAGATTTTATAGGCTTTTGGGTAAATCCAATATGGCTGCCAAACCATGTGACTATGACGTCATATGTGTGAACGTTTTGTTCCTCATGGATAGGCGGGTCGTAGTAGGGAAAGTTTGTTCTGAGACAAGACTCCCTTCCGCAAGACCACTTCGCATTATACTTGCTCTCGCTCATTCGCTCGTTTTCATTCGCTGTAGCTCGCTCACCTGCTCAATGTCTTATCTGAAAACCAACATTTTCCGACTACTTGTGTGGGGTTGCATTTTATTTACTAATGTGACGTTTGAAGATGGTCTTTCATCTTATTTACTCAAACCACAGTGTGAGAGAGAGACACCATATCGACATCTTTAAACTTGAAGAGTGATATGGACGAATATTTGTTTATTGTTCTATTTTAGAAATAACTTGATTTTCTTATAATTCCATTGCTATCTAGTATATTAACAAAGAATAAGTTGGAACTTTGTTCAGCTTTAAGTATGTGTTGAGTAGAGATGAAATTAAAAACCTCTTTCACTGTTCTGTCTGAGAACCTCCTGAGCCACATATCATTTTGCAATGGCATAGATTATTTTTCCATTGATTTCTTGACATGTATTAAATCTTTCTAAACCCTCACTCTGTATGCTTTATTTACACTGCCTTTGTTATTCCTTCAATAGACCTTTTTGATATTTTCCACAATCATTAAGTTTCCATTTAATACCAAGGCTGTGATTTTCTCCACTCTTTAGTTTGATTATTGCTTGGTTTATGTCGCATTTATATAGCAGTAAAAAGGTGCAGTAGTCCTTTAAAATCCCTCCAACCCAATTCTTTATGTATCACCTTTTCTAACAGGGGGTTGCCTTGTTGGCACTTCCAGAAAACCTCCAGTGTAGCAGTACTTGGACAAAATATTTATGCCATCATGACCAATCATATTTGGCAGCTCACACTCACAGCATTGGGGAATCTCGAGATTCCAACAAAATTGTGGCTCGTGGAAACATATTTTGTGCTCGGAAACGCCAAAAGCAAGTGTTGAAAAAAACCCTTCTCATGTCATGTTTCTCAAGACCGCGTGGGATAATGTGTTCTATGAACCCTCTGGTCATAAAAAGCCAAGACAAACATGCTGACGCACTGTATTTGAAGTTATAGATTACAAGATAAAACCCACATTCCATTTCTTGGGTAAAAGCTTTCACTATCTTGTATATCAAATCCCAAATTTCAAAGCATAAACTACACCATGGGTCCTCCTACCTGCGCTTCCCCATTCAGTGCGAGCGGAGATTGTTGTACCAGCCGTCAAAGCGCTGGATCTCGAAACAGCGGGTAACCATCTGTGCGGAAAAATAGGTCGGGGCTTTAAAAACAACACAATAGACCACTGAGACCTCATTCCACAACCCTTCACTTTCCTCCCTTTGTGATGTGAAGCATCCGTACTATTAAGCCTCCTCCGATAACAAAGGAGGGGAGGCATATTGCTGTTACCGGTGTTTGTTTATACAATAGGTGCCCACAATTTTTAAATGTACCACAAAGTTATTAGATCCCCAGGAGTACAAAACCATAATTGAGGAAAAAAAATAAATAATTAAATAATAATAATAATAACAAGTCTGAAGACGACGATGGTTCACAAGCGGTATTTGACGATGTAGATTGTTTCAGAAAGTCAAGGACGAGTCAATGTGATAATGTTTGACCAAGTTATAAAAAATGATCAACATGATGTGGTACGAGTGACAGGGTTATTAGCTGCAAATGTCGAAAACCCGGTTTATTCAACAACTTTAAAAATTTGACCTTTGCATAACCTTTAAAGGTCACAAAACAATGTTGTGGACATTAAAATAAGGAAACAGGAACATGCTATAGCTTAATGGAGTTAGTTCGTTCGAAGAAAGGTTCCAAAAAACTCGGTTCGATTACCACAACTTTTGAAAATTTGATCTTTTGTGAACTTTAAAGGTCAAAGTCAAGGATTATGGACCTTTGTGTGCAAAACTTCCTCTGGAACATTCCAGGAACAATATAACGTCATATAGGCTATATGCATTTCGCCACTCCTCGGATTATCCATACTTTGATGAAATCAGCGTTAAAAACAAAGTGAAGGGGCGCCACGGGCAAGGTGTTCGAGATAGAGCAAAATGGTTGAAGACTTTAGGTGAGAATGACCCTCAAGATTATGCATAAAAAATATTGTCATCCGAGCTCTCAAAGTTTGGGCGGTCGTATGATTTTTATGCTGTGGTAGCCCTTTTGGTCAGGGTTGCCACTCTGTGCAAGTCGGCCGACTCTGGATCCAACAAAGAGCCCCAGATCATCACGCTTCTCCTCCTTCATGCTGAACGTACTCGACGGCGTACAAAAATCTTGTGTGATGAACCGAAGATTTCAATTTTGATTCAGCGGTCCAGAAACCTTCTTCCAGTTCTCATAGTCCACTGGCAGTTGCTTCATGGCCCAAGCAAGCCTCTTTTTTGATTTTTGCCATCTTAGCAATGGCTTCTTACTACCTCTCGACCTGTCAAACCTGCAGCTCGAAGTCTTCTCTTCACAGTTGAAACAGACTTCTTTACTTCGACAAGTGTTAAGCTGTGCTTGAAGCTCTGTCCTGCGAGCCGTCAACCACGCAACCTGTGACTCTCAGAAACTTGTCTTCTGATTGTGTTGTGCTTTGGTCTGCAGACCTCTTCCTGTCAGAGTTTCCTCCAGTTCCAAGTGCCTTTTGATGGTGTAGGAAACTGTACTCACTGACAACCTTGGCTTCTTTGCAATTTCTTAAAGGAAGACCTACACTTTTAAGGGTATTCAATGGGTCTGTCTGTCTTCCTTGTTAATTGTCTGTTTTCTCCCATTATGATAGCAAATTACTACTTCCTGCAGTGCAATATTGGCCCAATAATGCTTCAGAGGGTGTAGCAACACAGTCTGCTTTTCAACACTGCTTTTATACAAGACAGAGGAGTTGTAACTAATCAACAAAAGTTGGGTACACCTGTAGGAATTGTTTGTATCAACTTTCAAGGCTTAATTTACTTCCATTAGTGCAGAACAGCTGCAGTTGCTAACCCATTACTTGATCCCTGAAAAGGGCCTTTTTACACAACTCTGAAATTACAGTATTTTCAGTTTTCGTAACCTAAATTTTATTTTTTTAACCTCTGCAGTTTTACTGCTTGCTTTGTACCATTTCCGTTATTCACTGGACTTGAACTGCTTAAATTTCAGTAAAAACTGTAAAAATGGGGGTGTCTAAAACTTTTGACCGTAGCGTATATATCAAATAAAAACTACATACACTAGCACCATAAGTCCCAAGAGGAACTATGGACTCCACCCTTCGAGGTGTGGATATATATATTATATATATATATAATATATATATATATATATATATTATATATTGTACGGCTGTAGAAATTTGCAGAACACCATAAGGTCCTCAGATCAGGATATGCGCTTAAGTTTATGTTCAGATAGGTTCCCCACCATTGTTTAGAGGGATTTCTTCGTGCATTCATCGGGCTGGACCTCTGAGATAGTGTTTTCTTCTATCGTTTATTTTAGAACACACCATTGCAACAAACCTCAACGCAAACAACAACCACCACAAGTGCCACACCGCCAGCACGCTACCACAACGCCACAACACCATGACCATTAGCATCTTCGCCACTACGCCAGCTTGGAACACAGCCCTCCTCCACAGACACGC
>CM068963.1:14698522-14708642 GCA_035128595.1 Eptatretus atami
TTCCATTATTTTCAGTTTTTGTAACCTAAACTTTTTTTTTTAACCTCTGGCAGTTTTTCCTTTGCTTTGTACCATTTCCGTTATTCACTGGACTTGAACTGCTAAATTTCAGTAAAAACTGTAAAAATGGGGTGTTCTAAAACTTTTGACCGTAGTGTATACATTATATATATTCATACTAGCATAATAGTCTATATACATGTAATAAATATATATTAATATATATATTATATATTATATATATAATAATATATTGTACGGCTGTAGAAATTTCAGAACACCATAAAGGCCTTCAGTCAGATATCGCTTAAGTTTAATTGTTCAGATAGCCCCACAAGTTGTATGAGAGGGATATATCGTGCATTCCTATCCGGGCTGCGACCGCTGAGCTAGTGCCTTTTTCTTCTCTATCGTTTATGTTTAGAACCACATGAAACCAACCAACCGTGCTGTGGGGCTTTCCCGCCGTTTCTCCCCTTGAGTTCCCCGCGGCTGGTGTGAGGAGAGGGAGGAAGCAGTACGCCGCTATTTGGTGCAGGAACTCAGCGTGAGCTTGGTCAGGGTGAGGAACGCCCTTTTCGAGGAACTCCTCGAGGAGGGTTAGCGCAGAACAGGCGGTACTGCGTAAGGGCGAGCCGCGCTATAAAAGCACGGACACGGCGGGGCGTTCTCTCGCTCCTCACTCTCTCCTCCTCCTCTTCCCTACGCTCTGTCTTCTGTGGTGTTGCTGTGGTGTCTCGTTCATCTTACGAAGTTCTTCAGGAGTTTTCCTACGAGTACAGCCTGAGGGAGTCGAGCGGGCGCATTCCCTCGTCCTGGCCCTGTCCCGTCATATCGACGAAGGCGACCGCTCTGCCAGCCGGAAGAGCCCCGTTACGTGGTCGCGAGCGGGCTACCAACTTGGCCGGCGCCGAGGTGCGGAGTCAGCAGACCCACACCGGGAAGGCTCGATCGAGTCCAAGACCGACGCTGGACGACACTTGCAGGAATCGCACTTTCTCTTTCCTGTTGTTCGTTAAATGACTGGGGGTGGCGCCTGTCCTTGAATAAAATGTTAAGTGTTTGCCGTGGTCGGGTTTAGTCGGGACATCTCTTTTCCCTTTGACTTGTCGTATACGTGCCATTTCTACATGATTGGCTTTTGACTTATTAGTACAGGCATGATATGTGATGTTATACGTGACTTCCGTCGTCTGTCTGCGTGTGCAATACAACGTGCTTGTCTCAACTTGATTCCCCGTTCGCTGCGTCCTTTCCTTTAAGTTATGAATCTCATCTTGCATCACGTTAAGGGAGTTCGTAGGGTTAGAACGACGCAGCCTCCGTATATAAGTTAATCGGAAACCTCAAGGCCGACATAACACCCATCTGGGTTATCACATGTTACACGAACGAGCCGCTTAAGCGGTTACGTGTCGCGGAGTCGGCCACTGTGCGTGTACGTATTCAGTCGACGCTACCTAGATCTGCCCGAGCGACGCCGGCTTCGAGCACTCCCGCAGTACTATAGGTATGATGAATTGTGCGAGCTAACCCATCATCCGACGGGCAGCTGTGGGCAATAGCAACGGATCGGTAGGTGTAAAACCCTCCACCCGTGATCTTGGCTCCCGGCGTCTGTTCCGAGAAGGCTCTACGACAGATTGGTCTCGTCCGGTGACGGGATCGTGCCGCCGGTTCGAGTTCGTGCCTCTTTCGCCACGCCGCGGCAGGGCACTAGACTCCATTCGCAACACTGGCATCTGACTGAGCGTGCCACAACACCGCTGACTATTCGAATCCTTCTCCCGTGCTCCATCTAAATTCACGGTTGACACCGCACGTATCTACCAATTGTCAGCTCAAGCTAACCCCTCCCCCCCCCCCTGTCCCTCCACAGTCAATTAAGAAGTTTTTAAATCCAATTCTCTTCACGTACGAAATAAGCGTGAGTCTTCAAGCCTGCGAGCGGCGGACCATAAGTCTGCCAGTGGGATTAGTATGTGTAATTAATTATCTAATCCATGGCCGGGATGTACTAATTGTTAATCAATAAAGGGGCCTAAGCTCTAACCCATTTCATCAGCACGGACCTTTGCGGCTAATGGAGGTCAGATCGCATTTCACTAGAATTGCGCCCGCCCGCAGATCGCAGCCTCAGCGCAGCCACGGAGCGAGCGCGCTATTCGCTAATGCGCTGCGGGATGGCGCATCACGAGCAGCGTCCCAACAACCGTTTTCAAACCACCGTAGTATGTCAGGCGATGGCCAGGGGGTCCAGACATATTAGCGGGGAATTCGGAAACAATGGGAGTATTCTAAGTATGAAAACCGACTCGAAAGAAATCCAAAAGCGAGCACGATTAGAATTAAAACAACTAAAGAATAAATATTGGAAAGTCAAAGCAATAGTTCTCGAAGATACACATGACTAGGAAGAAACGTGTACGAACAGACTCGTAAGCGGACACGACTTAGAACCCTAGGGCACTAGTACCTGAATTAGTAAAATGAGCGTAAAAGGACGCGAAAGAGCGCAGAGTAAAAAATGCGCGAATCGAAAGGAGAAAGCCTGGGAACAGAGATAGAAACGAGAAAGACGGCAGAAGGACACGTGAAACAACGATTCCAATTAGATAGTGAGGCTCAAATTTGAAAGGAAGCATGCAAAATTGGTGTCTGAGTCAGAAAAGAAAGCAGCTGGGAAAAAAGTTTTGGAGAAGTTGACAGACACTGAACGACAAGAGCACGATAATCTACAACGTATGAGCTCTTGGACCGTTGCGGGAGGCAAATATTATGGATAAAAGCTTCTGAGTTACAAAACACCGAAATCATAAGAGAAGAATACACTAAACGATGTTGAGATCGTGAGAAAGAGAAAAGCAACGGGAACGGAGAATATGATACCGTTAAAGAAACTCAACAGCTCGTACAAGATTCGAACATGGCTGCGAACGTAAGGCCCAGGACACATAGATGAGAGCCAATGAAAGCCAGTAGAGTGTAGTGAGGACCACGAATGAGACAGAGAAGGAAACTCGACCAATGGAAGCGAAACCACGAGATTGCAGAATGAGGAACAGAAAGATAACTAAAGAACAAAGATGAAAGTTGCAGAAGAAGTCAGCAAACTGAAAGAGAATAAGAATATGCATAAGGAGAACAAGACAAAGGTAATGAAGGTAAGAGTGACGAATGAGACTAGGAGAAAAGCGATCAGTCCAATTACAGATATAATAACGAGACTTGCAAGAACTATGCACAGACAAGAGGACAGTGGAATCGAGAACAAAACAGAGGCCTGAATTTAACTGATTGCATCCGATGTCACGACAGAATAGAAAAAGTAATTGTTGGAATATACGGAGGAGAAAGTGTTAGGAGAGCCAAGTAATGAAGCAGAAGACGAAATCAGTCGATGATAGGGAGACAACGATCGACTGGAACAGAGAAGACGAGAGGAACAGCTGAGAGAAAACAACAAGAACATCGATTTGAGGTTAACAATTTGCAGAAGACTGTGAGGTGTGGAGACGATGAGGACTAAGGTGAACGAAAATTAAGAAAAGAAAGACCAAGAATAGATTAATAAATAGAGAAGCGCAAGGCTTATGTATGCAACGAATAATCAGAGGAGCACGACTAACAAGGAAAGAAAACAGACAAGTCTGAAGGAAACTATAGAGGTTAGTGAATGAGCAAGACCAGAGGTGAAGAAAAATATAAAAGGAAAGAAGAAACAATTAATAAAAGGAAAGTCAAGTTGAAGGTATGTCACAAGATAGATGAAAAAGAACATGCGAATGAAACACAAATGGAGGATGAACAAGAAGAAAACCACGAAACTCTAGAAGGAGACGAGAGAGGAAAACAGAGGAAAGAGTATGTTACGAGAAACAGCCAAATGAAACACAAAAGGTAGCTAACACAAATGAAGAAACCACGAAACTTGGAGATGAAGACAGGCAGAGGAAACCCATAACGATAGTAGTGAGGAGTAACAGCGAAGAAACACAGGAGGAAAATAGCACAATTGAAGAAACAGATGAGCACTTGAAAATGAAGAGAGGAGAGACCTGTGGAGAGGAACCCCAAAAAAACATAAGATTGAGGTTGAAATTAATGAAGCTCAAGCGGAGAGCAAAATGAAAGTCCAGAGAGATGGAAGAAACTCCAGAAATAAACAGAAAACTAATAAATATTACCAAGAGAGCACGGAGGATGGAGAGTGAATTTGCGACGGGCTTAGTGACCAAGGAGCACCACCCACACATCTACAGGTTAGCGTAGGCTAATGGGCGGACTTCGCTGGCGAGACTGTTTTGGCGTGCCTGGCAGGCCTCACTACGGCGAATGGAGGGAGACCCTATTCTCCCTTCCGAAGCGATTCACGACCAGGTGTGTCGGTCGTTGCGCAGAGTTCGACGCGCACGAGTGCAGTGGCCATGGGTGCACGTGCAGCTCGGAGGGTTAGAGGCCAGGAAACCCTTGTGGACACGAATCCCCAGTGGGTTGTCCCGGCTGTGCGGTGCAAGGTTGTAGTCCCCCCGTGTGGGAGTGGTATGTCACGAGTGTTGCCGAACGTGCGGGACCTCCCAGCACAACGGGTCGAGATGGTGAGCGAGCAGCGTGACGGATGAGGTCGCAGTGTTACTGTAGGGAGATGCGACCGGTGCAGCGTGGGAGCACCGAGGCCGACATCGCCAAGAGTGAGATGTAATGGTGAGGTGTATGTGATGTCTCGTGAACGCCGGGAGTTTGATGCAGCGTGGAGGGCAATGGAACGGCGCACATGTGAGGACAGAGCCGAGTGAGCGCCGTAGCTGTCTTGGACCCGCCGGGTCACGGCAATGCGAGCGCTGAGCGTCCTTGGTCTGCTTGCACGCACAGGCAGGCGCCCACGTGCGCGCTTGCCGGGGAGTGAAACAACGCCGCGTCCGGAAACGCCAGCGGTGAATGTGTTGCGATCCCGCGACGGACAAGATTAGGGCTGGGAAGAGACGAATTTGACTGACGGTTCTCCACCGTGAGCGTGTGATTAAGCTTCCCAACGAAGCAGAGCACAGTGTCAGTTCGCGGCAATGCCGTTGGGACCCTCGGAGATGCCGAGTGTTTTGCTATTTGGGCGTGCGCAGAAGCGGTGACGTCACTGCGCATCGTTGTGTCGGGATCCGGGCAGGCAGGTAAACCCTGCCGGTATGTGCCGTCCAGAAGGGACGAGGTACATGTGCAGCTGCATGATCTCGACGGGCAGCGTACCAAAAGATGCACGACTCGCGGGCGAGGAGGAAATATAGCTTGATGACAGAGGATGCAGCGTGAAGCGACGCAGCCAGCAGGACCGTTGTACGCGCCTGGTGCGCGCAAAATTGAAGAAAAAAAATGAACAAATATGCAAGCCTCGCTTTCAGGAGTGACAGGATTCCCGAGGCAAGGTGGAAAGACCCCCCTTCTCTGGCACAGGAATGACAAACTAGTTAGGGAAGGGTGTTAGTTTAGTGACCGGCCTTCATGAGCAGGGTAAGTCCGTCATAGGTCGTGGAAATGGATAGGGAAGGGAATTCGATATGTTACGAGATTTTGAATGAGAGTATGGAATTTTTGATAGTTGAAGACGAGTCGGACAGACTGTGAATTTGTAGAGCGATCGTACGTAGCTGACGTAGTGTTAAGAAGGAACGGCACTAGTTTAAGGATCGACGTGGCACAGAGCCATTTACTGGGTTAGTGTAGCAGGAATGCAGATTTCGACAGCGATGGTGTGAGTTGAAAAGAGTGTGAAGAGGAAACATGATGAGTGGTGAGGCGCAAGCGAGGTCTGTTGGAATGGAGTGAGGGAATGCAGGTGCAGGATGGGGAAGGAGTGATTCCGCTCGCAGAGGAGGACGCCCACGGCTCACGGAGTCAGGTGTAATGTGAGTTAGGGGTTAGTCAAATTGAACAGAAATGAGTCGTTTTGTGTTGTGTGGGAAGAGGCTCGATACCCGTTGGAGGGGTGCAGAGAGCCCTGTTGACTGGCTTGGAGCGTGGCTACCGAAAGTGAGTATGCGCTGATGTGTGTAGTACCCTAGGCACCAGGCCTGTCGGCCGCTTGTTATGGCCAATGGGCCCATGGGCGGGCGACGGCGGGATAGGCGTAGTGCGGCAGGGTGCGCGATGCGGGGCCCGGGGCGCCTCTAGGCCGTGGGCAGTCGCATTGTGCCAGGGCACCCCAGGAAGGGGCCCGGAAGGCGCCTAGCCTGCCACGTGAGACGTTCAGGGGGAGTTCGCCACAGGAGGGCACTTGCCACCGTTATTAGGAGCTGGTAGCTCGCTGAGTGCAGTGTATTTGCCCGGAGGGTGCCATTGCTTAAGAATCGGCAGAGGGTAGTTTCCTGCCAAGGGCAGCCGCGTCCCATGCCATGAGAATCCTGTAGGCACAGGGGACAGAAATTCGAGGGCAGGCCCGAAATTAAGGGACACCAAACACAGGCGACGCCAATCCGGGCTTGGTTGTAGAACCAGTAGCCTTAAGCGAGAGGCGCTTGTTTGAAGCCCGGGGGGTAGTTTAAGTTGAATAAATGTCTAGGGTGTAGAAGTGTCCCACTCCGCACCATCCATCCTTCGCTTCGTGTCGAGGGGCCGCTAGACCCCTTTGGGTTAGATCGCTGAGTCGAGGAGCCATCCTCGAGGCTCATTGCGCCTCGACGCAGGACGGCTAGCCTCCCTATCTTCCCCTTCCGGAAGTGGAACGTGAGGGGGGGTGCTCGGTTTAGGTCAAGAGGATGGTAACAGGATGGAGCCGACACAAGAAGCTAAAGGGAGTGTTAGGGACGAATTATAGTGGAGAGGAATAAGAAAATAAAACAAAATAATAAAAAAAACCAAAAATAGTGGGGCAAATTGGTTTTTACCAAATTAAGGGTGGGTAGGTAAACAGGCAAAGCGGATATAGGTTGGGAGGGATAGCAAGTCTAAGGTGCGGTACGAGCCCGCCCATGTCCGAGGCCAGCAGCCAGCCGCACTCCCTCACCAACCTCCATTCAAGCAAGAGCGCATTGTTGCCGTGCCTAGAGCGTCGATCCGCTCATCGCCTGGCCTGTTCGCAGCTGTGCCGGTGCGATCGTCTGATTGTGCACGATGGCCTTGCCTGCCACTTGCCAATCACATGGCTGCTGCAGCCGTCGCATCTGCGTGTTTTTTGCACCGCCGTTTGATTTTGCATGCTTCCGACCCCCCGCCCCGTTGTGCAATCTCCTGTCATACCATTGTGCCCAGGATTCACCGCGCAAGTTGACAAGGATCTCCCTGGTGTGGCAAGCTGACATACACAGCTTGCAAGTGGCGGCCCGTGCACCGTTGTTGCTCGTTGTGCAGTTATTGTGCAGGGAGCTTTGGATCGCGATGCGCGGCCACATCTCGTACCTTTTGACCTGTTCCGAAGATGTCATAACGCAGTTCAAGGTTTTCGATGTACAATTAAGTAAATTATGTAAGGTGCGCCCCTGGCCATGTGAGTCTAGCCCAAAGGCAATTTTATTTAGTCGTCGTATGAGTGGCGTTTTGTTTAGTTAGTTACTCAGGCACCGAGTTATTTATTTTGGGGCACGAAGTACACTGAATACTCTCGCACCATCAGGGACCGGAAGAAAACTACTAGGGGAGAACTACACATAGCATGCACACGAGAAATTTGCACGACTCGGACGAGTCTGTAAAAAGGGGAGGGGGTAGTCGTTACGGCTGTGGAAATTCGCATGACACCAATAAAGGCCTCAGTGAGAATCTCTGTAGGGTAAAATGTGTAGTTAGCCCAACCTCGTTGGATGTATAGAGGCGAATTTATGAGTCCATCCGGGCGTGCACGCTTTATTTACCCATTCTTTATCATTTCTATTTTTATTTCAAACAAACAAAAACCACCTACATCGCTGGTGCTTTTCCCGCCTGTTCGTGCTCCCGTTGAGTTTCCCCGCGCTGTAGTGTGCGGAAAGGGAAGCGCTCGCCGTCCGATATGGTGTGAAGGAACAGATTGAGGCGGTCGAGGTGAGGAACGCCCCTTTTACGAGAACCATCCTCGAAAAGGGTGAGCGAGAACGGTGCGAGGCGAAGCGGCGAGACCCTCGCGCTATAAAGACGGGACACGGCGGAGCCGTGCCTCTCTCCCATCACTGCTCTTCCTACCTCCTTCGTCGTCCTCTCTCGCTCCGCGTTGTGGTTTGCTTGCTGATTGTTGGTTCGTTCGTCCTACGGAGATTCTTCAAGAGCTTTTCCTACATCCAGCTGGAGGGGATCGAACACATACCTCGTCCTGGGCACGCCTGTTCGCCGTTCTACATCGGTGAAGCGACCTCTTGCCAGGTGACCGCAGCCACCTGTTCGTGGCTCGGACGGCTACACTTTTCCAGCGCAGGTGCGAGCAGCATACCACACCGGGGTGAGCGTCGATCGAGAGGTCTAAGACGCGGACGCGGACGACGCGTCAGAAGTCGCAACTTCCTTTCTTTGTCGTGAAATGACTGTGAGGGCCCCTGTCCTTGAAGTAAAACTGCCTTAAGTGTTGCCGGGTCGGGCATTTAGTCGTGAGACATCCTCTTGTTGCTAGTATTGTGTATTACGTTGCAATTCCTTGACTGCCTTTTTGCTTTATATGTAACATAGATGATTACTGTAACAGCCTCCGTGGCTTGTCTCCTGTGCAATTAAACCGTGCTTGTGTACTTGTTCCCGTTCGCTGCGTCCTTTCCTTCGTTTGATCTCCATCTTGCATCACTTCAACCCGGTCGTAAGCTGGTTTAAAACGCCCAAACGTAGTTAATCGAACCGTCAAGCCAACGATAACACCGCTCGGAATCACGTGGTAGCACGAACGGACCGCTTAAGCGTTCGTTGTTCGGATCGGCCTGTGGCGTGTACTTCGCCAGGTACTTAGTAGATATGAATTTGGCGAGAGCAACCCCTATCCTGCGCGAGGCAATGGCAACGATCGTGTGAGGTTAACCCCCACCGTGACTGGCTCCCGCTTTGTTCGAAGGGGGGTCACGATGATGATTGTCCGTCCGTTGGCGATCGTGCCGCGATTCGAGCTTACGTGCTTTCGCACGCCGGTGCGGGCGCGTAATTCCGCAACAAGGTATATATACATACTCATTTAATACACCGAGCATTATTATGTACTATATATATCATATATATAGTCTATATATGTAATATATATATTATACGATAAATTACTATATTTGTTCGAGATTCACATCCCGCCCGGCTGCACTTCGCCCCGTGACTTCAAGATATCCGCCGGCACCGCCCTCGCCCACCCGGAGAGGACAATTCAGTCGTGACCCCCGGCTAATCGCCGGCGTCCAGTTCGTACTCGTGCGTGGACCTTTCAGGCCCTCACCACAACCCAGTCCTCATTACCGCGCGGAATAGGCTTGAATCGCCCGAAAGTCCGAGTATTCCTAAACTATGCCCGCACGTCGTGTAGCCTACCGAGGTGTTTACCCATCCCCACAGGACGAGCTGTCGGAACGGGCCGCTTAAGGCGACCCTCCATCTAACGTGCATAAGTACAAAGCCGAGGCGGTGTTATACGCGACATCTACGGTCCTGAATTACCATTACCCGGCGTTTCCCCGCCACTCAGACCCTTTACGTGAAACAAGATGAGACCCAAACGAAGAAGGACAGCAGCGCCCAACGGGTGGAGAATTCAACAAACAAAGCATTTTATTCACAGACGACACAACGAGCACCACGTATAGCACAGCATGTCATTTACAGTTTCAATAATGCACATATTATCAGAATATAAAAGACAAACCCACCAATCGCAGAGGCTACACCGAATCGCGACACACGCGACCACTTACACAATTCTACTTTCGGACACCGGCGCCACACACCACACGGTTCACACCAAAACCCCAAAAGAAATGGACAGTCGACTTCCTGGAACCACGCTACGACCCTTTCCGCGTCTGTGAAAGGGTCCGAGAACGCGGGCGTAAAGCGCGAGGCAAAGAAAACCTCCAGTGAAGCATGTGGGTTTTTCCTGCCTTTTTCTCCGCGGCTGGTGTGACGGGAAGGGGCGAGGCCGCTTGCTCACGATTGGTGGATGCAAGGCGTGAGGCGGTCGGAGTTGAGGAACGCCCCTTTT
>CM068963.1:14709954-14723477 GCA_035128595.1 Eptatretus atami
CCAGGATGAAATCCCCGAGCAGGACATTTCCGTGCAGGAGCAATTCCCCCCGCAAGCGAACGCAGAGCCCGAAATAGGCGCAGCGGCAGAGGCCGCGGGGTATGACACCCCCCCTTTTGCGTGATGACCGATGCCTTCGCTGGACCGATCCACATTGTCGGTCGTGTTCGTTGGGGGCCGGGGAGGAATTTGAACGGACGTGGGGCGGGGGGGTGTCATACCCCGCGGCCTCGCCGCTGCGCCTATTTCGGCTCATGCGTGTCGCTTGCGGGGGGGAAATTGCTCCTGCACGGAAATGTCCTGCTCGGGGATTTTCATCCTGGGCCATGGATCTAAACCATTTCTAAATCCGCACGCACCCGTTCGCCTTGAAAAGCCTATCTTGTTTCGTGAATTTATTTTAATATTCGCTTGAATTTGATGAACACGGAGGGTCGCTCCACTCCTGTGCCGGTTTACCGTTAATTTAGTTTGGTATCCCACTCCTGAACACCAACTGTTGTGAATTCGCGTGCGACTGGCCGCGTACCTCTAATCGTTAACCGCGTCGCCCACAGTGTTGGAACAATTCAGTCGTGATTCTGGAACACGCAGAACCAGTTCAAGGGTGAGCTTTTAAGCCTCACCGACAGCCCAGTCCGCATTCTACCCGTGCGAAGAGAGGCAATCACCCGAATATCGATATCACCTAAGTACTCGCGCGGTACTACGCGTACCGAGGGCCAGACCCGACGCAGTCGCTTGGGACACGAACCGCTATAAGCGGTCCGTTCCGTTCTACAGCGATAACCAAGCGGGTATTATCGCTGACCTCGCCGGATCGATTCTTCTTTACCGGGTGTTTAAACCCAACTAATTATTCCACGAGCAAGATGGCACTTATATGGGGAAAGACGCAACGAACGGGAACATTTCCAGCACGATTTTATTACCATTACACACGTATACAAGCAAGGCAGTCCATGCAATATTACAGAAAAAGCATTACCACCGACTATAAAGCAAGGATCAATGTACAGGGCACGTTACTTAGACAGGTCTACTTGCAGACGGCGCCACAACATTCACTCAAAAGTAACGGAAAAGACCCCCTCACAGGCAAGGAGGTAGACAGGGTCCGTGACCTTTATGACCGTGGAGCCTTAGCTGACGATGGGCCCACGAGACCATGCAGGTACCTGGCCCCGCTCGCGTGGCCGGCGAGCTCTCTCCGGCGCTCTCGCCCGGACAGCGAGGTTCACGGCTACACAGCCGGCAGAGCTCGCCTCCAGTCCGCGTCTCACGGTGCGTCGCCCGGACTCGCCACAGCGCGCGCCGCCAACGAACAGGTCGCTCACAGGACCACGAGCCAGACCACAAGGAGTGAAGGGCGAAGCCAGCAGGAAGGAGACTGAACCACAGGAGGAGCTGAACCACAGGAGGAGAGCTGAACACAAAGGAGGAGCGAGGACCAGACGATGACCACCAAAGCGAGAGAGACAGCATGCGAGAGCATGAAACCAAGAGAGAGAGCAAAGCCTTCGCGTGCAGGTCCGCTCTTAAATAGCTCAGGGCTCCGCTTCGCCCACCCCCAGTTTTTGGCTCCACCTTCCTTCGAGCTTTTCGAGAAAAGTGTCTCGAAAAGGGGCGTTCCTACTCCGAACCGCCTCACGCCTTGCATCACCAATCGTGAGCAAGCGGCCTCGCCCCCTTACGCGTCACACCCAGCCAGCGGAGAAAAAGGCAGGAAAAACCCACATGCTTCACTGGAGGTTTTCTTTGCCTCGCGCTTATACGGCCCGCGTTCCTCGGACCTTTCACGCAACGCTGGTAAAGGGTCGTAGGCGTGTCTGTGGAGGATGGCTGTGCCAAGCTTGGCGTAGTGGCGAAGATGCTAATGGTCCATGGTGTTGTGGCGTTGTGGTAGCGTGGCTGGCGGTGTGGCGCACTTGGTGGTGGTTGTTGTTTGCGTTGAGGTTTGGTTGGCAATGGTGGTTCTAAAATAAACGATAGTATGAAAGAAAAACACTATCTCAGGGTCGCAGCCGCGATGAATGCACGAAGAAATCCCTCTAAACAATTGGTGGGGAACCTATCTGAACATAAACTTAAGCGCATATACTGATCTGAGGACCTTTATGGTGTTCTGCAAATTTCTACAGCCGTAACAATTATATAAATATATATTATATATATATATATATATATAATATAATATATATATCCACAACCTCGAAAAGGGTGTGAGTCCATGATTCCTTCTTGGACTTTATGGTGCTAGTGTATGTAGGTTTTTATTTGATATATACGCTACGGTCAAAAGTTTTTAGACACCCCCATTTTTACTATGTTTTACTGAAATTTAAGCAGTTCAAGTCCCAGTGAATAGCGGAAATGGTACAAAGCATAGCAGTTAAAAACTGGCAGAGGTTAAAAAAATAAAAATTTAGGTTACGAAAAACTGAAAAATTTACTGTAAAATTTCAGAGATTGTTTTTTTTTTTTTTTTTGTTAAAAAGGCCTTTTCAGGGATCAAGTAATGGGTTAGCAACTGCAGCTGTTCTGTCACTAATGGAAGTAAATTAAGCCTTTGAAAGTTGATACAGAACAATTCCTACAGGTGTACCCAATTTTGTTGATTAGTTACAAAACTCTCTGTCTGTATAAAAGCAGTGTTGAAAACAGACTGTGTTGCCTTACACCCTCTGAAGCATTATTTGGGCCAATATTGCACTGCAAGGAATAGTAATATTGCTATGCATAATGGCGAGAAAACAGACAATTAACATAAGAAGACAGACAGACCCATTGAATACCCTTAATAAGTGTAGGTCTTCCTTTATAGAAATTGCAAAGAAGCCAAGGTTGTGCAGTGGTTGTACAGTTTCCTACACCATCAAAAAGGCACTGTGGAAACTGGCAGGAAACTCTGACAGGAAGAGGTCTGGGCAGACCAAAGCCACAACACACTAATCAGAAGACAAGTTTCTGAGAGTCACAGGTTTGCGTGTTGACAGGCTCGCAGGACAGAGCTTCAAGCACAGCTTAACACTTGTCGAAGTAAAGAAGTCTAAAGTTTCAACTGTGAAGAGAAAGACTTCGAGCTGCAGGTTTGAACAGGTTCGAGAAGGTAGTAAGAGCCATTGCTAAGATGGCAAAATCAAAACAAGAGGCTTGCTTGGGCCATGAAGCAAACTGCCAGTGGACCTACTGAAGAACTGGAAAGAAGGTTTTCTGACCGCTGAATCAAAATTTGAAATCTTCGGTTCATCACATCAAGATTTTTGTACGCCGTCGAGTAGTTCAGCATGAGGGAGGATAAGCCGTGATGATCTGGGGCTCTTTGTTGGATCAAGTCGGCTCGACCATTGCACAGAGTGGCAACCCTGACCAAAAGGGCTACCAACAAGCAATAAAAATCATACGACCCGCGCCAAACTTTGAGAGCTCGGAATGACAATATTTTTTATGCATAATCTTGAGGGTCATTCTCACCTACGTCTTCAACCAATTTTTGCTCTATCTCGAACACCTTGCCCGTGGCGCCCCTTCACTTTGTTTTTAACGCTGATTTCATCAAAGTATGGATATCGAGGAGTGGCGAAATGCCATATAGGCCTATATGAACGTTATATTGTTCCTGGAATGTTCCAGAGGAAGTTTTTGCACAAAAGGTCCATAATCCTTGAAACTTTGACCTTTAAAGTTCACAAAAGATCCAAATTTTCAAAAGTTGTGGTAATCAACCGAGTTTTTGGAAAACCTTTTTTCCCCTTTTTCGAACGAACTAACTCCATTAAGCTATAGCAATGTTCCTGTTTCCCTTATTTTAATGTCCACAACATTGTTTTGGTGAACCTTTAAAGGTTATGCAAAGGTCAAATTTTTTAAGTTGTTGAATAAACCGGTTTTCGACATTTGCAGCTAATAACGCCTGGTCACTCGTACCACATCATGTTGATCATTTTTATAACTTGGTCAAACATTAATCTCATTGACTCGTCCTTGACCTTTCTGAAACAATCCTACATCGTCAGAATACCGCTTGTGAACCATCGTCGTCTTCAGACTTGTTATTTATTATTATTATTTAATTATTTAATTTTTTTCCTCATTTATGGTTTTGTACTCTGGGGATCTAAATAACTTTGTGTAGCATTTAAAAAATTGTGGGCACCTAATTGTATAAACAACCCGGTAAGCAGCAATATGCCTCCCCTCCTTTGTTATCGAGGAGGCTTAAATAGTACGGATTGCTTCACATCACAAAGGGAAGGAAGTGAGGGTTGTGGCATGAAGGTCTCAGTGGGTCTATTGTGTTGTTTTTAAGCCCCGACCTATTTTTCCGCAACAGTGGTACCCGCTGTTCGAAGATCCAGCGCTTTGAACGGCTGGTACAACAATCTCCGCTCGCACTGAATGGGAAGCGCAGGTAAGGAGGAACCCATGGTGTAGTTTTTATTGCTTTGAAATTTGGGATTTGAATATACAAGAATAGTGGAAAGCTTTTACCCCAAAGAAATGGAATGTGGGTTTTATCTTGTAATCTATACTTCAAATACTAGGTGCGTCACATGTTTGTCTTGCTTTTTATGACGCAGAGGGTTCATAGAACACATTATCCCACGCGGTCTTGAAGAAACATGACATGCAGAAGGGGTTTTTTCAACACTTGCTTTTGGCGTTTCCGAGCACAAAATATGTTTTCCACGAGCCACAATTTTGTTGGAATCTCGAGATTCCCAATGCTGTGGTGTGAGCTGCCCAAATATGATTGGTCATGATGGCATAAATATTTTTGTCCAAGTACTGCTACACTGGAAGGTTTTCTGGAAGTGCCAACAAGGCAACCCCCCTGTAGAAAAGGTGATACATAAAGAATTGGGGTTGGAGGGATTTAAAGGACTACTGCTTTACCCTTTTTTTACTGCTATTATAAATGCGACATAAAAACCAAGCAATAATCAACTAAAGATTTGGAGAAAATCACAGCCTTGGTATTAAATGGAAACTTAATGATTGTGGAAAATATCAAAAAAAGGTCTATTGAAGGAATAACAAAGGAGTGTAAATAAAGCAATACAGAAGTGAGGGTTTAGAAAGATTTAATACATGTCAGAAATCAATGGAAAAATAATCTAATGCCATTGCAAAATGAATATGTGGCCTCAGGAGGTTTGCTAGACAGAAGCAGTGAAAGAGGTTTTTAATTTCATCTCTACTCAACACATACTTAAAGCTGACAAAGTTTTCCAACTTATTATTTGTTTAATATACTAGATAGGCAATGGAATTATAAAAGAAAATCAAAGTTTATTTCTAAAATAGAACAATAAACAAATATTCGTCGCATATCACTCTTCAAGTTTAAAGATGTCGATATGGTGTCTCTCTCTCACAGCTGTGGTTTGAGTAAATAAGATGAAAGACCATCTTCAAACGTCACAATAGTATAATAAATGCAACACCCACACAAGTAGTTCTGGAAAAATGTTGGGTTTTCAGATAAGACATTGAGCAGGTGAGCGAGCTACCACGAATGAAAAACGAGCGGAATGAGGAGAGCAAGTATAATGCGAGTGGTCTTGCGGAAGGGAGTCTTGTCTCAGAAACAAAGCTTTCCCTACTACGACCCGCCTATCCATGAGGAACAAAACGTTTCACACATTATGACGTCATAGTCCACATTGGTTTGGCAGCCTATAGTTGGATTTCCCAATAAGCCTATAAAATCTTATCCAGAATGGCTGGACAGTATTGAGGGGAAACTTCACAACAAATGTTCCCCAAAGCCTTGTATTTGGGGAACGCAGGGTATCATGAAATAATTGATGTTACATGGTTTGGCAGCCATATTGGTTTTGAGCGAAGATCTTTAAATAAAATTCCTTCTCTAACCCCTTCATCAATTGACGTGAAACTTCACAATTATTATCCTGCAGTCATGGGGAATGTATGTTTTAAATTTCAACTGATCGGAGCACATGGTCTGGTAGTCAGCATTCTTTAAATTTTTTGAATCTGAGTTCTTTTTTTTTGTTGTTGTTGAATAAACTCACTTGGCTGTGCCTGGATGGTTTTGAGGGTGGAGGAGTAGCAGTTGAAACCCAAAGTCTATCCAGGTTCTCCTGATCTGTCCCACCTTTTTGCTTTTTGCTGTTTGAGTTCGATTCTGATGACTCCATATGCATCGACTGTACGATTTGGTCTCCATTAGATTTGAAATTTATTTTATTCCCATTCTTAATTCAATTGATTAATAATAAACTCATGGGTCAGGGTCAGGTGTCTGATTCAAAGTGGGATTGCGTCAAAGCGGGACATCTTGTACCCGGGGGGGGTGGTTCTCACTTAACCAGCAGTTATAAAAGTGGCAGTTCTTGTTAGGTCTCATTAATTACACTAGAAGCACCCGCTCCCCTACGGTAGCCATCAAGGGGGTCATGTTAATTATATTGTATGCTATTATACTCCAAAGGGTCCAGGATTAAACACACCCAAAAAATGGTTGCGATCGTTCAGCGTTTTTTGCCGGTACCTGGAACAGACAGACAGACAAGAACGTGGAATTAATAGTAAGATAACACACCAGTAAAACAAATGCCACATCAAAATACACCACACACAATTCCAAAAACAACAGCCACAAAACAAGTCCTGGTGAAAGGTCTGCAAATCTCTGATTGCTATTTTTCTTGTTAAATTTGTGTTGTTGACAACAAATCACTATGACCTCAAACATAACAACTTCCAAAAACCTTCATTGATCTTCTCCCTGGGGGGAAAAAAACACAGCAGTGTACAAGCACAGACCCAATCGAGGTCTGAAGGCCAATTATTGGGTTTAATCTTGGGTCAATTTTTTTAACATCCAAACGCCCTCGACCTTCCTTTCTGGATTAAGAGGCATACAAGTTTTTTTGGGTCGCACTGGTTTCCATCATGAGCCCAAATGCATAAAGTAAACAAACTTTCTTTTATATCTTAGATAGCATAAGTACCTGGTTGGGTCGGGGTTTTGCAACAATTATACTGAAAAATAGTAAATGTGTTTTGCAAGAAGATTTAAAGATGTTTGCATGTGTGCGTTTGAAAGGTTTGAGATGGTCTCAAGGGTACGTTCAATTGTAGTTTAGTGTCGAAGGGGTCAAAAAGGGTTAATCTCTCAAGCATGTAAAGAGGTCCAAGTGGTCTAAAGCTCTAAATGATCAAGGGTTTCAAGCTGCTCTAATCTGTTTCTGAAGCCATGTAAGGAGTCTACATGGTATTTAAGGTCTAAGGGATCCAAAGTATTTTTAAGGGGTGGTAAAGGTTTAAAGGTTCTAGGAGGAGTCTTCTTTTTTGTATACACTGTTCGAGGCTCATGTGAGACCGCCTTACACACACAACGTACAACAAAGGAGAGGAAGGAGGTTGGGTGGGGTTGGGGGGGAGGGGGAAGGAAAAAATACAGTGTGGAACAGAGACATGAGATCTTGGAAGGGAGAAGGGTATGGGTCTTTGGTACCGTCGGTAAACAAGAATGGACACAGCCAGGGAAACTTTCAGGAAGGAAAGCAGGAAATTTGAAGGAGGTGGGTTTGGGGTGGATTCGTAGGGGTAGAAAATATCGTGGTTTTGGATGGAGAAGATATGAGATGGTGGTGAACAGCTGTTTTGAAAGACCTGGAGGGAAAGGGTATAAGAGGTTCTTCAAGGGTGATTGCGTCTAAAGTGTCTAATGTAATTGAAAGATCTAAAAAGGTTAAAAAAAAGGGGGGTTTCTTTAAAAAAAATGGGTCCTTTTTAAATTGGTTTTTTTTTCTTCAGGATCTTCTAAGATATTAGGGGTCTTTTGGGGGCTTGAGGGTATTTTGAGGTCTTACAAGTTCTTTGGGGTCAAATATAGTCACACTTTCATTGGATAGATGGAGTTCTAAAGAAGTCTTAAGGGTTTTGTGGGATCTGAATTGGCTTTTAGTCTTAAAGGTTTTAAATAGTCCTTCGAGCTCTGAAATGTTGCTTACGGTCTTTGGGTCTTCAGGATCTAAAGGGTCTAAAGGCGCTTGAGGTCTTCGGGGCTTTAGAGGCTGAGGTGGTGGATGAAAAATGTGAACATAGCAAAAGACAGACAGACGAACAAATTTTATTTATTAGAATTTGTAATTGTATTTTAAAAAAACAAAACACTTTTGTCCATCTAAACTTTGGTTTTGTTCATATTTGTTTATTGTCCCCCACATGTATATTTTTATTTGGCATGTTCTAAATCTAGAGTGTGGTATATATTGTATAAGAATTGCATTGTACATTATAAAAATGAACACACGTTTGTGGGCAAATATTAGCTTGTTAGTTCTTTTCCTTTTTGTTGATATCATGTTAATGTTTTATTTTACTGGTCGTGAGTATTATTTCTTCTTAGGGAGGAATTCATTCACAATATCATTAGGAGGAAGTAAAGGTATTCAACCTAATATGTTCCTGTCTCTTCCTTAACTACAGACCAAATTCTGTGACAGCCATGTTGAATGTTTTAATTTTTTACATGGTTGTGAGCATTATTTCGCTTCATTAGGAGGAATCATTCACAACATCATTAGGAAGGAGTAAAGGTATTCAACCTAATATGTTCCTATCCTCTTCTTTAACTACAGAGCCAATTCTGTGACAGCCATGTTATGTTTTTATTTTTACATACACTGAGCATTATTTCCTATCGACCGATCAATGTTTGACTGTAGTTCTTGACCGTGTTAAAATCCCTACCATTTCTTTCCTCGGGTACAAAGGGACAAACTCTTGAGGTTGGCATCAGCACATTACGCCGAGGCGGCGTTTACGCATGGCCAGAGGAGAACCTTCCCTGCCCAACCCACGAGCCGCGTGAGCCGAACATCATGCGGGGGGAACAAGGTGTTCCCTCCAGCAGCAACGCGCACTGTCCCTCTCTGTTTTCTTTGGTACCAACTCCCATTAAACAACTAGAATCGTTGGCAGTTTCCTTTGATAAATCATTGTTTTTTGTGTTTGAATTTTATGAAATCAATTCAGACAATGTTGAAACATTTCGGAAAGAGATAGCACTAGCAGACGTGATATAACATATGCGAGAGTAACCGAGCATTTTACTGTTTTGCAATTTATGCAAAATTTAGAATAGAACTGACCAACACTTGATGTTGCAATGTCTTTTTCTTTTTATTCTGCAATCAAGTGTTTCAAAAACAACCTTAGTTTGGGCTTTAAACTGTGCAATTCAATTCCTCTGTGGGGCTTTTTGCGCACGACACAAAGGTTTTCTGATTTCTGATACTCTAAAACAAAGATTGCCCTGAAAAATCCCCAAAATTCCTCAAAGACTGCTAATATTTACAAACGCTCGTGTACAGCAAAAGCTTTGTTTAGTTTAATGACTCACCATCTGTTCCTTATTGATGGAATTTTAAACAAGATCGCATTGTCATTTTCCTCAGTTTGCGATGGAGAGTTGGCTGTTTTATTCAGCAATAATTGTTGATTTGCGCTCAGCAGGGCAGCTACGTGATGGACGAGATCGTGGACACTGCGGCGTGCTGGGGGTGCCCGGTGGAGTTTCTAACATTTATGTTCGCACGCTCAAGACCCGGTCTTCATTCCAAATTCCAGGAGCAATGTGATGGTGCCTGTTAGAAGCCAGTGGGACAAGTCGATCTGGAGTCCTCACCGAGCAATCCACGCTGCAGTTAATTTGCTGGCACACAATACTCACAGCAACAACCACACACACACACACACACACACACACACACACACAGCACACACACACACACACACACACACACTCGGCATTCCCTTCCCTTCTCTGTTGTTGATGGTGTTCTAAAACATAATGAATTTAAGATTCCATCAATTCCATCAATCATAACATGGAAACAGTCATGAAGATATTTTCGCTCCGTTTTGAAATCAAACTTGCACTTGGGGAAAAACAACACTGATGTTATTTTTTCTTCTTTACTTCTTCATAGTCTGTTTCACTGAACAGTCGTTTTGTCTAATTTTTGCCAAGCCGTTTGGTCATGGACTGTTGCCTGATTAAACACAAATAAACTTTCCTCATTCCTAATTGATTTCTTCGTTCTTCTCACACTGATGGAGTGCTCGAGGAAAGATATTACAGTACAATATGCCTATGTGGTTTTACAAAATGTTCTTCTTTTTGTACTTTTGGATGGCATATATATTGTTGGCGAGCCGGGGATCGGGTGAGAAGACCACTAGGGGGAAGCTTATCTCGGCTCCCCACCAGCTCGCATGGAATAATTCCATGGCGGCGGCGGGTCCTAACCAACCGTGGATGCCAATAACTCAACCGTCGTTTGACTAGGGTCCTCCTGTCTATGGGTTTAACCGGTTACCTAATTAATCACGTGATTTAATTACCGGGGAACACACCCTCGGTAGCGCCCTTGTCCAAACCGGATCACTTTACGGCGGGATCGATGGCAGCCGAGCAAAACTGCCAAGAACGTACTGGCGAAAAGGAACGGATGTTGGGAAAATTAAAGTCCGGCTAAGCTTGGATTCGGACCATGCTGGATCATGAAGGAAAGACAAAAAACGAGCGGGGAACATTCGCGAATAGTAATTTATAACAAAAGCAGGTGAGGAAGGGTATGTGGTCCGATCAAAATAGATTTATTGGGGTGTGCAAGCAGAGATAGGGAAGAAAGGTGTGGTGCGACAATAAACAAGCAACTTAACAAAGCAGACACAGATCAGATTTAACGTGAAATAATAATAATAATAATCTTCTACAGTCGTTACCTTATGTGGACAGGCGCCAGGACACACACAAGCACACACAACACACACACAACACACACACCACAAACCACACACACACAGATTCGCCGATGAAGAGGAATTGAAGTGAGAGGAGAAGAGTTGAAGGCTATGTTCTGCTCGGTACCTTTGGCACGCTTGCCCGAACGCGCCACAAATACTTTGGGAATTGGCTCCGCGTGGTGCGGTACCCCCCTGACAGCTGGCGCGTTGTCTCTTGCTTCGTGGCAAAGCTTGTCCAGAGAATGCGACTGTGCGACGCTGAGTTGGGGGTGGAGTCAGCGTCGTGTGGGCGGGGAAGAGGAGGGGAAGTCGAGGTGATTAAGAAGGCAGAGACGAAAGTGATGACGACAGAAGGCGGTTGAAGTCCAACTTGAGCGGGGGCAGGCAGGGCATGAGAGAGATTGAGGCTCCCGCTGCGACGCTTTTATAGGCCCCGCGGTGCGGGGTGGAGGGGCCACCCCGAAACGCTGTTCATACCCCAGAAAAAAATTTCTCGGCCGCTCTGATTGGCCCCGACCCCCTGCGGCTGGCCGACCGCTGATGGCCGGAAACCGCAAACATTCCATTTTCCGGAAGATGACCCCAAGCCGCAAAATCATCCCGCTCCGACTTCACAGGCATGACACGAATCGCCCACACGCGAACTTCCGCGCGATGAATTGCTTGCACGAACCCCCGGGCCATCCCTGATGACCGGCCAAGAGTGCGTCGTCTTGCATGCCTGCTCGGGCGCCCTGACCAAGGCTGGTCCAATGTGCTGCTCCGTGTGCGCCACGTGGCTCCGAGCTGTACAACATAGCCTTCCGCCAAGATCGCAGCTTCGCTGGCCGTCGAGGCGAGAAGACGTTGCCGTCCATAGGGAACATCGCGGGCCACCAGCGAGGAAGCGAAAGGTACGATGTATGGCGAACCATGCACAGACAGTAAGATGTGTCCATTCGTGCCTTGCTCTGTACGAGAACAAGTGTCCGCGAACGATACATTCGGCCCTGCTCGCAACGATACAAAGTGTCGCGCGGTACAATTCGTTGTCTCCGAGCAACGTTCCGTACAGTGCGCTGTTGATCCACCATTACGCACCTGGCCAGCGGCTAGCGTTTCGTCCGATTCTGCTATCGTGTGCGTGGGGCGACACGCCGATCGATATAATTTAGTTCAGAAATTGTTGAAGTACGTTCCGCCCATATCATGCACAATCGTGGCGTGGTTGTCGTTTTACTATTCCCGGCCTCATGACGATGTAGCTCTTGCACCAAGCACTAGCCACGCTCTTGCCGATATTGGGTCATTTGCTTCTGTGTTGTGCATAAACACCAAATACCGTACAGCCTCTTAAGAGATATTCATTATATGCCTTTTCAATGCAACCAGCAATCTCCCCCCAGATCATCGGATCGAGTCGATCATCTTGAGCTGCCGAGCATATTGTATAACTCGCTCGCAAAAGTTGGTTTGAGGGATCGCTTGAGGACGGGAGCTCTGCGCTGTTAATACGCGTGCGGTGGCTGTTATTCGAGGTATCAATGGTTTTTCCTCGCAGCATGCTGCACGTGTTGGCCTGCGAAGAGGACCCAATCAGATTTACCTCAGAAATAAGCAGAAAAGAAGGGGAGGAATGAAGTCAGTATGTAAGCAAACCTACTATGAGAATCCTCGCAATTGCACGTCCCGTTATCCCCACTAGACAAAAGGGATATGGAACTATCTACACCAGTGTTTCTCAACCTTTTTTGTCCACGCCCACTTGATTTCAAAAAAAATGTACGCCCCACCATGATTGGAGACACTACAGTATATACTACATATAATGGAATTCCCCCTTGAACGAAAGCGGTCATAATGAGTACGCGTTGAATTATCAGGGCACACCTGACCGGCGGATTGGCCTTAACAAGGGCGCGGTTGAACAGTTTTTAGTTATGTGCTATTAGGCATCAGTCGGCAGCTTCAAACTTTGAAAATTTGAAATGCAAAGCTATGAAGCGATCATATGTTGATTCATTCATTTGAATCCTCATGCCCCCACCTAAATATTAGCAACGCCCACCCTTGAGAAACACTGATCACATGTATATTAATGGAATATAACTTGTCCTTTGGGACCACTGTATGTTGGATGCATGCGGTTCTGAGAACGCAACAATTTAGCATATATATATTATATATAATTATAATATAACATATGTATATATATACACACACAAGTATATATATATATACAATATATATATATCCTATACATATACATATATATATATATATAATATTACATATACCATAATGATACCCACCACACACACGAGAGAGGTTATACTCACTTGCCTAAGCTGTCTTGCTTGGTTTGAGTCTCACCCCAGCTATAAAACTATCATCCCAGTGTTTTGTGTTCAAGCAGGGTGATTCATCAATGTGTGGTGTTATGAACCTCGGATGACATTTTTAAACTGGCATCCTGTCTGTCGGCATTAGTTGGTGGACGTTAATAGATGATCGCGTTGTCCTTCCGTGAAGGATAGGCGAGCATCGCCGGCAATCTGGCTAAGTCCAAATTCCTGCCTAAACTACTTGCTGGGAAGGCAATGTGAGTACTGGCAGCATAGAAACCAATTGTTCCAAATTTGCATAAAAAGCACCAAATTGGTACACATTAATAATACCTATTTATGCCCTAGGTATCAATATCAAGCACAATCTCGGGTGCTCCATATCTAGAATTGTTCGGAATACATTATTCG
>CM068963.1:14723502-14745839 GCA_035128595.1 Eptatretus atami
AATCAGGGAAAAACATTATCTCAAAGGGTGCAGCCCGATGAATCACCGAAGAATCCCTCTAAAACACGGTGGGAAAACCTATCTTGAACATAACTTAGCGGATTAACTGATCTGAGGACCTTTATGGTGTTCTGCAAATTTTCCACAGCCGTAACACTACCCCCTCCCCTTTGTACAGGACTCGTCCCGAGTCGTCAAATTTTGTTGTGCCATCATGTGTAGTTCTTCCCCTAGTTACGTTTTACTTCGGATCCCTGAGTGCGGCATTCCAGTTGTATTCGTGTCCAAAATAAATAACCGTACGGCTGAGTAACTAAACTAAACAAACCCACTCCATACGAGACGACTTAAATTAAATTGCCGGCGCTAAGGACTCACATTGCCGGGGCCGCAAAAACACATTTACAATTACATCTTAACCCTTACAATTTTTACACGAAACCATGCCCTGGATCTATGGACTCTTCGGGGAAGAAAACCAAGAGTCACAACCGCTGCAGGTGGAACAGAGCATGTGGCCGGCTGCTCATACGCAGTCCAAGCCTCCCTTGAAATGAAACTCACTGAAACAAAAACGGGCCGGGGGATGCACGGGCCGCCAGTGCAATCCTGTGTTGCAGCTGCCAACAGGGTTAGTCCTTGCAACTTGCGCGATGATCCTGGCGCACATGTAATGAACAGGCGCGGGGGGGGGGGAATGCAAAACAGGAACAGGGGCAGCCAGGCATGGTCATATGCATGGCAAAAATAAAGGCGTTGTAGCAAAAACAGCCTGCAGATGAAGTGGCCGGCACAGCCTTGCAGCAACAGCCAGCTAGATGAAGTGGCGGCACAGGCCTCGTAGCAAACAGCCAGTAGACGATCCGGACCGGCACAGTGCCCTTTGCAGCAACAGCCAGCCAGATGAAGTGCCGGCACAGGCCTCGTAAGCAAAAACAGCCAGCAGGACGAGTGGCCAGCCTCTTTGCCTTGAAATGGAGGTGTGAGGGAGTGCGGTGTGCTGGCCACTCGAAGGCGGGCTCGGACCTACCCTACTGTCTCCCTCCCAACCTATCGCCTTTGCCTGTCTCTGTCCATACACCCCCTTATTTGCAAAAACAAAATTTTTATGGTTTTTATTTGTAGCCCCAACTTATTTTTGGTTTTATTTTTATTTATTAAATTTTTTGGTTTTATTTTTAATTCTTTACTGCCCCACTATAAATCGTCCCTAACCCCCTTTAACAGTCTCTGTCGCTAACCTATCCTGTCCTAGCCTACTCTCACCCCTACGTTCCCTTCTGGAGGGGGAGTAAGGAGAGCTAGCGTTGTGTCGAGGCCCAACGAAGCCTCAGAATGGCCTCCTCGATCTCAGCGATCTTTAACCAAAGTGGGTCCAGCGGCCCACCACGGAGCGAAGGGATGATGGTGCGGAGGGATACACTTCCTATTACCCCAAATTTATTCCTTAAACTACCCCGTCTTCAACAAGCGCCTCTCGCTTAAGACTATCGGTTTCTACCAACCAAATTCCCATCTCCTGTGTTTGGTGTTCCACCACAATTTTGGGCCATGCCCTCAATTTTTCCCTCGTCCCTTGCCACGGATTTCGTGGCTGGAGCGTGGCTCCTTGGCAGGAACTACCCTCTGCCGATTCTCAAACAATGCACCCCCCTGGCCACTACACTGCCTCCGGCCTACCAGCTCCCTAAACTGGGAGTTTGCCCTCCCTTGGACTCCCCCTTCAACGCCTCACGTGGCAGGCGGCGCCCCGGGCCCCTTCCCTGGGTACCCGTGCCAATGCACTGCCCACGGGTGGCCTTATGGCGGCCCGGGCCCGCATCAGCGGGTCACCGTGCCACTACGCCTTATCCCGCCCCCATGCGCCTTGGCCTACGCGGCCGACTAGCCGGGCCCAGGGTACCCACTCAGCGATTACTCACGTTCGTAGCCACGCTCCCAACCCGTCAACAGGGCTCCTGCACCCCTCCAAGCGGGTATCGGAGGCCTTACCGTTCCCACCAAACAGCAAAATGACCTCCTTTTTGTCATTGACTACCACTAACTCACATTACATGACCCGGGGTCCTTGGGTGAGGAATCACTCTCCCCCCAATCACTCATCGCACCATGCATTCCCCATTCACTCCATTCACTCGACCGCTAGGCCTCACTCACTCATCATGTTTCCTCTGTCACTCTTCACCACACATCGCTGACACTGCCATTCCGCTGATACATCCTTAACTAACTGTGGTCCCCTCGTCATCCCTTACACTATAGCACGTTGCTTTTAACACGACATAGCTAAGACTAGTCCCCGTGCACATTCACAGTCGTCATGTACCTCAAAATAATCCCATATTTCCATTTTTTTTGCCAGGGGGTCTTCCCACCCCTACTAGGCTCGTGAATCGTAGCAGGCCTGGCGAGCCTTGCGCCTCTCGGGAGCGGCTGTTCCAGCTCGCTCCTCGGCAAACAATCCCATGAGGGCGTAGATCGCCCTTGTAAGGTCTTCAGCCGGTCCGCGTGGACGATACGGGGAAGGGCTCGTGGTCCCATTTTAATTTTAGGCCACGTCACGATTTGCGCAAGGACGACACCGGGCCCTGCCAAGGTGAGGTGAAGCTTCGTGCATTGCCTTCCTCCTCCGGGGTTGAAGAACCAAATCTTCACCGCGGTGGGTACTCGCTCACCTGGCTCCGGTGGTCGTACTGCGCTTCATCTTTATAACCGCCTGTTGGAGCTGGTGGCGAGCAAAGCATGGCTTTCTCCATGCCTCCTCCAACGTACGGGCATAGCCTCCCCCGGGGTCTGTCAGGAACGCTCAGGCGTCGGACCGCCACAGCAAGGTCGACGGGGGCCTCTCAGCTCCGTCCGTACATCAACAGCGCCGGACTACAGGCAGTAGCCCCTGTTGGGACGCAGCGATAAGCCATCAGGAGATACGGGAGATGGTTCGTCCCAGTCTCCTATTAGTGGGTGAAGAGGGCCAATTTTGGACCAGGGTCCTATTGAACCTCTCCACCATGCCATCGATTGTGGTCTCAGGGCGTTGTTCGGGTCTTCGCAATTTCTAGGATCTGCACACCTCCTTTAGCAATTCACTCTCAAAAATTTCGCCATTGGTCCTGTGTGCAGCTCCTCCGGAATCCATTACCGACATGCAAATTCCTTCCACGAAGGCCCTTGCCACGACCCCAGCCTTTCCCGTTTGGAAGGGGCAAAGGCCTCCAGCCATTTTGGTGAAGTAGTCCATGATCACGAGGATGTATTTTTACCTTGCAAGTGGGGGCAGTGGTCCCAAAATTGTTCCATGGCCATCGCTCAAGGGGGGCCCCAACCTGATGTAGTTGAGTGGGGCCTCATCCTTCCGTGGCGTCCCTTTTTGGCAGTTACAAGCTGCATGCTCGACACCAGTTCTGTAACATCGCGCCCCAGTGTTAACCCATAGAAACGCCGGCGGACCCGAGATTTTGTTTGGTCCTGCCCAAATGGCCGCCGGCGCGGTACTTGCACCTGCTTCAGAGATTTGGGTCTTAAACCATCAGGACTACTACAGCCAAGAAGTTCTTTTCTGAGGGAATTCCACCCACTTGCGATACAAGATGGTTATCCCTCATTTCTAGGGTTCCTCCACTGACCCAGTACAACTTTTGTTCGCGCTACGGGGTGATCTCCTCCCCACTGGGTCTCTTGTTTTCTTGGACCCACTTGTTACACGGCCCTATCACGGGTCTTCCGGCTGCGGCCTGCTCCACGCCAAACCGCCAAATTCCTCCCCCGCGGTTAGTGGCAAAGTTGGCCTACCACCCGGGCCGCACGGGCTGGAGTTTCTGGGAAGGGTGTCGCCAATTGGTCCCTTCCCTCATGCCTCGTGCAATATTTGCAGTTTTCTCCCAGAAGCGGACGTCGAGAGAGCGCATCGCATTCCCATGGAGCCTTTACCGCGCTATGGGCCACCACTGAAATCGCACTGCTGCAACTTTCCAACACCTTGCAAATCTGCCCTCCGTTCCTTGAACCATAAGAGCCATTGCAGGCGAATGGTCAGTTCGAACCAAAAATTTCCTCCGTATAAGTATGGTGGAAATGCTCACCGCAGACAGCATAGCAATATGCTCCTTGCGCAGTAACGCAAAATTTCGTTCGGGCCTACTCAGGCCCGACGTGTAATACGGCGATCACTCTTTCCACGCCCCCCTGTGTCTGAGAAAGACTGCTCCAATCCGTCCTGCGCTTGCATCCGTGTCCAGGGTTATACATCCCGTCATCGGCGGGGTACGCTAAACGCGGTGTGGATGTCAAACACCCTTTAATTTGAGGAAGGCCTGCTGGCATTTCTCTGTTCAATGAAATCTCAACCCTTCTCACGTTAACCGGTGGAGGGGCCTGGCTATCGCGCAAATTTGCACGATAGCGCCCGGTAGTAGAGAGCAAAGACCAAAAAAAAACGTACCTGTTTAACATTTGTAGGTACGGGCCAACTCCTCTTACCGCGGTAATTTTCCTGGGTCGGTTTTACCCCTTCGCGCCTATCACTGTCCGAGATAGGCCACTTCTGTGCGAACAAAGGTGCATATCTTCGGGCTCAACTTTAGCCCTGCCTGCCTTGAGGCGCCCAAACCTGGTCCCAAATTGGCTATTGGCCTTGGTAAAATGTTCTCGCGTGTACCAGGACGTCATCCAGCGTACACCAGGCATGATTTCCATGGCATGCCGCCCAGCACACGCCTCCATCAGTCCTTGCAAAGGTGGCGAGGGCGTACACAAACCGAACGCATCACAGTTAAACTGAAACAGTCCTTCCCTGTAGAAAATGCAGTTTTCCCTTCCGTCTTATCCATCCTCCAACTGCCAATACCCACCACTCTTGAGCGTCAAGTTGAAGAACCATTTGGAGCCTGAAACGCTCGAGGGTATCGGCAATTATCGGCAGGGGATAGAGTCTTGAGTGTCACATTGTTCAGCTGCGATAGTCCACGCAGAAATGGCGTGGTCCCATCCTTCTTTTTAACCAGACAAACAGTGACATCAAGGACTCCCGAGGGCTCAATGACACCTGCATTGAGCATCTTTTCTACCTGTTCATCAGCTCCTCTCGTTGCTCCATGGGAAGCCGTCGCAGGCTGATGGACAGGCCGGGCCCCATCGGTGTGGATCTGATGTTGCACCAGCTCATACTTCAATATCCTCGGGTGAACAAGGAGAAGATTCCATATGACGGTACGACCAGTTTGTGTAAGGCCTCCCCGCTGGGATCTCCAAATCTACACTACTTCCGATTTACACCATCTCGCCAAATGGCACCGGGCCCAAATTCCTAACAAAGTCTGGAGACCCCTCCGGGGCCGCGTCCGGCCGATGTTATCGTCCCTCAGCTCTGCACTTCTATCACTGCGGTGCAATCTGCCACCTTCGTGCCGCCGTTGTAGTCTGGTTCCGTGCTAACATTATTACCACGAACGGGCACGATAGGCCGTCGGTGGTTTACTAGGTTACGGCCCACGACTAAACCGAGGTTGATTGCCCTGCCAGTAGTCCGCCAGCTGCATGGAGCCCTGCCAAGTTGGGTTTTGCCCGCCACCGCGCCGGGACCACCGCCTCGGCACGGGGAATGACCACGGAGTCTGAGCCTCCAGCTTCCAGCCTCTCATCCGTGCCCACACCCCCTAATGGCAATTCCTCACCACCCACTGCATGACTCCTCTGCCCAAGTCGATTTTGCAACCACCGGCAGTCAGCACATCCAACCCTATAGACATGGTCGCACACCTTCGCCACAAACCTCTATCTTCGTTTTTAACAGTGCCCAATTTAAAGACACGAAACCACGGTCTATGAATGCGGGGGCGCCCCGTTTTTTTTTTGGCCCCCCGGAGCTTGCTGCAAACTATGATTTTGCAGACTGTGGATTCTTCATTCCAACCGTCTACCTTCAAATCAAGGACCACAGGGTGATGATCGTGCGCTTGCTGCCGTGTCCACAACGGCCGTCTACCTACGCCGCCAATTTTGCACCGAATTGTTCAACTACATTGCCCAATTATGTCCACAATGATGACCTTGTCGCAGCTCTGAGGGCTCTTTCCATTCTGGGTCTGCAACACGGCCTCCATGCTCGGCAATTCTTAGTTTCCCTGGGACTGGTGGGGGTGATGGTTGGCCTGGCTATTCCTATCGGCCCGGGGCGGAGTGGTGGTCTGGGGCCGTGGCTCAATCCTCTGCGTGGGGACCCTTCCCTGCGCGGGGGCGTTACGACTCCCGCGCAGGTGGTCCCTTGCGCCACAATTATAACACTCCTCTTAGGTAAGGTGTCTGCCTCCGGTACGTCGAATTGTACCCCCCCCTCGTTCCGAAATTGGAGGTAGCCCTGATGGCCCATCCGCCTGCCTTTCCTGGGCCCAGACCGCCTCGTCCCAGATCTTGCCCACTGGCTATCGACCGCGTTCTGGACCATCCTCCGATGCGTGCCTGTCGCCCAGGGTCGCTCCCGGCTCCAGCGCGCACCTCGTCCGACGGGCCCACCTGCGCGGATTGCTACGCGCATGCGCCGCGCCTCCAACGACGCTTTGCTGCTCTCCCAACAGCTGACCAGTATCAGCCCGCCTTCTGGAGGTTCTCCGGGCGGCCATACGGCAGCATCGCCCGACATCGGTGCCCCCTATCGCTCGGAGAAAATGGTCCAGAGGCAAGTCCTCCCGGTGCTCCGTCGCATAGTTGGCATGCGCAAATCCCCATCGAGCGCGAAATATCGTGTTGCCATTCTCCCAAGATTCCTGGGAGCGTCTGTTGCGCCCACTGAGCTTGAGCTTTACACACTCGCTTTCTGCTGGTCCATGCCAAATCGTTTTTTAGGGCCGAATGGAGGTCCTCAAGTTGTCACCCCTTCCTAGGTAATCGTGGTCAAGACCTCCAATGCCGCACCACGCCGGGCCGCCGTGAGCTGCGGCCACGCCCTGCACCTCGTTCCAAGCCATTGCCTCTGGCCACGCAGTGGAACTGGGCCATATACGCCCTCAGGTCCGTCTTGCCATCGTACGGAGGCAGCGGCCACCCTTGGTCCTTTTGAGGTCCCCCCCTCCAGTTCCCGGGACTCCTGGAGGGTGGACCCCCCAACCCCATGGTGCCCCACCCCGCAGGGCCCGAGCCATTTGCCCGGGAATCTACTACCCCCGTCCGTGTCTGTGCGTGCTCCGCACCGTCCCGCTTACTCTCCCATGCCATCAGACTCGCATTCTGCACACCCACCGGAACAGTCATACTGGGGGCCCGCATTAGGCCCAAAGACCCGCGGCCTCTACCCCCCCCCCAAACTCGGCATGCACACCCCGCGTCGTGCAACCCTCTTACTCCGCCTAGCGACACGGCCCCACCTGGCCACGATCTGCCTCGAGGAGCGTATCCTCTCCCCCTGTTTCCCGAAGGAGGAGACCCGGCTTCTCACACTGGGTCTCAACACATTTCGCCAGCTTTCATCTCCATATTCCTCTATTTTCCCCTCCATTACTTTATTTAATTCTCCCTTCTCCCGTTTTCTTCCCTCTTGCGTCTCTAACGATAGCTTTCCGAGCTCCTCTTTTACCTGCGCCACCTCCTGTGTTTGTCTCTGCTATTCCTTCTCGTCGTTTAAGCTGCGCTTCCGTCTTGCTCTCGTGTTCCTCTACCCGTCTTCCCAGTTCCTTTGTCTTTTCCTCGGCTTTCCGCTCCATTCCTGACCATCTCCGTCATCTCTCATGTCTCTTTTACACATCATCCTTCACGGCCTCCAATCCTTTCTGTGTCTCCGTTTTTACCTCCTGTCCAGCTTTTCAACTCTCTCCGTCATGTTTTGATGTCTTTTCTCACAATCCTCCTTCACGACTCCCAATCCTCTCTTACTTTCCCCTGCTCTTTCTTTAATTGTTCTATCGTCGTCGTGTTCTTCTTCATTTCCCCTTTATTTCGTTCTTGTCCTTCTTTTACTTTTTTCATTCTTGTCCTAATTTGTCTATCTCTTGCACAGCCGTTTTATTTCGTTTGCCATTTCTTCCTTACCCGCTTTCCACGCGGACTGCACCTCTTTTACTTTTTCTTTCAACCCGTTCACCTCCGCTCGTATCTGCCGACCTCGCTCTTTCATTTCGTTTTTCACCTTTTCCAAGCTTCCTGCAGGCTATACCCATCTCTTGCATCTCACCCCGTATTTCTTACATTTCTTCTTTCATTCCGTTTGCGTTTGCTTTCATTTCTTTTTCATATCGTTTTCCATCCTGCATGCATTTTCATTTATTCCGTTTTTTCATTTGTTGCATCTCCCTCTTCATTGCTTGTTGATCATCTCCACATTTGCGTGATGACCGATGCCTTCGCTGGACCGATCCACCATTGTCGGTCGTGTTTCGTTGGGGCCGGGGAGGAATTTGACGGAGTGGGGATGGTGGAGATGATCACACAAGCAATGAGAGGGGAGATGCAACAAATGAAAAACGGAATAAATGAAAATGCATGCAGGATGGAAAACGATATGAAAAAAGAAATGAAAGCAAACGCAAACGGAATGAAAGAAGAAATGTAAGAAATACGGGGTGAGATGCAGAGAATGGGTATAGGCCTGCAGGGAAGCTTGGAAAAGGTGAAAAACGAAATGAAAGAGGAGGTCGGCTCGTTTGCCATTTCTTCCTTACCCGCTTCGCCACGCGGACTGCGCACCTCTTTTATACTTTTCTTTCAACCCGATTCACCTCCGCTCGTATCATGCCAGACCTCAGTCTGTTCATTCGTTTTTCACCTTTTCCAAGCTTCCCTGCAGGCCTATACCCATTCCTTGCATCTCACCACGTATTTCTTACATTTCTTCTTTCATTCCGTGTGCTCGTTTGCTTCAATTTCTGTTTTTCATATGTTTTCCATCCTGCATGCATTTTCATTTATTCCGGTTTTTTCATTTGTTTGATCTCCCCTCTCTTGCTGTGTGATCATCTCCACCATTTTGCGTGATGACCGATGCCTTCGCGTGGAGCCGATCCACATTGTCGGTCGTGTTTCGTTGGGGGCCGGGGAGGAATTTGAACGGATCTGGGGGGGGGGGTGTCATACCCCGCGGCCTCTGCGTGCGCCTATTTCGGCTCATGCGTGTCGCGCTTGCCGGGGGGGAAATTGCTCCTGCACGGAAATGTTCCTGCTCGGGGATTTCATCCTGGGCCATGGGATCTACCATTTCTAAATCCGCCGGCAACCCGTTCGCCTTGAAAAGCCTATCTTGTTTTCGTGAATTTATTTTTATTTCGCTTGAATTTATGAACGGGGGTCGCCACACCTCCTGGCCGGTTTCCGTTAATTTAGTTTGGACTCAATCCACTCCGTGCACCAATGTTACGGAATTCGCGCCGATCCGATCGCCGCTTCCAATCAACCGCGTCGCCCACAGGGGACAATTCAGTCGTGACCCTCTTGGAACACGCAAGAGTGTCAACGGGTGGGCGGTTTAAGCCTCACCGACAGCCCAGTCCGCATTCTACCACGTGCGAAAGGGTCAATCACCGAATATCGATATACCTAAGTACTCGCGCGGGTAACCTACCGTAGGGGGGCCGTACCTCGACGCAGGTCGCGTTGGGACACGAACCGCTTAAGCGGTCGTTCCGTTCTACAGCGATAACCAAGCGGGTATTATCGCTGACCTCGCCGGATCCGATTCTTCTTACCGGGTGTTTAAACCCAACTAATTATTCCACGATGCAAGATGGCACTTCAATGGGGAAAGGACGCAACGAAACGGGGAACATTCCAAGCACATTTTATTACCATTACACACGTATACAAGCAAGGCAGTCATGCAATATTACAGAAAAAAGCGATTACCACCGACTATAAAGCAAGATCAATGTAACAGGCACGTTACTTAGACAGGTCTACTTGGCAGACGGCGCCACAACATTCACTCAAAAGTAACGGAAAGACCCCCTCACAGCAAGGAGGTAGACAGGGTCCGTGACCTTTATGACCGTGGAGCCTTAGCTGACGATGGGCCCACGAGACCGTGCAGGGTTACCTGCCCCTGCTCGCGTGGCCGGCGAGCTCTCTCCGGCGCTCTCGCCCGGACGCGAGGCTTCACGCTACACAGCGGCAGAGTCGCCTCCCAGTCCGCGTCTCACGGTGCGTCGCCCGGACTCGCCACACCGCGCGCCTCCAACGAACTAGGTCGCTCCACAGGACCACGAAGCCAGACCACAGGAGGAGCGAAAGGAGCTGAAGCCACAGGAGGAGCTGAACCAACAGGAGGAGCTGAACCATCAGGAGAGAGGACTGAAGCCACAAAGGAGGAGCGAGGACCAGACGATGACACCAAAAGCGAGAGAGACAGCAGCGAGAGCATGAACCAAGAGAGAGAGCAAGCCTTCGACGTGCAGTCCGCGCTTCAATAAGCTCAGGGCTCCGCTTCGCCCACCCCCGTTTTATGCTCCACCTTCCTTCCAGAGCTTCTTCAGAAAAGGTCCAAAAGGGCGCGTTCCTCTCCGACCCGTCACATCCGCCTGCATCACCATTGCGAGAGCGAAGCTGCCTCGCCCCTTCTGCGTGCCACCAGCCGCGGAGAAAAAGGCAGGAAAAACCCTGCGTTCACTAGGCAGGTTTCTTTTGTCTCCTTACACTCCCGCGTGCTCGGACCTTTCACGCAACGCTGGTAAAGGGTCGTAGGCGTGTCTGTGGAGGATGGCTGTGCCAAGCTTGGCGTAGTGGCGAAGATGCTAATGGTCCATGGTGTTGTGGCGTTGTGGTAGCGTGGCTGGCGGTGTGGCGCACTTGGTGGTGGTTGTTGTTTGCGTTGAGGTTTGGTTGGCAATGGTGGTTCTAAAATAACGAATATGAAAGAAAAACCTCTCAAAGGGTCCAGCCGCGATGAAGCACGAGAATCCCTCTAAACAAGGTGGGGAAACCTATCTGAAGCATAACTTAAGCGCATAACTGATCTGAGGACCTTTATGGTGTTCTGCAATTTCTACAGCCGTAACAATTATATAATATATATATTATATATATATATATATATATAATATAATATATATATCCACAACCTCGAAAAGGGTGTGAGTCCATGATTCCTTCTTGGACTTTATGGTGCTAGTGTATGTAGGTTTTTATTTGATATATACGCTACGGTCAAAAGTTTTTAGACACCCCCATTTTTACTATGTTTTACTGAAATTTAAGCAGTTCAAGTCCCAGTGAATAGCGGAAATGGTACAAAGCATAGCAGTTAAAAACTGGCAGAGGTTAAAAAAATAAAAATTTAGGTTACGAAAAACTGAAAAATTTACTGTAAAATTTCAGAGATTGTTTTTTTTTTTTTTTTTGTTAAAAAGGCCTTTTCAGGGATCAAGTAATGGGTTAGCAACTGCAGCTGTTCTGTCACTAATGGAAGTAAATTAAGCCTTTGAAAGTTGATACAGAACAATTCCTACAGGTGTACCCAATTTTGTTGATTAGTTACAAAACTCTCTGTCTGTATAAAAGCAGTGTTGAAAACAGACTGTGTTGCCTTACACCCTCTGAAGCATTATTTGGGCCAATATTGCACTGCAAGGAATAGTAATATTGCTATGCATAATGGCGAGAAAACAGACAATTAACATAAGAAGACAGACAGACCCATTGAATACCCTTAATAAGTGTAGGTCTTCCTTTATAGAAATTGCAAAGAAGCCAAGGTTGTGCAGTGGTTGTACAGTTTCCTACACCATCAAAAAGGCACTGTGGAAACTGGCAGGAAACTCTGACAGGAAGAGGTCTGGGCAGACCAAAGCCACAACACACTAATCAGAAGACAAGTTTCTGAGAGTCACAGGTTTGCGTGTTGACAGGCTCGCAGGACAGAGCTTCAAGCACAGCTTAACACTTGTCGAAGTAAAGAAGTCTAAAGTTTCAACTGTGAAGAGAAAGACTTCGAGCTGCAGGTTTGAACAGGTTCGAGAAGGTAGTAAGAGCCATTGCTAAGATGGCAAAATCAAAACAAGAGGCTTGCTTGGGCCATGAAGCAAACTGCCAGTGGACCTACTGAAGAACTGGAAAGAAGGTTTTCTGACCGCTGAATCAAAATTTGAAATCTTCGGTTCATCACATCAAGATTTTTGTACGCCGTCGAGTAGTTCAGCATGAGGGAGGATAAGCCGTGATGATCTGGGGCTCTTTGTTGGATCAAGTCGGCTCGACCATTGCACAGAGTGGCAACCCTGACCAAAAGGGCTACCAACAAGCAATAAAAATCATACGACCCGCGCCAAACTTTGAGAGCTCGGAATGACAATATTTTTTATGCATAATCTTGAGGGTCATTCTCACCTACGTCTTCAACCAATTTTTGCTCTATCTCGAACACCTTGCCCGTGGCGCCCCTTCACTTTGTTTTTAACGCTGATTTCATCAAAGTATGGATATCGAGGAGTGGCGAAATGCCATATAGGCCTATATGAACGTTATATTGTTCCTGGAATGTTCCAGAGGAAGTTTTTGCACAAAAGGTCCATAATCCTTGAAACTTTGACCTTTAAAGTTCACAAAAGATCCAAATTTTCAAAAGTTGTGGTAATCAACCGAGTTTTTGGAAAACCTTTTTTCCCCTTTTTCGAACGAACTAACTCCATTAAGCTATAGCAATGTTCCTGTTTCCCTTATTTTAATGTCCACAACATTGTTTTGGTGAACCTTTAAAGGTTATGCAAAGGTCAAATTTTTTAAGTTGTTGAATAAACCGGTTTTCGACATTTGCAGCTAATAACGCCTGGTCACTCGTACCACATCATGTTGATCATTTTTATAACTTGGTCAAACATTAATCTCATTGACTCGTCCTTGACCTTTCTGAAACAATCCTACATCGTCAGAATACCGCTTGTGAACCATCGTCGTCTTCAGACTTGTTATTTATTATTATTATTTAATTATTTAATTTTTTTCCTCATTTATGGTTTTGTACTCTGGGGATCTAAATAACTTTGTGTAGCATTTAAAAAATTGTGGGCACCTAATTGTATAAACAACCCGGTAAGCAGCAATATGCCTCCCCTCCTTTGTTATCGAGGAGGCTTAAATAGTACGGATTGCTTCACATCACAAAGGGAAGGAAGTGAGGGTTGTGGCATGAAGGTCTCAGTGGGTCTATTGTGTTGTTTTTAAGCCCCGACCTATTTTTCCGCAACAGTGGTACCCGCTGTTCGAAGATCCAGCGCTTTGAACGGCTGGTACAACAATCTCCGCTCGCACTGAATGGGAAGCGCAGGTAAGGAGGAACCCATGGTGTAGTTTTTATTGCTTTGAAATTTGGGATTTGAATATACAAGAATAGTGGAAAGCTTTTACCCCAAAGAAATGGAATGTGGGTTTTATCTTGTAATCTATACTTCAAATACTAGGTGCGTCACATGTTTGTCTTGCTTTTTATGACGCAGAGGGTTCATAGAACACATTATCCCACGCGGTCTTGAAGAAACATGACATGCAGAAGGGGTTTTTTCAACACTTGCTTTTGGCGTTTCCGAGCACAAAATATGTTTTCCACGAGCCACAATTTTGTTGGAATCTCGAGATTCCCAATGCTGTGGTGTGAGCTGCCCAAATATGATTGGTCATGATGGCATAAATATTTTTGTCCAAGTACTGCTACACTGGAAGGTTTTCTGGAAGTGCCAACAAGGCAACCCCCCTGTAGAAAAGGTGATACATAAAGAATTGGGGTTGGAGGGATTTAAAGGACTACTGCTTTACCCTTTTTTTACTGCTATTATAAATGCGACATAAAAACCAAGCAATAATCAACTAAAGATTTGGAGAAAATCACAGCCTTGGTATTAAATGGAAACTTAATGATTGTGGAAAATATCAAAAAAAGGTCTATTGAAGGAATAACAAAGGAGTGTAAATAAAGCAATACAGAAGTGAGGGTTTAGAAAGATTTAATACATGTCAGAAATCAATGGAAAAATAATCTAATGCCATTGCAAAATGAATATGTGGCCTCAGGAGGTTTGCTAGACAGAAGCAGTGAAAGAGGTTTTTAATTTCATCTCTACTCAACACATACTTAAAGCTGACAAAGTTTTCCAACTTATTATTTGTTTAATATACTAGATAGGCAATGGAATTATAAAAGAAAATCAAAGTTTATTTCTAAAATAGAACAATAAACAAATATTCGTCGCATATCACTCTTCAAGTTTAAAGATGTCGATATGGTGTCTCTCTCTCACAGCTGTGGTTTGAGTAAATAAGATGAAAGACCATCTTCAAACGTCACAATAGTATAATAAATGCAACACCCACACAAGTAGTTCTGGAAAAATGTTGGGTTTTCAGATAAGACATTGAGCAGGTGAGCGAGCTACCACGAATGAAAAACGAGCGGAATGAGGAGAGCAAGTATAATGCGAGTGGTCTTGCGGAAGGGAGTCTTGTCTCAGAAACAAAGCTTTCCCTACTACGACCCGCCTATCCATGAGGAACAAAACGTTTCACACATTATGACGTCATAGTCCACATTGGTTTGGCAGCCTATAGTTGGATTTCCCAATAAGCCTATAAAATCTTATCCAGAATGGCTGGACAGTATTGAGGGGAAACTTCACAACAAATGTTCCCCAAAGCCTTGTATTTGGGGAACGCAGGGTATCATGAAATAATTGATGTTACATGGTTTGGCAGCCATATTGGTTTTGAGCGAAGATCTTTAAATAAAATTCCTTCTCTAACCCCTTCATCAATTGACGTGAAACTTCACAATTATTATCCTGCAGTCATGGGGAATGTATGTTTTAAATTTCAACTGATCGGAGCACATGGTCTGGTAGTCAGCATTCTTTAAATTTTTTGAATCTGAGTTCTTTTTTTTTGTTGTTGTTGAATAAACTCACTTGGCTGTGCCTGGATGGTTTTGAGGGTGGAGGAGTAGCAGTTGAAACCCAAAGTCTATCCAGGTTCTCCTGATCTGTCCCACCTTTTTGCTTTTTGCTGTTTGAGTTCGATTCTGATGACTCCATATGCATCGACTGTACGATTTGGTCTCCATTAGATTTGAAATTTATTTTATTCCCATTCTTAATTCAATTGATTAATAATAAACTCATGGGTCAGGGTCAGGTGTCTGATTCAAAGTGGGATTGCGTCAAAGCGGGACATCTTGTACCCGGGGGGGGTGGTTCTCACTTAACCAGCAGTTATAAAAGTGGCAGTTCTTGTTAGGTCTCATTAATTACACTAGAAGCACCCGCTCCCCTACGGTAGCCATCAAGGGGGTCATGTTAATTATATTGTATGCTATTATACTCCAAAGGGTCCAGGATTAAACACACCCAAAAAATGGTTGCGATCGTTCAGCGTTTTTTGCCGGTACCTGGAACAGACAGACAGACAAGAACGTGGAATTAATAGTAAGATAACACACCAGTAAAACAAATGCCACATCAAAATACACCACACACAATTCCAAAAACAACAGCCACAAAACAAGTCCTGGTGAAAGGTCTGCAAATCTCTGATTGCTATTTTTCTTGTTAAATTTGTGTTGTTGACAACAAATCACTATGACCTCAAACATAACAACTTCCAAAAACCTTCATTGATCTTCTCCCTGGGGGGAAAAAAACACAGCAGTGTACAAGCACAGACCCAATCGAGGTCTGAAGGCCAATTATTGGGTTTAATCTTGGGTCAATTTTTTTAACATCCAAACGCCCTCGACCTTCCTTTCTGGATTAAGAGGCATACAAGTTTTTTTGGGTCGCACTGGTTTCCATCATGAGCCCAAATGCATAAAGTAAACAAACTTTCTTTTATATCTTAGATAGCATAAGTACCTGGTTGGGTCGGGGTTTTGCAACAATTATACTGAAAAATAGTAAATGTGTTTTGCAAGAAGATTTAAAGATGTTTGCATGTGTGCGTTTGAAAGGTTTGAGATGGTCTCAAGGGTACGTTCAATTGTAGTTTAGTGTCGAAGGGGTCAAAAAGGGTTAATCTCTCAAGCATGTAAAGAGGTCCAAGTGGTCTAAAGCTCTAAATGATCAAGGGTTTCAAGCTGCTCTAATCTGTTTCTGAAGCCATGTAAGGAGTCTACATGGTATTTAAGGTCTAAGGGATCCAAAGTATTTTTAAGGGGTGGTAAAGGTTTAAAGGTTCTAGGAGGAGTCTTCTTTTTTGTATACACTGTTCGAGGCTCATGTGAGACCGCCTTACACACACAACGTACAACAAAGGAGAGGAAGGAGGTTGGGTGGGGTTGGGGGGGAGGGGGAAGGAAAAAATACAGTGTGGAACAGAGACATGAGATCTTGGAAGGGAGAAGGGTATGGGTCTTTGGTACCGTCGGTAAACAAGAATGGACACAGCCAGGGAAACTTTCAGGAAGGAAAGCAGGAAATTTGAAGGAGGTGGGTTTGGGGTGGATTCGTAGGGGTAGAAAATATCGTGGTTTTGGATGGAGAAGATATGAGATGGTGGTGAACAGCTGTTTTGAAAGACCTGGAGGGAAAGGGTATAAGAGGTTCTTCAAGGGTGATTGCGTCTAAAGTGTCTAATGTAATTGAAAGATCTAAAAAGGTTAAAAAAAAGGGGGGTTTCTTTAAAAAAAATGGGTCCTTTTTAAATTGGTTTTTTTTTCTTCAGGATCTTCTAAGATATTAGGGGTCTTTTGGGGGCTTGAGGGTATTTTGAGGTCTTACAAGTTCTTTGGGGTCAAATATAGTCACACTTTCATTGGATAGATGGAGTTCTAAAGAAGTCTTAAGGGTTTTGTGGGATCTGAATTGGCTTTTAGTCTTAAAGGTTTTAAATAGTCCTTCGAGCTCTGAAATGTTGCTTACGGTCTTTGGGTCTTCAGGATCTAAAGGGTCTAAAGGCGCTTGAGGTCTTCGGGGCTTTAGAGGCTGAGGTGGTGGATGAAAAATGTGAACATAGCAAAAGACAGACAGACGAACAAATTTTATTTATTAGAATTTGTAATTGTATTTTAAAAAAACAAAACACTTTTGTCCATCTAAACTTTGGTTTTGTTCATATTTGTTTATTGTCCCCCACATGTATATTTTTATTTGGCATGTTCTAAATCTAGAGTGTGGTATATATTGTATAAGAATTGCATTGTACATTATAAAAATGAACACACGTTTGTGGGCAAATATTAGCTTGTTAGTTCTTTTCCTTTTTGTTGATATCATGTTAATGTTTTATTTTACTGGTCGTGAGTATTATTTCTTCTTAGGGAGGAATTCATTCACAATATCATTAGGAGGAAGTAAAGGTATTCAACCTAATATGTTCCTGTCTCTTCCTTAACTACAGACCAAATTCTGTGACAGCCATGTTGAATGTTTTAATTTTTTACATGGTTGTGAGCATTATTTCGCTTCATTAGGAGGAATCATTCACAACATCATTAGGAAGGAGTAAAGGTATTCAACCTAATATGTTCCTATCCTCTTCTTTAACTACAGAGCCAATTCTGTGACAGCCATGTTATGTTTTTATTTTTACATACACTGAGCATTATTTCCTATCGACCGATCAATGTTTGACTGTAGTTCTTGACCGTGTTAAAATCCCTACCATTTCTTTCCTCGGGTACAAAGGGACAAACTCTTGAGGTTGGCATCAGCACATTACGCCGAGGCGGCGTTTACGCATGGCCAGAGGAGAACCTTCCCTGCCCAACCCACGAGCCGCGTGAGCCGAACATCATGCGGGGGGAACAAGGTGTTCCCTCCAGCAGCAACGCGCACTGTCCCTCTCTGTTTTCTTTGGTACCAACTCCCATTAAACAACTAGAATCGTTGGCAGTTTCCTTTGATAAATCATTGTTTTTTGTGTTTGAATTTTATGAAATCAATTCAGACAATGTTGAAACATTTCGGAAAGAGATAGCACTAGCAGACGTGATATAACATATGCGAGAGTAACCGAGCATTTTACTGTTTTGCAATTTATGCAAAATTTAGAATAGAACTGACCAACACTTGATGTTGCAATGTCTTTTTCTTTTTATTCTGCAATCAAGTGTTTCAAAAACAACCTTAGTTTGGGCTTTAAACTGTGCAATTCAATTCCTCTGTGGGGCTTTTTGCGCACGACACAAAGGTTTTCTGATTTCTGATACTCTAAAACAAAGATTGCCCTGAAAAATCCCCAAAATTCCTCAAAGACTGCTAATATTTACAAACGCTCGTGTACAGCAAAAGCTTTGTTTAGTTTAATGACTCACCATCTGTTCCTTATTGATGGAATTTTAAACAAGATCGCATTGTCATTTTCCTCAGTTTGCGATGGAGAGTTGGCTGTTTTATTCAGCAATAATTGTTGATTTGCGCTCAGCAGGGCAGCTACGTGATGGACGAGATCGTGGACACTGCGGCGTGCTGGGGGTGCCCGGTGGAGTTTCTAACATTTATGTTCGCACGCTCAAGACCCGGTCTTCATTCCAAATTCCAGGAGCAATGTGATGGTGCCTGTTAGAAGCCAGTGGGACAAGTCGATCTGGAGTCCTCACCGAGCAATCCACGCTGCAGTTAATTTGCTGGCACACAATACTCACAGCAACAACCACACACACACACACACACACACACACACACACACAGCACACACACACACACACACACACACACTCGGCATTCCCTTCCCTTCTCTGTTGTTGATGGTGTTCTAAAACATAATGAATTTAAGATTCCATCAATTCCATCAATCATAACATGGAAACAGTCATGAAGATATTTTCGCTCCGTTTTGAAATCAAACTTGCACTTGGGGAAAAACAACACTGATGTTATTTTTTCTTCTTTACTTCTTCATAGTCTGTTTCACTGAACAGTCGTTTTGTCTAATTTTTGCCAAGCCGTTTGGTCATGGACTGTTGCCTGATTAAACACAAATAAACTTTCCTCATTCCTAATTGATTTCTTCGTTCTTCTCACACTGATGGAGTGCTCGAGGAAAGATATTACAGTACAATATGCCTATGTGGTTTTACAAAATGTTCTTCTTTTTGTACTTTTGGATGGCATATATATTGTTGGCGAGCCGGGGATCGGGTGAGAAGACCACTAGGGGGAAGCTTATCTCGGCTCCCCACCAGCTCGCATGGAATAATTCCATGGCGGCGGCGGGTCCTAACCAACCGTGGATGCCAATAACTCAACCTCGTTTGACTAGTGGTCTCCGTCTAATGGGTAACCGGTTTACCTATTGTCACGTGATTTAATTACCGGGGAACAATGCCTGGGTAGCGCTTGTTCAAACCGGATCACTTACGGGGATATGCAGCCGAGGCAATAACTGCCAAGAACGTACGCGCGGAAAAACGAGATGTTGGGAGGATTAAACGGTCCGGCTAGGCTGGATTGGACATGCTGAGATCATGAAGGAAAGACAAAAGGAGTCGGGGAACATTTCGACGAATAGTAATTTATCACAAAACAGGTGCAAGGAAGCGCGTGATGTGGCCTCATAAATAGATTTTTGTTGGTTGTCAAGCAGAGTAAAGAAAGGAATTTGTGGGTGCACACAAACAAGCAACTTAACAAAGCAGACACAGATCAGATTTAACGTGAAATAATAATAATAATAATCTTCTACAGTCGTTACCTTATGTGGACAGGCGCCAGGACACACACAAGCACACACAACACACACACAACACACACACCACAAACCACACACACACAGATTCGCCGATGAAGAGGAATTGAAGTGAGAGGAGAAGAGTTGAAGGCTATGTTCTGCTCGGTACCTTTGGCACGCTTGCCCGAACGCGCCACAAATACTTTGGGAATTGGCTCCGCGTGGTGCGGTACCCCCCTGACAGCTGGCGCGTTGTCTCTTGCTTCGTGGCAAAGCTTGTCCAGAGAATGCGACTGTGCGACGCTGAGTTGGGGGTGGAGTCAGCGTCGTGTGGGCGGGGAAGAGGAGGGGAAGTCGAGGTGATTAAGAAGGCAGAGACGAAAGTGATGACGACAGAAGGCGGTTGAAGTCCAACTTGAGCGGGGGCAGGCAGGGCATGAGAGAGATTGAGGCTCCCGCTGCGACGCTTTTATAGGCCCCGCGGTGCGGGGTGGAGGGGCCACCCCGAAACGCTGTTCATACCCCAGAAAAAAATTTCTCGGCCGCTCTGATTGGCCCCGACCCCCTGCGGCTGGCCGACCGCTGATGGCCGGAAACCGCAAACATTCCATTTTCCGGAAGATGACCCCAAGCCGCAAAATCATCCCGCTCCGACTTCACAGGCATGACACGAATCGCCCACACGCGAACTTCCGCGCGATGAATTGCTTGCACGAACCCCCGGGCCATCCCTGATGACCGGCCAAGAGTGCGTCGTCTTGCATGCCTGCTCGGGCGCCCTGACCAAGGCTGGTCCAATGTGCTGCTCCGTGTGCGCCACGTGGCTCCGAGCTGTACAACATAGCCTTCCGCCAAGATCGCAGCTTCGCTGGCCGTCGAGGCGAGAAGACGTTGCCGTCCATAGGGAACATCGCGGGCCACCAGCGAGGAAGCGAAAGGTACGATGTATGGCGAACCATGCACAGACAGTAAGATGTGTCCATTCGTGCCTTGCTCTGTACGAGAACAAGTGTCCGCGAACGATACATTCGGCCCTGCTCGCAACGATACAAAGTGTCGCGCGGTACAATTCGTTGTCTCCGAGCAACGTTCCGTACAGTGCGCTGTTGATCCACCATTACGCACCTGGCCAGCGGCTAGCGTTTCGTCCGATTCTGCTATCGTGTGCGTGGGGCGACACGCCGATCGATATAATTTAGTTCAGAAATTGTTGAAGTACGTTCCGCCCATATCATGCACAATCGTGGCGTGGTTGTCGTTTTACTATTCCCGGCCTCATGACGATGTAGCTCTTGCACCAAGCACTAGCCACGCTCTTGCCGATATTGGGTCATTTGCTTCTGTGTTGTGCATAAACACCAAATACCGTACAGCCTCTTAAGAGATATTCATTATATGCCTTTTCAATGCAACCAGCAATCTCCCCCCAGATCATCGGATCGAGTCGATCATCTTGAGCTGCCGAGCATATTGTATAACTCGCTCGCAAAAGTTGGTTTGAGGGATCGCTTGAGGACGGGAGCTCTGCGCTGTTAATACGCGTGCGGTGGCTGTTATTCGAGGTATCAATGGTTTTTCCTCGCAGCATGCTGCACGTGTTGGCCTGCGAAGAGGACCCAATCAGATTTACCTCAGAAATAAGCAGAAAAGAAGGGGAGGAATGAAGTCAGTATGTAAGCAAACCTACTATGAGAATCCTCGCAATTGCACGTCCCGTTATCCCCACTAGACAAAAGGGATATGGAACTATCTACACCAGTGTTTCTCAACCTTTTTTGTCCACGCCCACTTGATTTCAAAAAAAATGTACGCCCCACCATGATTGGAGACACTACAGTATATACTACATATAATGGAATTCCCCCTTGAACGAAAGCGGTCATAATGAGTACGCGTTGAATTATCAGGGCACACCTGACCGGCGGATTGGCCTTAACAAGGGCGCGGTTGAACAGTTTTTAGTTATGTGCTATTAGGCATCAGTCGGCAGCTTCAAACTTTGAAAATTTGAAATGCAAAGCTATGAAGCGATCATATGTTGATTCATTCATTTGAATCCTCATGCCCCCACCTAAATATTAGCAACGCCCACCCTTGAGAAACACTGATCACATGTATATTAATGGAATATAACTTGTCCTTTGGGACCACTGTATGTTGGATGCATGCGGTTCTGAGAACGCAACAATTTAGCATATATATATTATATATAATTATAATATAACATATGTATATATATACACACACAAGTATATATATATATACAATATATATATATCCTATACATATACATATATATATATATATAATATTACATATACCATAATGATACCCACCACACACACGAGAGAGGTTATACTCACTTGCCTAAGCTGTCTTGCTTGGTTTGAGTCTCACCCCAGCTATAAAACTATCATCCCAGTGTTTTGTGTTCAAGCAGGGTGATTCATCAATGTGTGGTGTTATGAACCTCGGATGACATTTTTAAACTGGCATCCTGTCTGTCGGCATTAGTTGGTGGACGTTAATAGATGATCGCGTTGTCCTTCCGTGAAGGATAGGCGAGCATCGCCGGCAATCTGGCTAAGTCCAAATTCCTGCCTAAACTACTTGCTGGGAAGGCAATGTGAGTACTGGCAGCATAGAAACCAATTGTTCCAAATTTGCATAAAAAGCACCAAATTGGTACACATTAATAATACCTATTTATGCCCTAGGTATCAATATCAAGCACAATCTCGGGTGCTCCATATCTAGAATTGTTCGGAATACATTATTCG
>CM068963.1:14770094-14790847 GCA_035128595.1 Eptatretus atami
TTGCTGCTTCAGAGGAGGAACAATTGCAGCTGGCACAGTGTGATCGACCAACATTGGCCCAACAGTGCAGGCCATTCTTGTTGGAGAAAATTGTTTGAGCATCAGCTAAACTTTGGTCCATCGTTGGCAGAATAACATGCAACATTGATCAGACATTGGCTATATACACAAGGCCAGCCGTGTCTTTCAATATAAAAGGCAATGTTTGCAATGTGCATATGGCCAATCACCACAATGCCAACCCAACCCCAACCAAAGTCCAATGAGTTGTGCTCGCTGGGAATTTTTTTTACTGAACAACAATAAAATATTTTTTAAAATATGTAATTCTGTTCATACAATATATATTTTTGACAATGTGTCAACATTCTGATCACTCGGTGCGAATGTAGAGATGTAGATATGAGAGAGGATAGGTGCCTTACTGAGCATCCACGGATTCCAGGTAGGATGAGCAGAAAGGCAGGCCGACCACGCAGAACACGCTTATGGTGATAACATCGTCGAAGGACACAATTACAGGTGTCCGACGCTCAGCGTAGAAAGGTGGGAAGCTGTATCTGATCCCCATTCCTGGTGTGTCGAAAGTTTATTTGAGAGATCAAGCATAAGAGCAGATGCATGGTATTCCCGTGTTTGACTGACTCTATATTAGTACAAGTGTCTTCAATAAGTCCATACCAATGGGACATTCATTAAAACCAACCTCCGGAATTTTCTTTTTTAATCGAAAAGTACAGAAGGGTACAACTCAGTCATTCAAAACGACCTTATTTTCAAAAGGGATGGGAATAAGAGTGAACCACAATGCAGTGCTGGTTTGCATCACATGTAAATCAGATTATCTCACCTTGATGATCGTTAATGAGGAAGCTTTGTTTTCGTTGATGAGGCAGCAATCCAACGTGGACGTGGTAGTTCTCTTGAGACTAGTTTGACTTCCTGAAGATTACAATCCATATATGTAACACTTTCTTTGAGGTTTAACCTCACCTTGAGGCCATCGCTACACCCTCTATAATATGACATTATCCTTATTCTTTGCTGATGGTGTTTCTTTGTCAGAGCAAATAACCAGTCAAGAATGTTGAGCGTATCGAATGACTGAAAATTTAAAATCTCATCTCTTGCTCACTGGTGTTATGTATGCATTCAAAGCTGCTGAAGAAGTAAGTTGATCAAGACGAATATCGAATCATCGAAAGAAAAAAATTAATTGTCCTTTTTCTTTTTCATTCGTATAAACTTTTGTCGATCTGCAAATTGGACTCCACACATGCTTGACATTAGCATGAAGCGTATCAAATTAGTGTTTATGATCAGTTCACTTTACACTTTGTTGTATTAAATACATTGTAAGAATAACGGCATGAACTTCATGTATTTTAAAATATATCAATCTACAATGATATTTAAACCACGAGAGTAAATCACTTGTTCACTTTTCTATCAGCATTCTTAATCTCACAGTATTTATAATATCTCGAACCTTGTCACTTAAAGGCGGATTGAAAAGTCAATGATGTGCTTTGAAATAGCTACATAAATCAGTGTGATGAGAAACCTCATTTGTATAAGCAGTGATTAAAACTTGCTATGGAAGGTTGTAATCTACGGAAAGGTCTATAACATCAAGGGTCAAACCCCTGCACTGTGTCTATCATGAGACTCACCAGCTCGTCCAGTGGAACACACAGTCACAACACAAGTAATGTAATCTCAGTCCAGTCCCTCAGAGTAAATGATTCATCAGAATGCATTAACCATGATTTTTATACACTTCACATCCGGCCTGTAATCTATCAATCAAAGCTGTTTAAAGTAACATTTGCATATGGGACTTCCTTGTTGAAAATGCTCGGTGTTTGAAGCTCCCACAGCCTGTACATAGTCGATTACATCAGCAAGCTTACTGTCAGAATCCTCGGGATGGCAAGGTACGTGGATCTTTATCCAAAAGGTTTATGCTATTCAGTCTGAAATGACTATGTAGCATCATAAAAAATGGGGTTCTTCATGCATTTTAACTTTTTTTTTACCCATAATTGTATATCCGAATATGTTTGGTTGACGTCATGTTTATGATTTCTCATGTAAAAAAATATTTTTCCAACCAGACATGTTTACATTCTAAGGAACATCTGAAGGATCATTTAGAGATTTATTGCATAAAATTCATTCTTGGATTCGATAACAACACTGAAACTAAATGGCAAAGATAAATCCAACTTTAGCAAACTTTTCCATCGCTCCATCCCGCCAGTCCCTGCAACCAGTGTCAATCTAGTGATGCGTGAATGTTCGCCAACATTAAAACAACAACCGAAACAGGACCCTTTATACATTATACTCTCCACAATATGTGGTGGCCTCTTTGCTGAGATCCACTCGCTTTGACTGATCCACTTATCTTGGACTAAATCATTCAGAACAATCTTCGGCACCGTTCTTTCCTGAACGTGATAAAATACAATCAGCGTGCGATACAAACATAATGACCTATTATTTATACTTTATCCCGAGCGGGAATATTTAAAACTTGTATTGCAAAAAGGGTCATGACCCACGTCCCTGGCGTAAGTAATTGGACGGTGCGTCACAATGATGTTATAAGACTGCAAGGGGTTATTACGTGCCACACAGGTATCGAGCTTGCATTTCACAGAAAGGGTTGGAAATTAGAACACATTGCTAAAATAAGATCGTGGTTTGAGGGTTACATCAAACGTACAGCGTTAGCACGCTCCGTACAGTAAACTGAAATGCTATACCTTGTCCGATTGTCTGCGTGCAGGTCACAGAGTGGATTCGTAACGTGTCCAGGGGTCTCTCCAATGCCTATCTGGTACTCACCCTTTGCTGTCTCATTTGGCTGGCAGGTAAAGTGCCACTGCTAAGTTCTGTGTTGGTGTGTGTGTGTGTGTGTGTGTGTGTTGTGTGTGTGTGTGTGTGTGTGTGGTGTGTGTGTGTGTGTGTGTGTATATTAGCAAATGACCACAGGGCTGTTTGTAAGATCATTTCTTCCAATGGAGTTGGAGAATATTTATGGAGTTTGCTCGGAATGTCCATTGACAACATAATTACGAACTCTTTAAGACTGGCTCAGGTTTCTCAATGAGGCAAATTGATAAGGTAACTAGAAAGCATTTCAAAATGCAAAGCCATCCTCAACGCTTTGGATTCGAACTAAACTTGACTAAAACAACAGATGAAATTTTCTTTTAAAATTTATTAATTGTGTTCTTTCTTCTGTCAGTGTGTGTTCTCCAGCACACACACACAGGCATATTTGTATGTATGTGTATATATAATATATATATATATATATATATATATATATATATATAATATATAATACATATATCTCATACACGCACACACATAAATTTGTGTGTGTTGTGCGCCAGTGTGTTTCCTCCGTAACTCCCAAAAAAACATTATTGAAGAAACAATTTTTTTTAACTTAAATCTTCAACTAAATGCTTATAAAATTGTAATTTGATAACAAAAATTAGAATTGAATCTTAATAAAATGAATTCTACTTTGTGGTAAATCATGACAACACGACAACACGACAACTCACGTATTTATCCTCAGTTAAAACAAGACTGTCTCGAAAGCGATGTGTGTGCGAGGCATTTTGAATTGCACAGCGGAGTTGTTTTGAATGATGTGGAGGTGAGGTCTTAATAACATGGCGATTACGTAGTGGTGAGGTATCAATATCAAGTGGTTAGGTGTTTTCAGTAACGTGGCGGTGAGGTGATTTGAATTACGTGGCGGTGTTTGTCCCACTGTTGCAACTTATGGTGAGGTGAGCGATGCAAGCGGATCCACGCGAGTATATATGTAATGCATATATATATATATATATATACATATATATTATTGTTACGCTTCTCGGAACCATATGCAATAATATACAGTTGTCCCAAGTCAGTTATTCATTAATATACGTGTAGTTGGATCCCTTCCTTGTGTAGTGGGAAGACACAAGGGTGCGTTGTGATGGGCTTTAGTTCGATTATTAAATCATTTTTTCCCTTTTATTTTATCCCCACTCCATTTTCATTTCTGAGGAAAAATCCACGACAACCCACGGTACCTCCCCAACAATCGCTTCTGAGCAAAATCACAACGTGCACCATGGAGTAGACGGGGCTTTGAGTATTCCACCGTCTACTCCAAACCAGAAGTGGGCGGTGGATCACGTTCGTTTTGCACCCAGGTGGGTGGGCCAAACTAGCGTCTGGCCGAAACCCCGCCAGAAAGCGCTTATCACATGAAGGCCCGGTCCAATCGGGATGCTCGGATCGGACGATGACATCGTTTCGCCATGGCTCCTCCCCAGCTCCGTGATCTATAAAGTATGGAGCAATCCTCAGAGTTGGGTCGAGTTGGTTTTGCGGGTCGTTGAGAGGTCGAGTTAGAATTGCGAGTTGTTTGGTCGTTGAAGAGAATGCAATTGGAGAGGTTGAAGAGAATTGTGTGAAATTGTCCTGCTGCCTGGCTCTGCTTACATCTCGCCTTGACGGCCCGCCAACTGTACTGGTCCTCGCCCACACGACCTCGACCAAGCCTCTTATCTGGTCCTGCCAACTGCTCATCTTTCGCCTCTTTGGACTCCACCAGACACGATTACCACGCGTGCGGCGGTGGACTGAACCACACAACTTTTGTCGGGTGCCTCACCACGGAGCGTCCCTTCCCTCGAAACGCTCAGGTACCAAAAACTGTGACCTCAACTCCCTCCCTCCCTGGCTGCAAAAGTCCTTTGCTTTTCATTGTGTTTAATTCGTCTGAGTGTGTTGGCGCCTGTCCGTTAGATAAGCCTGTATAAGATCTTCATTGTTGTTGATTGTTATTGCTTTTATTAATCTCGCATCAAGTCTGCACTGTGTCCGCTTTTGTAAGTTGCTTGTAAAATTGCCGCACCACACCTCTTCTCATCTTCCCCTGCATTACATACCGAATAAACCTTTTGTTTGTGCCACATGCTTTTTCCCGCCTTATTGTAAATATATAATTGTAGGAATGTTCCCAGCTCGTCTTTGTCTTTTCCTCCATTGGCCAGCATGGTTGAAACTGAGTTTGCCGGGTCTTTATCCCGATAATCCGTTCCTTCTAGCCGGTACGTCCTTGGCAGTGCCGCTCGACTGCATCCGATCCGGAAAGGTAGTCGGTAGTGTGAGAGTGATCCGGTTCGGCAAGGCGTACCGAGGGCGTGGATCCCCGGTAGTCGAAACCATGTGGTTAATTCGGTAACTTGATACTAGACAGGAGGACCCTATGCACGCGGTTGAGGTATTGGCGTCCACGGTCGGTTAAGCGACCCGCCCCGTCAAGGAATTATCCGTGAGCGACGGCCTACAATTCCGGGGAGTCTGGTGGGAATCGACGTACTTTCCGGGCACCTAGTGTCGTTCTCTCCGCTAGATCCCCGGCCGCAAAAAAAAAAAAAAATATTGTTGCGAATTCGCCCCGCCAACGTGCGACGCCGCGTACCTCCAATGCAACCGCGTCGCCCACCGCGTCGGACAATTCAGTTGTGACTTTCTGAACCACGCCAGAAAACCAGTCACCGGTGAGCTCTTTTAACCTCAACACCGCCCAGTCCGCATTCTACCCGCGCGAAATAGGGTCAATCGCCGAATATCGATATACCTAAGTACTCGCGCGGTAACCTACCGAGGGCCGTACCTCGACGCAGGTCGGCTTGTGACACGAACCCTTAAGCGGTCCATTTCCGTTCTACAGCGAAAACGAGCGGGTATTTATCGCCGACCTCGCCGGATCCGATTCTTCTTACCGGGTGTTCAAAACCCAACTAATTATTCCACAATGCAAGATGGCACTTTCAATGGGAAAGTACGCAACAAGACGCGGGACATTTCACAAGCACATTTATTACCATTAAGCACACGTATACAAGCAAGGCAGTCATGCAATATTCAGAAAAAGCATTACCACCGACTATAAGCAAGGATCAATGTACAGGCACAGTTACTTAGACAGGTCTACTTGGCAGATGGCGCCACAACATTCACTCAAAAGTTAACGGAAAGAACCCCTCACAGGCAAGGAGGTAGACAGGGTCCGTGGACGCTTTATGACCGTGAAGCTTTGGCTGACCGAATGGGCCACGAGACCGTGGCAGGTTACCTGCCCCTCTCTTGCGTGGCCGGCGAGCTCTCTCCGGCGCTCCTGCGCCGGACGCGCAGGTTCGCCGCTACACACAGCCAGCAGAGCTGCGCCTCCAGTCCGCGTCTCCGGTGCGTCGCCCGGACTCGCCACCGGCCCACGCCTCCAACGAAACAGGTCGCTCCACAGGAACCACGAGCCAGAACCACAGGAGAGAGCTGAACCACAGGAGGAGAGCTGAACCACAGGAAGGAGAGCTGAACCACAGGAGAGAGCTGAACCACAGGAGGAGAGCTGAACCACAGGAGGAGAGCTGAACACAGGAGGAGAGCTGAACCAAGGAGGAGAGCTGAACCACAGGAGGAGAGCTGAACACAGAGGAGCGAGGACCAGACGATGAACCACCAAGCAAGAGAGAGAGCAGCGAGAGCATGAACCAAGAGAGAGAGAGAGCAAGCCTCGTGTGCGGTCCGCCTTAAATAGCTCGGGGCTCCGCCCTTCGCCCCACCCCGTTTTTGGCTCCACCTTCCTTCGAGGCTTTTCGAGAAGTGTCTCGAAAAGGGGCGTTCCTCAACTCCGACCGCCTCACGCCTTGCATCCACCAATCCGTGAGCGAGCGGCCTCGCCCCTTCCCGTCACCACCAGCTGTGGGAGAAAAAGGCGGGAAAACCCACATGCTTCACTGGAGGTGTTCTTTGCCTCGCGCTTTACGCCCGCGTTCTCGGACCCTTTCACAGACGCGGAAAGGGTCGTAGCGTGGTCTGTGAGGATGGCGTTCCAAGCTGGCGTAGTGGCGAAGATGGCTAAATGGTCGTGGTGTTGTGGCGTTGTGGTAGCGTGCTTGGCGGTGTGGCGCACTTGGTGGTGGTTGTTGTTTGCGTTGAGGTTTGTTGCAATGGTGGTTCAAAATAACGATAGATGAAGAAAAACATTATCTCAAAGGGTCGCAGCCCGATGAATCACGAAAAATCCCTCTAAACAACGGTGGCGGAAACCTATCTGAACATAAACTTAGCGGCATAACTGATCTGAGGACCTTTATGGTGTTCTGGCAAATTTCCACAGCCGTAACACTACCCCTCCCCTTTTTACAGACTCGTCCGAGTCGTTCCAAATTTTCGTGTGCCATCATGTGTAGTTCTCCCCTAGTACGTTTTACCTTCGGATCCCTGAGTGCGGCATTCAGTGTATTCGTGTCCCCAAAATAAATAACCTACGGGCTGAGTAACTAACTAAACAAACCCACTCATACAGACGACTTAAATAAATTGCCGGCGCTAAGACTCACATGCCGGGGGCGCAAAACACATTACAATTACATCTTAACCTTACAATTTTTACACGAAACCATGTGCCCTGGATCTATGGACTCTTCGGGAAGAAAACCAAGAGTCACAACCGCTGCAGGTGACAGAGCATGTGGCCGGCTGCTCATACGCAGCCAAGGCCTCCCCCTTGAATGAACTCACTGAAACAAAAACGTGCACGGGCCGCCAGTGCAATCCTGTGTTGCAGCTGCCAACAGGGTAGTCCTGCAACTTGCGCGATGATCCTGGCGCACATGGTAATGACAGGGGGGGGGGGGGAATGCAAAACAGAACAGGGGCAGCAGGCATGGGTCATAGCATGGCAAAATAAGGCCGTTGTAGCAAAAACAGCCGGCAGCTGAAGTGGCCGGCACAGGCCTTGCAGCAAACAGCCAGTAGATGATGAAGTGGCCGGCACAGGCCTCGTAGCAAACAGCCAGTAGACGATCCGACCGGCACAGGCCTTGCAGCAACAGCCAGCAGATGAAGTGGGCCGCACAGGCCTCGTAGCAAACAGCCAGCAGACGAAGTTGGCCAGCCTCTTGCCTTGAAATGGAGGTTGGTGGAGGGAGTGCGGTGTGCTGGCCACTCGGAAGGCGGCTCGGACCTACCCTACTGTCTCCCTCCCAACCTATCGCCTTTGCCTGTCTCTGTCCATACCCACCCCTTAATTTGAAAACCAATTTAGCCCCAACTTATTTTTTTGGTTTATTTTTATTTATTAAATTTTTTGTTTTATTTTTATCTTTACTTCCCCCACTATAAATCGTCCCCTAACCCCCTTTACAGTCTCTGTTCGGCTAACCTATCCTGTCCTAGCCTACTCTCAACCCCCTACGTTCCCTTCCTGGAGGGGAGTAAGGGAGAGCTAGCGTCCTGTGTCGAGGGCCAACGAAAGCCTCAGAATGGCCTCCTCAGATCTCAGCGATCTTTAACCAAAGTGGGTCCAGCGGCCCACCACGAGAGCGAAGGATGGATGTGCGGAGGGGTACACTTCCTATCTACCCTAACATTTATTCCTTAAACTACCCCGGGCTTTCAACAAGCGCCTCTCGCTTAAACTATCGGTTCTACCAACCAAGATTCCCATCGCCTGTGTTGGTGTTCCCCACAATTTTGGCCATGCCCTCGAATTTTCCCTCGTCCCCTTGCACGGTTTCGTGGCTTGGGACGCGTGCTCCCTTTGGCAGGAACTACCTCTGCCGATTCTCAAACAATGGCACCCCCGGGCACTACACTGCCTCCGAGCCTACCAGCTCCCTAAACTGGGGAGTGCCCTCCCTGCGCACTCCCCCTCAACGCTCACGTGGCAGGCTGGCGCCCCGGGCCCCTTCCCTGGGTACCCGTGCCCAATGCACTGCCCACGCGGCCTATGGCGGCCCGGGCCCCGCATCAGCGGGTCACCCGTGCCCACTACGCTATCCCGGCCCCCCATGGGCCCTTGGCCTACTGCGGCGACTAGCCGGTGCCAGGGTACCCACTCAGCGATACTCACCGTTCGTAGCCACGGCTCCCAACCCGTCAACAGGGCTCCTGCACCCCTCCAAGCGGTATCGAGCCTACGTTCACCAACAGCAAAATGACCTCCATTTTGTCAATTTGACTAACCCACTAACTCACATTACACTGACCCCGGGTCCCTTGGGTGGGAATCACTCCTCCCCCCAATCACTCATCGCACCATGCATTCCCCATTCACTCCATTCACTCAGACCCGCTGGCCTCACTCACTCATCATGTTTCCTCTTCACTCTTCAACTCACACATCGCTGATCACTGCCATTCCGCTGACTACATCCCTTAACTAACTCGTGGCCCTCGTCATCCCTTACACTATAGCACGTTGCTTTTAACACTACATAGCTAAGCTACGTCCCCTCTGCACATTCACAGTCGTCCATGTCCTCAAAAAATAATCCCATATTCATTTTTTTTGCAGGTCTTCCACCCCTACTAGGCTCGTGAACTCGTAGCAAGGCTCTGCGAGCCTTGCGCCTCTGCGGGAGCGGCTGTTCCAGCTCCGGCTCCTCCGGCAAGACATATCCATGAGGGCGTAAGATCGCCCTTGTAAGGTCTCAGGCGGTCCCGTGGACGATCCGGGGAAGGGCTCGTGGTCCCATTTTAATTTTAGGACCACGTCACTGATTTGCGCAAGGACGACCCCCGGGCCCTGCCAAGGTGAGGTGAGCTTCGGGCATCTGCCCTTCCTCCTCCGGGGGTTGAAGAACCAAATCTTCAACCGCCGGTGGGTACTCGCTCACCTGGCTCGGTGGTCGTACCTGCGCTTCATACTTTTATACCCGCCTGTTGGAGCTGGGTGGCGAGCAAAGGCATGGACTTTCTCCATGCCCTCCTCCCAACCGACGGGCATAGCCCTCCCCCGGGGGTCTGTCAGGACGCTCAGCGTCGGACCGCACAGCAAGTCGAGGGGCCTCTCAGCTCCCGTCCGTACATCACAGCGCCGGACTACAGGCAGTAGCCCCATGTTGGGACGCGCGATAAGCCATCAGGAGATACGGGAGATGTTCGTCCCAGTCCTCCTGATTAGTGGTGGTGAAAGGGCCAATTTTTGGACCGGGTTCCTATTGAACCTCTCCACCATGCCATCAGATTGTGGTCTCAGGGGCGTTGTTCGGGTCTTTCGAATTTCTAGGAGTCTGCACACCTCCTTTAGCAATTCACTCTCAAAATTTCGCCATTGGTCGTGGTGCAGCTCCTCCGGATTCCATACCGACATGCAAATCCTTCCACGAAGGCCCTTGCACACGACCCCAGCTTCCTGGTTTGGAAGCGGCAAAGGCCTCCAGCCATTTTGGTGAAGTAGTCATGATCACGAGGATGTATTTATTACCTTGGCGAGTGGGGGGCAGTGGTCCCAAAATGTCCATGGCCACTCGCTCAGGGGGCCCAACCTGGATGTAGTTGGAGTGGGGCCCTCATCCTCCGTGGCGGTCCCTTTTTGGCAGTACAGGCGTCGCATGCTCGACACCAGTTCTGTACATGCGGCCCCATGTTAACCCAATAGAAAGCCGGCGGACCCGAGATTTTGTTTTGGTCCTGCCCAAATGGCCGCCGGCGCGGGTACCGTGCACCTGCTTCAGAATTTGGGTCTTAAACCCATCAGGGACTACTACCAGCCAAGAAGTCTTTTCTGAGGGAATCTCCACCACTTGCGATACAAGATGTTATCCCTCATTTCTAGGTCCTCCACTGAGCCCAGTACACTTTTTGTTCGCGCTACGAGTGGGGTGATCTCCTCCCCACTGGGTCTCTTGTTTTCTTGGACCCACTTGTACACTGGCCCTATCACGGGGTCTTCCTGCTGGCCGTGCTCCACGCCAAACGCCAAATTCCTCCCCGCGGTTAGTGGCAAAGTTGGGCCTACCACCCGGGCCGCACGGGGCTGGAGTTTCTGGGAGGTGTCCGCCAATGGTCCCTCCTCATGCCTCGTGCAATATTTGCAGTTTTCTCCCAGACAGGGACGTCGAGAGAGCGCATCGGCCATTCCCATGAGCCTTACCGGCTCTATGGGCCACACTGAAATCGCACTGCTGCAACTTTTCCAACCACCTTGCACATCTGGCCCTCCGGTTCCTTGAACATAAGAGCCATTGCAAGGAGGAATGGTCAGTTCGAACCAAAAATTTCCTCCCGTATAAGTAATGGGTGGAAAATGCTCACCGCAGACAGCATAGCCAATAGCTCCTTGCGAGTAACGCAATAATTTCGTTCGGGCCTACTCATGGCCCGACTGTAATACGCGATCACTCTTTCCACGCCCCCCTGTGTCTGAGACAAGACTGCTTCCCAATCCGTCCTGGCTTGCATCCGTGTCCAGGGTATACATCCGTCATCGGCGGGGTACGCTAAAACGGGTGTGGATGTCAAACACCCCTTTAATTTGAGGAAGGCCTGCTGGCATTCCTCTGTCCAATGAAATCTCAACCCCTTCTCCGTTAACCGGTGGAGGGGCCTGGCTATCGCCGCAAAGTTTGCCACGAAGCGCCGGTAGTAGGAGCAAAGACCAAAAAAACCGTACCTGTTTAACATTTGTAGGTACGGGCCACTCCTCTACCGCGGTAATTTTCCCTGGGTCGGTTTTCACCCCTTCGGGCCTATTCACGTGTCCGAGATAGGCCACTTCTGTCGCGAACAAAGTGCATTTCTTCGGGCTCAACTTTAGCCCTGCCTGCCTGAGGCGCCCAAACACCTGGGTCCAAATTGGCTATTGCCTGGTAAAATGTTTCTCCGCGTGTACCAGGACGTCATCCCAGGTACACCAGGCATGATTTCCATGGCATGCCGCCCAGCACACGCTCCATCAGTCTTTCAAAGGTGGCGGGGGCGTTACACAAACCGAACGGCATCACAGTTAACTGATACAGTCCCTTCCCTGTAGAAAATGCCATTTCTCCTCCCCGTCTTATCCATCTCCACCTGCCAATACCCACCCACTCTTGAGGTCCAAAGTTGAGAACCATTGGAGCCTGAAAACGGCGTCGAGGGTATCGTCAATTATCGGCCAGGGATAGGAGTCTTTGAGTGTCACATTGTTCAGCTGGCCGATAGTCCACGCAGAAATGCGTGTCCCATCCTTCTTTTAACCAGCACAACCAGTGACATCCAAGGACTCCCCGAGGGTTCAATGACACCTGCATTGAGCATCTTTTCTACCTGTTCATCAGCCTCCTCTCGCTTGTTCCATGGGAGCCGTCGAGCAGGCTGATGGACAGGCCGGGCCCCATCGGTGTGGATCTGATGTTGCACCAGTCTCATACTTCCAATATCCTGTGACAAGGAGAAGATTCCCATATGACGGTCGACCAGTTTGTGTAAGGCCTCCCGCTGGGCATCCTCAAATCTACACTACTCCGATTTACCATCTCGCAAATGGCACCGGGCCAATTCCTAACAAAGTCTGGAGACCCCTCGGGGCCGGTCCGGCTCGATGTTATCGTCCCTCAGCTCTGCGACTTCTATCACTGGGGTGCAATCTGCCACCTTCGTGCCCCGTTTGATAGTGCGTGGTTTCCGTGCTAACATTTATTACCCGAACGGGCACGATAGGCCCGTCGGTGTTTACTAGGTTACGGCCCACGACTAAACCCGAGGTTGATTGCCCTGCCAGTAGTTCCGCCAGGCTGCAGGAGCCCTGCCAAGTTGGGTGTGCCCGCCACCGGGCCGGGACCACCGCCTCGGCACCCGGGGAATGACCACGGAGTCGGGAGCCTCCAGCTCCACCTCTCATCCGTGCCCACACCCCCTAATGGCAATTCTCACCACCCAACTGCATGACTCCTCTGCCCAAGTCGATTTTGCAACCACGGCAGTCAGCACATCCAACCCTATTAGACATGGGTCGCACACCTTCGCCACCCAAACCTCATCTTCGTTTTAACAGTGCCCAATTTAAAGGACACGAAACCACGTCCTATGATGGGGGGCCGTTGCCCCCGGTAGCTTGCTGCAGCAAACTATGATTTTGCAGACTGTGGATCTCATTCCAACCGTCTACACTCAAATCAAGGACCACAGGGCTGATGATCGTGGCGCTTTGCTCCTGTGTCCACAACGGCGTCTACCCCTACGCCGGCAATTTTGCACCGAATTGTCAAACTACCATTGCCAATTTGGCCACAATTGATGACCTGTCGCAGCTCTGAGGCTCTTCTCCATCTGGGTCTGCCGAACACGGCCCTCCATGCTCGCACTTTTAGTTTCCCTGACTGGTGGGGGTGATGCGTGTGGCCTGGCTATTCCTATCGGCCCGGGGCGGAGTTGGTGGTCTGGGGGGCCGTGGCTCATCCCTGCGTGGGGCCCTTCCCTGCGCGGGCGTTACACTCCCGCCGCAGGTGGTCCCTTGCGCCACAATTATAACACCTCTCTGGTAAGGTGTCTGCCTCCGGTACGTCGAATTGTACCCCCCCTCGTTCCGAATTGGGGTAGCCCTGATGGCCCATCCCTGCCCTTCCTGGGACCGACCGCCTCGGCCCAGATCTTGCCCACTGGCTATCGACCGCGTTCTGGACCATCCTCTCGATGCGTGCCTGGTCGCCCAGGTCGCTCCGGCTCCCAGCGCACCGTCGTCCACGGGGCCCACCTGCCGGATTGCTACCGCATGTCGCCCGGCCCCTCCAACGACGCTTTTGCTGCCTCCCAACAGGCTGCAGTATCAGCCGCCTTCTGGAGGTTTCTCCGGGCGCCATACGGTCACATCGCCCCGACATCGGTGCCCCTATCGCTCGGAGAAAATGGTCCAGGGCAAGCTCCTCCCGGTGCTCCGGCGGCATGTTGGCATGCGCAATCCCATCGAGCGGCGAATATCGCTGTGGCCAATTCTCCCAATGATTCCTGGGAGCGTCGTTTTGCGCCCACTGAGCTGAGCTTTAACTAGCTCGCTCTGCTGGTCCATGCCAAATCGTTTTTTTTAGGGCCGAATGAGGTCCTCAAGTGTCACCCCTTCCCTAGGTATCGTGGTCAAGACCTCCAATGCCGCACCACGCAGGGCCGCCGTGAGCTGCGCCACGCCCTGCACCTCGTTCCAGCCATTGCCTCTGGCCACGCAGTGGAACTGGGCCATATACGCCCTCAGGTCCGTCTTGCCATCGTACGGAGGCAGCGGCACCCTTGTCCTTTTGAGGTCCCCCCCTCCAGTTCCCGAGGGACTCCTGGAGGGGTGGACCCCCCAGCCCCCATGGTGCCCCACCCCCGCAGGGCCCGAGCCATTTGCCCGGGGAATCTACTACCCCGTCCGTGTCTGTGCGTGCTCCGCACCGTCCCGCTTACTCTCCCATGCATCAGACTCGCATTCTGCACACCCACGGAACAGTCATACTGGGGGCCCGCATTAGGCCAAAAGACCCCGCGGCCTCTACCCCCCCCCCCCAAACTCGGCATGCACACCCCCGCGTCGTGCAACCCTCTTACTCGCCTAGCGACACCGGCCCACCTGGCCACGAATCTGCCTCGAGGGAGCGGTATCCTCTCCCCGCTGTTTCCGAGAGAGGGAGACCCTCTTCCACACTGGTCTCAAACACATTTCGCCAGCTTCAATCTCCATATCCTCTATTTCCCCTCCATTACTTATTTAATTTCTCCCTTCTCCGTTTTCTTCCCCTCTTGCGCTCTCTAACGATAGCTTTCCGAGGCTCCCTTTTACCTGCCGCCACCCTCCTGTTTTCTCCTGCTATTTTCTTCTTGCGTCGTTTTAAGCTTGCGCTTCCGTCTTTGCTTCGTGTTCTCTACCCGTCTTCCCAGTTCTTTGTCTTTTCCTCGGCTTTCCGCTCCATTCCTTGACCATTCTTCGTCATCATCTTCATGTCTCTTTTTACACTCATCCTTCACGGCTCCAATCCTTTTGTGCTCCCTTTTTACCTCCTGTCCCAGCTTGTCAACTCTCTCCGTCAGTGATTTGATGTCTTTCTCACAATCCTGCCTTCACGACATCCAATCCCTCTCTTACTTTCCCTGCTCTTTCTTTAATTGTTTCTATCGTCGTCGTGTTTCTTCTTCATTTTCCCCCTTTATTTCGTCTTGTCCTTCTTTTTACTTTTTTCATTCCTTGTCCTAATTTGTCTATTCTTGCACAGCCGTTTTTATTTCGTTTGCCATTTCTTTCCTTATACCGCTTTCATCGCGGACTGACCTCTTTTACTTTTTCTTTCAACCCGTTCACCTCCGCTCGTATCGTGCCAGACCTCCTCTTTCATTCGTTTTTCACCTTTTCCAAGCTTCCCTGCAGGCCTATACCCATTCTCATGCATCTCACCCCGTATTTCTTAACATTTCTTCTTTCTTCGTTTTGCCGTTGCTTTCATTTCTTTTTTCATATCGTTTTCCATCCTGCATGCATTTTCATTTATTCCGTTTTTCATTTGTGCATCTCCCCTCTCATTGCTGTGTGATCATCTCCACCTTTTGCGTGATGCCGATATGCCGTTCGCTGGACCGATCACCATTGCGGTCGTGTTTCGTTGGGGGCCGGGAGGGGGAAATTTGACGGAGGTGGGAGGGGGGTGTCACTACCCCGCGGCCTCTGCCGCTGCGCCTATTTCGGGCTCTGCGTCGCTTGCGGGGGGAATTGCTCCTGCACGGAAATGTTCCTGTCGGGGGATTTCATCCTGGGCATGGATTCTACATTTCTAAATCCCCCGGCACCCGTTCGGCCTGAAAAGCCACCTTGTTTCGTGGAATTTATTTTTAAATTGCTTGAAATTTGATCTGGAACACGGAGGGTCGCTCCACTCTGGTCCGGTTCCGTTTATTTAGTTTGTATCCCACTCCTGACACCACTGTTGTGAATCTGCGTGCGACTGGCCGCGTACCTCTAATCGTAACCCGCGTCGCCCACCGGTGCGACAATTCAGTTCGTGAACTTTCTGGAACCACGCCAGAAACCATCACGGGTGAGCTTTTAACTCACACAGGCAGTCCGCATTTACCCGTTGCGAATAGGGTCAATCCGAATATGATTATACCCTAATAACTCGCGCGGGTAACTACCGAGGGGCCGTTACCTCGACGGCAGGTCCGCTTGGGACACGAACGGCCTTAAGCGTCCGTTCCGCTTCTACAGCCGATAACCAAGCGGGTATTATCGCTGACGCTCGTGCCGGATCGATTTCTTTACGGTGTTTAAAACCCAACTAATTTTCCACGATTGCAAGGATGGCACTTTCAATGAGGGAAAGGACGCAACGAACGGGGAACATTTCCAAGCACATTTATTACCATTAAGCACACGTATACAAGCAGGCACAGTCATGCAATATTCAGAAAAAAGGCACATTAACCACCGACTATAAGCAAGGATCAATGTACAGCCACAGTTACTTAGACAGGTCTACTTGGCAGACCGGCGCCACAACAATTTCACTCAAAAGTTAACGGAAGAACCCCTCACGCAAGGAGGTAAGACAGGGTCCGTGGACCTTTATGACCTGACGTGAGCCTTAGCTGACCCGAATGGGCCACGAGGACCGTTGGCAGGTTACCTCCCCTCTCGCAGTGGCGCGGCGAGCTCTCTCTCGGCGCCCCTCGCCCGGCACGCGCAGGTTCACGCCTACACAGCCCGGCAGAGCTCGCCTCCAGTCCGCGTCTCCGGTGCGTCCGCCGGACTCACCACCAGCCCCGCCTACCAACGAACATGGTCGCTCCACAGGACACGAGCCAGACCACAGTGAGGAGCTGAACCCGCAGAGGAGCCTGAACCACAGGAGCGAGCTGAACCACAGGAGGGAGCCTGAACCACAGGAGGAGAGCTGAACCACAGGAGGAGCGAGGACCAGACGATGGAACCACCAAGCGAGAGAGACAGCAGCGAGAGCATGAACCAAGAGAGAGAGACAGCCTCGCGTGCGAGTCCGCCTTAAATAGCTCAGGCTCCGCCCTTCGCCCCACCCGCTTTTTGGCCCACCTTCCTTCGAGGCTTTTCGAGAAAGTGTTCGAAAAGGGGCGTTTTCCTCAACTCCGACCGGCCTCACGCTTGCATCCACAATCGTGAGCAAGCGGCCTTCGCCCCTTTCCCGTCACACAGCCGCCGTGAGAAAAAAGGCAGAAAAACCCACATGCTCACTGGATTTTTCTTTGCCTCGCGCTTTACGCCCGCGTCTCACCCTTTCACAGACGCGGAAAAGGGTCGTAGCGTGGTCTGTGGAGGATGGCGTTCGCAAGCTGGCGTAGTGGCGAAGATGCGCAAATGGGTTCATGGTGTTGTTGGCTTGTGGTAGCGTGCTTGGCGGTGTGGCCGCACTTCGGTGGTGGTTGGTAGCTTTGCGGTGAGCGTTTGTTGCAATGGTTGGTTCAAAATAACGATAGATGAAGAAAACACTAATTCTCAAAGTGGTCGCAGCCCGATGAATCACGAAGAAATCCCTCTAAACAATTGGGTGGGGAAACCTATCTGAACATAAACTTAGCGCATATACTGATGCTGAGGACCTTTATGGTGTTCTGCAATTTTCTACAGCCGGTAACAATATATATATATATATATATATATATATATATATATATATATATTATATATATATATATATATATATCCACACCTCGAAAAGGGGTGCGATCCTGGCTTCCTTCTTGGGACTATGGTGCAGTGATGAGTTTATTTGATATATATACGCTACGCGTCAAAGTTTAGAACACCCCATTTTACCAGTTTTTACTGAAATTTAAGCAGTCAATCAGTGAATTACCGGAAATGGCTACAAAGCAAGCAGAAAACTGCCAGAGGTTTTAAAAAAAAAAAAAAAAGTTTAGGTTACGGAAAAAACTGAAAAAATACTTGTTATATTCAGAGTTTGTTAAAAAGGCCCTTTTCAGGGACAAGTAATGGGTTAGCAACTGCAGCTGTTCTGCACAATGGAAAGTAAATTTTAAAGGCCTTGAAAGTTGAGACAAAAACAATATTCCTAACAGGTGTACCAACTGTTTGTTGATTAGTTACAAACTCTCTGGTCTGTATAAAGCAGTGTTGAAACAGACTGTGTTGCTACCACCCTTCTGAAGCATTATTTGGGCAATATTGCACGCAGGAAGTAGTATATTTCGCTATCATAATGCGAGAAACTAGACAATTAACAAAGGAAGACAGACAGACCATGATACCCTTAAAAGTGTAGGTCTTCCTTTGAGGAAATTGCAAAGAACGCCAAGGTAGTCAGTGAGTACAGTTTCCTACACCATCAAAAGGCCACTTTGGAAACTGGAGCGAACTCTGACAGGCAAGAAGGTCCTGGCAGACCCAAAGCCACAACCACAATCAAGAAGCAAGTTCTTGAGAGTCAACAGGTTGCGTGGTTGACGGCTCGCAGCGACAGCAGCTTCAAGCACAGCTCTAGACACTCTGTCGAAGTAAGGAAGGTCTAAGGTTTCAACCTGTGAAGAGAAGACTTCGAAGCTGCCAGGTTTGACAGGTCGAGAGGTAGTAAGATAAGAAAAGCCATTGCTAAGATGGCAAAAATCAGAAAAAGAGGCTTGCTTGGGCCATGAAGCACTGCCCATGTGGACTACTGCAGAAACTGAAGAAGGTCTCTGGACCGCGAATCAAAATTTGAAAAATCTCGCGTTCATCACACAAAGATTTTTGTACGCCGTCGAAGTCGTTCAAGCATGGAGGAGGAAGCGTGGATGATCTGGGCTCTTTTGTTGGATCCAGATCGGCGAACTTGCACAGATGGCACCCTGAACCAAAAGGGCTACCACAGCCATAAAAATATCAACGACCGCCCAAACTTTGAGAGCAATGATGACAATATTTTTTATGCATATCTTGAGGTCATTCCCCACCTTAAAGTCTTAAACCATTTTCTCTATCTCGAACACCTTGCCTGTTGGCCCCCTTCAACTTTGTTTTACGCTGATTTTCATCAAGTATGGCTAATCGAGAAGCATGTGGAAAATTGCCATATAGCCTATATGACGTTATATTTTCCTGGCAATGGTTTCCAGAGGAAGTTTGCCACCAAAGGCTCAAAATCCTTGACCTTGACCTTTAAAAGTTCACATAAGATCAAATTTCAAAGTTCTGTTGGAATCGAACCGGCGTTTTCGACCTCTTCGACGAACTAACTCCCAATTAAGCTATGCATGTAATCCTGTTTCCTTATTTTAATGTCCCACAGTTTGACCTTAATTTCAGGTAAATCTTAGTTGTAGAACCTGGCGGGTCACATTTCGCTATTAATGTCGAACCATTTGTGACAATAGAAAAGTCAATATTTTAAGTATGCATTGAATGAAACCGGTGTTTTCTGACATTTTGCAGCTCAATAACCTGTCACTGTACCCACATCATGTTGATCATTTTTATCACTTTAGGCCAAAAATATCACATTGTACTCATCTTGACTTCTGAAACAATCTACATCGTTCAATACCGCTGGTTGTGAACCATGTCGTCTTCAAGACTTGTTATTATTATTATTATTAATTTTTTATTTTTTTTCCTCAATTATGGTTTTGTACTCCTTGGATCTAAATAACTTTGTGGTACATTTAAAAATTGTGCGGCACCTATTGTATAAACCCAAACCCGATTACAGCAATATGCCTCCCTCCTTTGTTTATCTTCTCTCTTAGCACCGCTTGTTAACATCTGTTCAGGTTTTACTTTCGTTTCACCACGACTTTTTACATGAGATTGAATGATACAAAAAATGGAAAAAAAAGAGTCACACCTTTTTCTTACCAATGCGTAAACCGTGTTTTTTTTGGAGAAGGCAATTGGAATTGTCAATCGTTCAAAAGAAAAAAGGCGCAGTCAACAAATGACACAAACACTGGTCCAACGTTAGTCCCATGGTGTTAAAGCTTTGGGACAATGGCAGTGCTGAAGGTTGCCCAACGTTAACTTAACGCCGGTGCATTAGATGTCAATGAAAAATTCATATACTTAGTTCAACTGTCCCAATATTGAATGAAAAAGGAAGCGCACACTTGATCTCAAGCAACGTTTTGTTTGTGGTCCATGAACTTGCCAGAGTATAGCCTTGAAGCGAAAGGGTATGTTTTTCATGTTTGATTCAAAATTAGTGGAGTCAGACTAAGTACAAATTATTGGCTGGCTGTGCCTGTTTTATAAAATATACATCATCCCTCTCCATCACACACAAACACACCACCACCAACACCAACACCCAAAGCGGTGTAGTTTGCACGAGTTACATGGATTCTCAGGAATATACATTAACACCAGTCTGGTACATTGCTGTTTCTGCCTTAATGGCTTCCTCAGGACAAAGTGGTGAATATATAATTGAGAGTGCCCTGGGAAGTGATGACTGACAGAACTTCCCCAAGCTCAATGGCTGTGTTTGTCTCATCTGACAGTCCTATCTCATGTATTCGTCTGTATGTCCACTTGTGTCAAATTTGTGTGTGGCAGCTCTGCGATGAGCCTTCAATGGTGTAAAAAAACAAAGAAAAAAAAATTTCTATATAATTTTTGATTTTAAAAAAAAGCAAGGATATATACCCCAGACTTGATGTCAAAGGACACCACAACTGCAAGGATGCCAAAAACATCATTTAACACTTATCTGCAGAGATAGAAAGAAACAATGGAAGAAATAAAATTAGAAGGAAGTTAGAAAACAAATAAAGATGGAAGAAGAAGAAAAAAAAATATCACAAGTACAAGAGGAGAAAGAAGACCGTTTGCATAAAGTCCACACATTTGATTGCATAATGAGTAAATGAATCTCTCAAAAAGCAAAACGCTGGCAGGGGGAGGTGCACATACAGTGGGACCCGCTTAATAGAATCACTTTGGGCCGGACAAATTTGATTCTAATAAGCGGGTG
>CM068963.1:14796067-14806626 GCA_035128595.1 Eptatretus atami
TATTCAGATCTGTAAAGCCGTTTGGCTGCTGGAGACCTTCGAGTGGGTATTTGACCCAAAAAATGCACTTGTTGACCTTTGACCCCTAACCTAATGGAGAAAGGTCATTACTGTAATGTACAAAGTTGTAGTACTCATCGACTTCTATAAGCATGCAAAATTTCATTCGAATCAATTGGACCGTCTTGGAGATAGGAACTTCGCTTTTTCAGTGATAATGCTCGAATGACCCACATCGTTACCCTGAAGGACCTGAGATTTAGACACAATTAGTGGGGGACATCAGCTGCAATAAACAATTTCATCATCAAATTGTTGATTATATTAAATGTAATTAGGTAACCCAACAAATGTCCGCTTCTCGCAGCATTCCATGCACATTAGGGTTTTGTTTTCGTCACTCGTGTTTACTTGAAAAAATATTAAATTCGTTGCCTGGCTAGAAATTCGTGCAGTGGTGGCAAAGTTCTACACTGCATTAAAATTTGCTTTAAATATCCATAAATTTATTTTACTTTAAAATTAAAAAAAAAGTCTTAAAGAGCATCAAAAATCTTTTCATGGTCATTTTTTGTGAGGGTCCTTAACCCTGTGACCCTTTAGGCCCTGCCATGGTGATCTGATACCTTCCCTGCAGTGGGAGTACGCTGTGCTATGACCACCTAGGATGATATGAGACAATGAGAGGGTAAAATGGCGAGTTGTGAGCACCAGAGAATGATTTCCTGCAATCATTCGGGCTGCGAAACAGGGTCTATACGCTGAGCCCAAAACCCCACAGCTCTTGATGATCTTAGGTGTTACCTTCTTCCAGATCGTGTGCGACCGGTTATGGACGTTGCTTTCCCTTATCCAATTCTCAGGCCGTTGTCGTTTCACAAGATTCATGAACGCAAAGTTCCACGGCTCTTGAACTTGAGCAACAAGTACGTGGTTTGATTAGAATATAGTAAATCTATAACATCCTAAAATGTTTAAAAACGAGAGAGAAAAAACTGTGCTGTGTGTGTGTGTGTGTGTGTGTGTGTGTGTGTGTTGTGAGGGTGGGGAGTAGAGGGTGTTGTGCGTTGCGGGGGTGTTATGTGTGTTTCAATTCCAGATTTCAGATCCTAATTTCTTCTGACGCTCACGCGCCTTGAACAGCTGTGAACCTTTCGTTCGGAAATGCGCGTTGAGTAACCAAACTTTTCTGTTCCTTGATTAAATGTAATAGATACCCGGGGTGCGTCCGCGCTCTTCGAATCTTCCCATTCGAGTGTGCAAGTGAACATAAATCCAACCCCCCTCAGCCAGCAGGTGGTTTGTCTTTCTTATAATTATTACATTGGGTCGCTCTTTATTTTATTTTTAAATATTTTGCAACGAACTCAGCTGAGTCCAACACCTATTTACTGATAAAAACAGTGTGTGTAGGTACAGATAAGAAAGAGCACATTTGGGAGGTTGCTCCGCTTTCCTGTATGGTTTAAAGTGCTAGTCAGTGGGGTACGTTTGGTAAACTAACGCCTCGTTTATGATTAATAACATACGCGTGTTTCCTTACATGTCGTGGGACAAACTTAGCGATGACTTGGAGCTGGGAATCACATTCACGTTGGGTCTCTGAGTGGGTCGTCGAAACGGTAGAACGCCACGATTTCCGGCTTTGGTGTGGGAGGATGTGAGAAGGAATCCGCATTCTTGGAAGCATGCTGGAGCAAGGACTACTGGTGGTGAACATTCGCTCTGTTTAAGGTGAGTGCGTTTCTGGTGCTTTATATAGTTTAAGTCTTTCATTATACCTCCTTGGTGGATGAAACAAATCACGATGAAAAATGTTTTTGATGACAACAGATCGAGTGTTTTTTAGTTTGCTTGCCATTTATTTGATGAAATTGTTATTTTTTGGATGGATGAAGAATTCAACACTTGGGCTGAAAAACAGTACAGTGGTGTCTATTGCGGTAGTGTATTGCGGTGCAGAGTGTATTGGTGAGTGGAGTTACTTTTACATTTATATTTTCAAAAGTTGTGTGAACGAGATACTTGCAATCGTCAAGAGTGCAACTTGTATGAATAGCTTAATACAATGTTTAATATAATTGGTATATTACGTTATATATTTTTTAAAATGTTATGACCACAAAAAGCAAAATAGGGACGGCTACGCAAAGTTATTGGTTCATAAAAAATTGTTGTGTACATGGGATATATGAATGAGGTGTAGTACACATCCATTGAGCAGTGTCTGTGCTTCTCGTGCTGCCTGCACTCCAATTAGATTTGCTGCTCGCTTTCTCTTATTGATTAGGGATTGACTTGGTCACAATCATATTTATAAAAACATAAGCAGCAATTCATGCCATTGCCACGCCATGTAACCCATTCAACCACCCGACCCATGCACGCAAAGCCAATCCCTCTCGTGCAGCCATGCTGCCCTGTTGCATGCAAGGCGATCTGTGTCCACAGCTACAACTGTGCCTGCACATCTCTCCGTGCTCCATACCCATTGCGAGGTCCAACCGGCACCCCCCTATGGCATGCTGGCACCGCCCTGCGATCTCTCCATGCTGCCCTCCTTGCCCGCCACGAATCTTCATCTACCATTATGTACCCATTGCAATGAAATTTATTATGATGTTTTACCCAAATTATCTCAAAAGCTCCTTATATTCGATGGAATTATTTATTCAATTGCTTAAAGGCGCTGTACCAGAAATGGGCAGTTGTTATATCGATTTGCTTTACATCGCCATGCACTAAGTTGAGATGACTTAATATTTGCTCGCGGCATGGGCTGAATTTACCGTGGCATTACCGGGAGGTCCTTGACAACCAGACAACCGATGGAAACCGCCTTACGTGTTTCAAGGAAGGTGACGACTTTGAGGAACTTCAGAACGAGTCGGCCAAACTGTGATCCATACAAAGCGTACCGTTGTGAATCCCAAAACGATCAGAGTTCATGGTATTAGTCTGGCGTGATGTTTGTTTTGTTTGTTGTTGTACAATTCTTACAAATGTAAGTATGAGTGACAGATAAAGCATCTTTATAAACATTTTGAGCTCCTATTGTTTGATGACCAAACTCAAATTGAGTTTTTTTTTTTTTTTAAACTCAAGATAAAGATTGTTCAATACAGACACTGATTTTAAAGATAAAATATCAAATCAAGACACGAAGCAACCTAGCTTCGGTTAGACATTGATTGCAGAAGAGTTTGATGATTAATTCAAATCAGTTGGTTGTTTGCTTTTTTCATTTGAACGATTCCATTGTGCTGGGATGGCAGGTTGAAAATTCCCATTATATGGCTATTGTTACATTACCTAATGATTGTACTTGTACTTCATTCTAAAGTGCGACGATGAAGTTTACTCTGTGACATTGTCTGCCGTGATTTTTGTATAAGCTTGACAATGAATCTACCAAGTGGATATTTCTCCAGGAATGAAGGAGGCAGAGCTTGGGAAGAGGACATATTTGGAAGTGTTTAGGATGAAGCTTGTGCCATTCAGGGCGTGTTGCAAAGTGGTTGTTTGGAGGTCAAGGAGCTTATTTCTCTTTCTTTCGGGAAAAAAGGAGACAAAACTTATTATTGGCATCAGTAGTTTATAAGAGTTGTGTTGGGGACCCGGTCTTTCCAACGTTCAGACACGTTCTTCCGGGAACGTTGTATTTTCTTCGTGAGGCAGAAAATATTGTTCATCTGTCGGATGACCCGTGTCACTTCTGTTGAGTTGCTATCCAGATTATTAGAGGAATTGGTTATTTGCGACTGCCTCAAACCTAAATGAATCTGAGTTCAAGGCTTGACGATGATTTTGAGTTGTAGCAGCAAGGATGATCTCCAGGAGGTGGAGTTTTTCTTGGGAAGCTCTATAGTGCCAGATTAATAGGTCAGTGACCCAATGTGATGGATCAGATTGATGGCGAAGGTTTAATTTTTCTGTATTGGGTACGTTTGGAAGGTGTTTTGATTAAATATTGATGAGGAAAGTGCTCATGGGATTAAAAAATGGACCTGGACCTGTAGTTTTATCAGAGCCTGGCCTACTATATTGTACCCAAAATTGTAGTTCTGATGGTGGGTCTGGGAAGAAGATTTTGAAGATTTTTTACTAGCGGCCATTTTGACTACTGAAAGTCTGGAGTTGTGATGGAAAGAGGCTTTGCCCTCGTTCCAGGCAGGAGGGACGTTGTGCCAAATTTCAGCCAGATTGGCCAGGTTTAGCCGAGAAGTCGAAAAGGAAGACGGTACGGGACGGTGTGCGATGCAATACCTTATGTGGATTTAAATTCAGATTAAGGTAATATGACACATAAAGGGTTAATTCCATCATGTCTCATTGTCACTACTGGGGTTCACGACCACTCAGGGCTTAGGATTCCTGCCGATACAGGTCGTTCACCAAGTTCACGCAATTTAGTTATCAGAGGCCAGTGGTTGCAGTTGTACTTCATTACACCATTAACTGTGTATTACTGTATTAATGGACTGTGGGAATGACTTTTGGAAAAATACAATTTATTGCCATTCCTAACTCATAGGTCTGATCACTTAATCCCTCATTAAATGTACATTGGTTTGATGGCAAAAAACAAGTATATAATGGCTTCATTTGGGTTATTTTGGGACCAGATAAGAATGAAAAAAGGAATGTGAAAGATAGAAGAATGTGAAGGAAAGAACTAAGATGTCGGGGAAGAACCGGATCGAGAGATTTCAGCAGTTACTCTCCAGGCTTCAAATGCAGACAGGTACAGTACCAGAGGTCTTCTTGGGTAAATGCGTACACATGTTTAAATAAACTCTGTCCATTAAAGAAAACTTGGTAGTACCCCGCCTTGAATTGTGGGGCTGAGGATGGCCTAGAGATGCACATCACTTTGAGGGTTTTCGCTGAATTTTGATCCACCAGGCTTTCAATGCTTTGATGTTCACGGCAGGATTTATCAATGGTGGTGTTCCGTCCCTGGATGGACGTAAACTGGGTGTGCCATTGCTGAAACTGGTTGGTGGGCATTAATTACATGGTGATTCTTCGCGAAGAGTGGTGGAGCTATCGCGCCGTCCATGGCCAAATTCAAATTCTTGCTTGAAACATGAGGGCGTTGCCTCAGTGGCTCAGCCATCAGCAGCTCGTGTCCAGCAGTGTGTATGATATAAGGAAGAGGAAGGCAGAGGAGAGACTTGAATTGTACACGAATATTCTGGAGTAAGATCAATACATTACAGTTCTCACTAAATGTTTCGGGGTTCACAGTTTTACTGTATGATGACGTCTTAGCCCCTGTGAAATTGTCTTTTTGTTTACACGCTTATTAAGAATTACGTAGAATGCGATTGATAATTTCGTATGGGAAAGTATAAATTTATGTTCCATTATGGAGAGAGTACACCGGACAGTTATACCCTATTCTTTAAGGCCTATTCCTCTGTTGTTTCCCAGTCGTCCACCTCCAAGTCTCAGGTCACACTTCTTCAGTAACTCCATTCCTTATAATTTCCAAGTCAGGGGACTGAAACCTCATCTTTTCTTCCTGCTTCTCCTGTCTGTTGGGAACTGCCTTCCGAGGCTGAACTATCCATTTTCTCGAAGGCTTCAGCGGTGGTGCACCACACCTTATGTCATTTCCATCTTACCACAATTTTGATTACCCCCATGATTGTTTCCACCCTTCCTTTTTTGCAGGTTGCAGGCGTTTCCTCCCTCCTTTCTTTTCCTGTTGTTCATTTCATTGATTGGGTGTGTTACTGTTGTCCACTGTCACCGTGGTCAGTAACACTGTCCATGCCTCTATTCACTCCGCTCTTCCATGAGTCTCTATCTTGAAGAAAGAATGGCCATTTGTTTCTTTGGCTGTAGACCACCCTTGATGTCTCGACAAATTGTATTGCCTTCCTCTTTGCAGGGGTTTTTATATTCTTCCCAGTAAAATTGCAGTTATGGTTCAGGAGCATGATTGTATGAAATATAGATTATTACAACACATGTCATTGGAGCTTCTTAGTGTGTGTTACAGATCGCGGCCTGAGCAGTGCTGATTATTGCATGAAGTTTCTTGATGATGAGTGCATGAATGACGGTAAGAGATCTCTGTGCGTTGAGCATTGTTGTTGTTGAAGTGTCATGAGGATCCGGTTCAGAGATCGACATCTCTTTTCTTTTTTTTTTAAAGAATTGAATGAACAGGACTTCACGCCTTGGCAACTTCCCCAATTCAGAGCTTGGATTTTTACAGCAGTGACTCTGTAACAGTGTTATCTTGTTTTCTGTGCATTTCGCCTTGTATTTACGCAGGGAGTTCTTCTGAGGGGAAGTGAGAACTTGCGTGAAAATTGTGAATTTTGCTTCTTTGGGAACTGAGAGAACCTGTATGATTCGTGTTGGTATAGAAGGATAATTATTTCGCGATGAGATTGAATTTTTCATGGAGGGTTTGAGAGGTAGAATTGATGTGCATTTACTTGTATCTAATGATGTGAGTGGGATCTATTTAAAGGAGATGATTTAGAGCATGATATATTAATATATAATAATATATACCATTTCCTTTGTGCCGTTAAGGACATAGGGGCTGTGAGGCAGTTTCTTGGCAAGGAGCCGTCTGGATGGGTCGCACTCTGCGCAGGTTTCTCTGAATGTATTACCCCTGTATTGGTACTATTTTAGCCACTAGAATGATGCAGGGCTGTTAATTCCCAATGCCCAACGGTCAAACTGGAACCGAACGTCGCTAAGGCCTTACCACGAAGCCAACCGGCTTTAGTTAAGGCTTAGCTGGTAAGATGTAAGGAAGAGATTTTCATTTTATCATTTTTACTTGATAGAATTAGTTTAATCTTTATAGAACATTTATTGTCGCGAGCATGATTGTCCAGAGCATGTTGCTGTTGAGTTACCCCCAATCGTTCAAGTGTGGGGAATTATCCAGAGCCTTGGTTTTGGTTTGTAATTATTTAGGGGAAACGTTAACTTGCTGCATATTCACTGGCTTGAATTGTTTGATATTATTTCGTTTATTACTATTATATACTTAGTTGTGGTGTTGCTTAATGGTTGGTGGTGGGCTTTGGATCTAGGGTCTGAGTTCAATCTGTCAGTGTTGATAATACTGGGTTAACTCGGCTGTTCATCTTCCAAGATCGCAAAATGAGTCCCAGCTGCTGGGAAAATGTGTGGAGTGGTGACCGTCCAGGGATTGTGCCCAATAGCAAGGAGACTGCTTAGTTAGACAAACGTTGCAAGAGGATGGTCCCAATCTCCTCCTTTCCTTGTTGTGGGGTTGGCGGGGAATGTTTTTGTGTCCCAGTTTTCTGACGATGGCCATGCTAGATTTTCGATTGGCAGATTATTTTTTGTGGGTTTAGTTTAGGGTAATGACGCATACCGGATTACTCTTCGCAATAATTTAGATGCCCCAATCCATGAACCTGGGCATCGGAAACTCATACTGAAAGTAGGTGGTCAGACTTGAAATGAATCCGAAGAAATGCTTTTTTATTTCCAAGGAAAGATGAACTGATTGAAAAGGAGGTTTCGCATTGTAATTTGAAAGTTCTCATTGTTACTCGTAATTCAACAGCATGCCGAGTCAAGTGCAGGTCAAGCAATTGGTTCATTCTTGGTCTGTTCTGTCTGTATGTCTTTTTGATCGAGAACCGACTTGATTAAATAGAATTAATATTTGGGAAAATTGAAAGCCGACAAGACCTGCAATTTGCAGTACTTTGGGTCTGGATTTGTTCAAATTGTACAGGGTCTCGGCCGAGTGTGCAATTATGCACGGAGAGGTAAGGCATTGTTTTTATCTATCTGCGTGCTGCATTCAAACAAAATTAAAAATCATTTCAAGCAGGAAACTTATGTTTTAGGACGTCTAAAAACAGAAAGGAGATCAGTTGGAGTTGGAGGAGTAAGTGACAGCTGGTTTAAGCTAAGAGTAGTAGGCTCCGGGTTCAGATAATTATGCCTGGAGTTATTGTATGGAGGTGGTGGAGGTAAGCGAGATGTACGGGATATTTTATATTTCCCTGGATCAGGGACGGGACGGGGATTGGAGAAGTGATATGACACATTTATTTAGAAAGGATCCAGGGTATTGGGAACTTGACCTGTTAGTTTGACACTTCAGTTGTGGGGAAGATGGTTGGAGCATTCATTAGGGCAAAGATGAGGAAACCATTTAACAATTACACTAATTCAAGTGTCGCATGGGGTTTACTAAGGTCGTTCATGTTCTAACAAATTCTTTTAGAGTTCTGAAGCAGTGTTGATTGGGTGGATGAGTGAAAGGCAGTGGACATGTATATCTAGTGTTAAGAGGCATTTGATATGGAACCACTCGGGAGGTTTCAACCCAAAGTGAGGGCTTGTGGGTGGTAAATGGTCAGGTACTATTGGATTGCAATTGGATTAGTTGGGTAGGGAAGCAAAGAATGGCTGTGAGTGGAGGTATGTCTTGCTGGGGGTTGTAAGTGCGTGAGGGTACCTCGGGTCAGTACTGGACTTACTATTCATATTTTTATCGTTTGTGGATAATGGGGGTAAGATAAGCTTTGCGAATTTGCGGGATGACACAAAGTTGGAGGTAAGGTTGGAAGAAGAGGGGGTGGTGATCAGATTAGGAAGTGTTGATACTTGATAGATTGGGCAAAAGATGGCGATGTATTTACCTGAGAGGGTTGTTGGGGGAAAGACAATTTAGAGGTACGGATGAGAGGGGTAATTTTGGAGTTGTACACAGGAGAAGGTTGGGGGTGGTATGGATTATGGAGGTAAGCAAGAGCACAGTGCAGGTAGCTAGAAGGTAAAGAAATAAGGGTTTTGTTTTGTATCAGGGGTAGGATTATTTTTAAACAAAAGTGGTGGTGTTTCACATTGTGCAGAATTTGTGAGGGTTTCATCTAGATATTGTGAGCAGTTTTGTTCACAAATCAGAGGAAGGACATAGGATGCATCGAGAAGGTTCAGCGTGGGCTTATAGATTTGTTCAGGTGGTAGATGCAGTATTTGAGGGAGCGGTTTTGAAGGAGACAGGGCTTTATTCATAGATAAGGGCGGTTCGACACAGATGATGGGGTATGAAAGGTGGAGAGAAAACAGTCTTGAAGACGACGTGGTTCACGAGCGTTATTTGACGATGTAGATTGTTTCAGAAGTCAGGAGAGTGATGTGACCAAGTTTATAAATGATCAATTGATGTGGTTACAGTGACGGTTTTTAGCTGAATGTCGATAACCGGTTTGTTCAACACTTAAAAAATTTGACTTTGATCCTTTAAAGGTCACAAACATGGGGACAAAAGTAAAGGAAAACAGGATTACGTGTTAGCTTATTGGAGTTGTTCGTCGAAAGAGGTCGAAACCCGGTTCGATTCAAAGAAAATTGACCTTTGTGAATTTAAAGGTCAAAGGTCAATAGGGTTTATGACCTTTGGTGCAAAATTCCTCTGGAACATTCCAGAACACTTATAACGTCATATAGGTATATGGCCATTTTCGCCTCTCGAATATCCATTACTTTGATGAAATCAGCGTAAACAGGTTTGAGGGGCGCCACGGGCAAGGTGCGAATGAAAGGTTTCAAGACTTTAGGTGGGGAATGAACTCAGATTATGCATTAAAAAAATTGTATCCGTAGCTGCTCAAGTTTGGGCGGTCGTGAAGTCAAATTCGAAATTTTCTAGTTTCGTGACCTTGGACCTTGACCTTAATTGACCTTGGACGAAATGAAAATCGGCTCGTGAGGGCTATTGCATGGTGCTATTGGCTAACCAAATACGAACCGCTGCAGATTCGAACAAACCCCTAGAGAGATGCAAATTGAAATCGGCGACGCCCCTAAACACAGGCAATTTTCTAAGTTGGGACCTTTGGATCATGCCTTGGGACGGAAATGAACCGGCTCCGTCCGGGGGCTTATGCAGTATTGGGACTACCAAATTACCGAAACAGCAAATCAACTCGGGAGATAATTTTTTATGTCAAATCCCGCCAACAAGTTCGTGCCTTGTGAACTTGACCTGGGACGAAATAATCATCTCCGTGGGCTATGCAGGTGCCTTGGCAACAATACAACCCCAGTCGAAAACCCCAAGGAGAAAGATGCAATTGAATGGGCTACCCAACCTAAAGAAACACGGTTTTTGGGCAGTGGCTTCGCCATAAGGCGCCCATTCTCAGCAAACAGAAGATATAAAATTTATCAGGCGGATCAAAACCCCCGGCTGCTCGGACAGACAGACAGACAAGACGGTAGGCACATGGACGGAATCTATCGGAAAAACAGAGACTTATTGACGACCTCTGACCTGTCATTAGAAGAACGGAGATACTACCTCTACGGGCATGCGAAGATTATGAACCGAAAGTTTCATTGCTTATGACACCGAATGCGTAGGGTGATCGTGATGAAGCTTGATATAGCCGTGTTAGTGTATCGGAGAATACCACCATTTTTGAGGGGGGCACACGGTCCGGAAGCGACACGGAGGGTCTACATTACAAACTCGGGCTTCATCGTTGCGTGTGCAATGATTCCAGATGATATTCAGGATTTTTCCGGTCTGG
>CM068963.1:14807136-14817588 GCA_035128595.1 Eptatretus atami
TGCACTTATTGACCCCTGACTCCTGACCTGGGCGAGATGGGTCATGAGTGTAATGAGCAAATGTGTAGTACTCATTGAGGTCTATAAGCATGCAAAGGTTCGTTCGATTCCATTAAGTCGTTGTAAAGCTACAGGACTTAGAATATATGCGTCATGTGGTTGCTAGGGGCGTGACCAGCCAGATTCGGGGGCGGGACTGTGGGATATCCATTAGGGATGGGGCAAAAACCGGAGTTTATTTCAGATGAGATCCCTTGAAAACATATGTGCTGATTTTCATGGCTCCAGCTATGAAATTGGCTTTCGGAATGGATGTTGAGCCAAATGTACCATAATAAGAGGTTTTTCGGCTGTTGCTAGGCAACCAAAGGGGCGTTAACAACCAGTACCTACGCGGCACAACGAGGTCAAACTGGTCCTACCACCCAAATTTCATCAAAATCGAACAACTGCAAGGGGGTCAAAAAACCCCGACAAACACACACACGGACAGACCGACACCACGACCAACAAATAAGGACTATATAAATCTCCGATCCGTCCAACACACACCAATAAGAATATAGTGGTCACCTATTTTTTTGTGAAAAAAAAAATTTCGTGAATTTTTTTTTCGTGAACCAATAGATATCACAGGCGAATGTTTGCTTTGTGACACCAAAGAACGTATGCAGGGAAACAAGCAAAACTCAAGCAGGATATCTCATTTGAGATGGTACAAGAGGAATACAAACTTTTTGTCCATACTTGAAGCATGACGTACTTGTTGTAAATCAATGTCTTCAGAAACTTCTAATTTTTTTTAAAGGAAGAGTTTCGTGAGTGCAACTGAACCTTCAGATTATCGAACGTAAATAATCTTTGAGACGCAGATTACACATTGCACTGCCATAAAACATGGAACATTCATTTCTAGGAGAGGAAGCACAGAATAGCCCCAAGAGCATGAGGTGTATCTGCAGCTGCTTTTTGTATTAGAGGGAATGAAACATTTACGATGCTGGTCACTGACTGCAGAACACAACCGAGGTGGCTTTAAGTTAGACCTCCAGTTATCACTCAAATCCAGAAATTTATCGTTGGCGTGTCCAACATTCTGTGCTGGCCCAGAAGGGAGTTGGCCTGTGCTGGCCCAGAAGGGAGTCGTTGAAGGCCATGAAATTAGATATTATCATTTTGTCCACGCTAGTAAAGTATACATTCTCCCTTCCAGTTTTAACTGCAATAAACTTTGATAATCTAGATTTCTAGCCTGGTGTTGGCTTAATGGTTAAAGTGGCTGGCTTAAGATCTTAGGGTTTTGAGTCGCAGCCCCCATCATGCTGTTAAAACAACATGAGATGGGTTGATTCAGCCTGTCATCCTTCCGAGGTCGGCAAAATGAGTACCAGCTTACGAGTGCAATAAGCACCTTGATGTTAGCAAAGTGTGGTAAGTAACAATTGTTATTTCTAAGTTGGTCATAAAATTGAGAAACCCATGAAATTGGAAAAAAAAGAAAAAATAAAGAAGAAAAGGATGAATGATGGGAGAAGAGGGAAAGGGAAATGGGAAATAAATTTCAGCGGATTGGTGGAAGGGGAAAGAAGGGAATGGTCAACTCGTTTATAGAACACTACACAGGTGGGAAAGGGAAGGAGCAGATCTGAACTTCCACCATACTTGCATAAGCAATAATACGAGTTTGAGGGCAGTTCACTGTTACTTTGACAATTTATTGGAGACAATGTATACTCCAATTGACTTGACCAGCGTACTTAATCTGCTGCAGGTTGTCGATTCTATTCTATTCTCTTCTATTCAACGTAATTGGGGGCCATTAAACTCAAGTACATTTTAGCTCACCTGGAACGTAGTTCCGGGGAGCTTATGAGATGGCATGTCATCTGTCTGTCAGTCTGTCCACAAACACTTGCAACTTCTCTGAAACTACACACACGATTTTGATGAAACTTGACAACAACCTTAATCACCCAGTATGTACCAAAGCTTGTTCATGGCATAATAAATAAATAAATATATCGGGGTCTGAGGGGGTCTCGGGAGGGAGTTTACGAGGTGGGGGGGTTGCCCCCCCAAAAAAAACAGGTATTTGCTTTCTTCTTAGAAACTACACGAACAATTCCAAAGAAATTTGACTACAACCTTCATCACCCATGATATACCAAAGATTGTTCACTGCATTCAAAAAAACTGTTGTCTTAGGGGATCTACAGGGAAAGGGGGGGGTTCCTCCACAAAATATGTTTGTTTTCTTCTCCAAAACCACACACACATTTAGAGGAAATTTGACCACAACCTTCATCACCCATGATGTACCCAAATTTGTTCACACTATTTAAAAAATAAATAAATAATTTGAGGTCTAAGAGGGTTCACGGAGGGGGGGGGGGGCAGAGGTTGCTTCATAAAATAGGAATTTGCTGATTCTGCCCAGTGTCATTATTCTACCAGGTGAGTGCCCAGTGGTGTTGTCCAATTTTTCTACTTCTCTTTGAGTCCATAACCTGATTCTGTTTGAGGCCATGGATTTTATAATCAGCCAAATACATGGATAATTTGGGGATTTTATGAACTCGTGAAAATCCATGAACATTGCACACATTTGGAGGTTGGTCCATGGTAGTGTCGAGATCTCGGGCTGATTCTGATTTCACTGCATTTATTGCAACACATGTTAGTCGCCCCAAAACATGACAAAACTGTCTTTCCCACTGACATGCCACCATAATCCTTACAGTTTCTAAACAGTTTACACCAAGGGGCCTTCAAAGTCATTCAGTTTGGGATAATATATGGAAGCCATTCAAATTGGAACATTGTTTTCAACTTGTGCAAGTTATCGACTTCACACATAACCTGCAAATCTTCTTTAAATTTTGTTTATTTTTTCAAAGTCATTTGTTACAAAAAGCAGCAAGCCTTCACGTTTGGATTTTATAATTGTGACAAGTGATCAACTGCAAAGATGTATTAAATCATTATTTTACATTTTTAGCTTTGTTATGCCCTTTCTGTAGTGATGCAAAAGTTTCACAAAAAACAAACAAACTTGTACTTATGACCAATCTTCCAACAATACAACAATTAACTTCATGCCTGCGCACGACTCGTTTGGACATTAATCGTGAATGTTTCAGGCCATGTTTTCACTGTGAATACAAGTCATTTATCGTACATGTGAGCGATTTAACAAGTTAGTTGTTATGTCAATAGCAATTATTTGATTGCATATTTGCTAAACCTGTGTGAGGACATTCAACAGGCTTGGCAGGGGTGTTCTTCAGGCCAGGAAGCCAAACTGAATTCACGAAACGATATAATATTGACATGGTGATGGAATGAACTAACTTTATACATACACCTGTTCATGTTTTGTATTTAATCCCCTCTTGACTGCAGAGACTGTACTGGCTCATCAGGATTACGCTGAGCCTTTTCATCGTTCTGTTATAATCGGTAAGTGCCATAAGAACTTGTGTTTATGATTAATAACCAGGGAATTTGTTCCTACCGTGTACAAAGCAAAGCACCATGACAGATGAGATGGCTGTCCCATCCGCACTTCCTTGTGGATATTATAAAAATTTCATGGTATATCATGTAAAATGAGTTCGGCCAATAGAGCTATGCATATATCCTCCTGACAACGATCAGGTTTAGAACGAGACTAGCTTTGGCTGACGTCGTCGTACTACTTTATTAATCTCTCCAATGACATCTAAGCAATCGAACAAAGCACATGATCACAGGTATTTAAACATTTTGACCCCAAAACAAAGGGCATTCTCCAGTGTACTACAAATTATGCATTATTTGCCTTTTTTTTTTCAAAGAAAACTTATGGAAGTTGTGTACCTTCAAGCTTCCTTAATAACAAATTCATTTAACTTTTATCGTGAGTGCAGCAGCTTTCATGTAAAATTAAATACGTTTTCTAATGTTAGGAAAGCATTCTTTTTCATTTGCTTTCTTTAGAATGATTCAAAAGGTGAAATGTACCATCTGTAAGCTTCTCTAGCAGGAATACTGCCATAGAGTGAGTCATTTGTCAGTGAATTCCAGGTTTCTGTTCTTGCTGTGATGTTCCCAAAGTACAGCCACATGAGAATGGAAAATCTTGGAGAACTTGTTCTGTTACATTTACTGTTCATGCCAATTGGACATCAGAAATTATCCATTTTACACTTTGGCACAATTTTATGTGATTAAAAAGACAGCAAATACATTTGGGTTTAGTTTGTTGCTTCTGTTCAGGGTTGCTCCACATGTCGGATGAATCCACAGGTGGTCCTTCCACCTGAATCAAAGTTAAGTTTTCCGAACCTGATCTCTCGTGTTTTTCTGTTATATTTTCATCCCTGTCTGCTGTTTGTTTTTTCATCAAAAATTTTCCATGATAAATCGTACCTTGTTGTTGATATTTGTTGAAATCGTTTTTTCATGCAGCCTTGGCCTTCACGAACAGACGCAGCTTCATCGTCTCAGTTTTTTTGTCATCCTGTTTCTCTTCTTTTTTTTGTTTCTTTTTTTTTTATAATCCTTTCTACCTTTTAGCACTTTCCTATTCCACCTCACTCTAGAAAAGTAAAATAAAATAAAAACAACCCCAAAACTCTCTCACTCAGACACTATCTTATTCTGCCTTATGACTGTACTTCCTGTACATCCTCCTTTCCCTCTTTAATTTTCTCAATATCTTCATTAAAGAAAACGCTTCTTCCTTTGAAAGCGTGCTAAAAAGCTTCAATTCCCTTATTTCTCTGACATCAGCACACCATGTGTTCTATAAGCCACAATCTTTCTTGGGCAAACCACATTTCAAAGTTGGCCTCCAAAGCAAGTCGCTGGCTGGGCATCCTCCATCACACAAAGTCCTTCGATCCTGGAATGGCCTACGTGTCCTATCAAACACACAACTCCTATTTGAAACTAAGTCTCAATGAGACAAATAGTTCACAGTCTTGCATGGCAGGCATCACTGCTGGCATGATTGAGGGCTTAATTTCTCAACCCAATAGTGAATGGTAAGACACTGGTAATGTTGTTTCCAGATGCGTGTTCTATGTCCTTGCAGAATATGCGGGTACAGCACAGGTGTACATTGTGTTTGATGAGAAATAATCCAATTGGTTGTCAGTTGTAATCCCACTGGCCGGTAATATAAGTGCAGTATACACGGTGGGATACTGAGCGGTTGTAACTGGAGCCGGGTTTGTGACCCACGCTCATAACGGGGCATGTTAAACACAGTGGGGGTCAATATGTAACCGTGACACACAGCATTGGAGAAGGATTACGATACAAAGGATGTATGCAAGGCATTAGTTGATGTCTGCTGAGTTGCATACGATAGACCACGAGCTGGCATCATGTCATACTGAGCAGACAACTTGCCTGTTGCACACGTTTGATGTCGATGTGTTCTCCATGGATGCTGGTGCTGCAGCGTTGATGGCTGGTGAAAGGGGTCAGGTCAGGTCAGGAATGGGAGCATGCGCCGGAGCAGTGGGTTGCTGCGTCCACTTTCCGCTGGTACTCCAGGGGCCTCTGTCTGGCCATCCCCCAGACAGATACCTGGCCCATCCCCATCTCCTTGAGATGCTGATCAACCTGCTGCAACCACGAGGCACATGGTTGGCCCGTTGGCTTCTTCCACTCACAAGGCTCCCTCACTGAGAGAATCTGGTGAGCAGGATCAGCATCAGGAAAATGAGCCACATGGCCATACCGCCACAGTTGATGCTCATGGACGATGCAGGTAACAAATCTCACTTGAGTCTCTCTCAGCAACCGCTCGTTGGACACAAAGTCCGACCAGCAATAGCCAAGGATTCTCTGAAGAGGCCTGATCCCAAAGGAATGAAGTCTCTGTCTCAGATCCCTGGTCAGAGTGCAAGTCTTCCATCCGTAGAGCAAGAATGGAAGCACCAAGGACCTGAAGACTCGGACTTTCGTCCTCCTGCACAGGTACCGGCAGCAACACACCCCGTGACCCAGTGAATCCATGACTCCCCAGGCCCATCCCATACGTCTATTGACCTCTGGCTCACAGCCATGACATGAATATCACTGCCAAGGTAAGTGAATCTCCCCGTGACCTCAACATCCTCTCAACAAACTGGTACAGACAAGATAGCAGCATCTAAGATGTCAGTGAAAGCCTGGATCTTAGTTTTGACCCAGGAAACCCGTAATCCCAGTGTCTCCGACTCCTCATCCAGCACCACGAGGGCCCCCCAAAGGATATCCAGAGTCTCCGCAAAGATGACTGCATGATCTGCGAAATCGAGGTCTGTAATCTTGACATTCCCAAACGATGCACCGCAGCTTGATCTGTCTAACATCCTCCCCAGAATCCAGTCGATACAAGTGCTGAAAAGTGTGGGGGCCAACACACACCCCTGACAAACTCCAGTAACAACTGGAAATGAGTCTGAAATGGTATGACCACATCTCGCAGCACTCCCAGTACCAGAGTATAGTTCAGACATCAGATTGATCAGGTTTGGTGGCACCCCACGAAGACCAAGAATCCTCCAGAGGGCATCCAGATTCACCAAATTGAACATTCTGCAGAGATCAACATAAGCTGCAAGCAGCCCCTGCCAAAACTCTCGTCTGCGTTCGGTGAGGACCCGAAGAGCAAGAATACGGTCAATCATTGACTCTTTGGTGTAAAATATGACTGCTTTGGACACTGGTTCTCAAGCAGATGGTGGCGAACAGTATCAAGAATTAGCTGAGCAAAAACCTTGCCCGACACTGACAGCAGCGTCACTCATTGGTAATTGTTGCAGTCCTGGCGATCACCCATACCTTTCCAGAGATGGACAACAAGGCTCCTTTTCCAGTCAGTTGGAATGATACCTGTGTTCCAGGCAGAGCACAGAACTGCATGCAATGACACAAGTAGAGCATTTCCACCAGCCTTGAAAAGTACAGCATGGATGCCACGGATCCCAGGAGCTTTACCACATTTCAACCGGTTCCCCGCAGCCTGTGTTTGCACACGCAAAGGTGGATCACAGTTGATTGGAGGGTCAGAAATAGGGATAGTAACACCCCTGACATCCAACTCGACAACTGGTGGATCAGCCTGGCACAACCACTCAAAGTAACCGGTCCAGCGGGCCTTCACTTCGACTTCTCTGTCAAAAGCCCACTGCCCTCCACTCTACCTGCAGTGCACCGGGTAATGGGCTTGGAGGACTGCAATACACTAATTCCCCTGTAAGCAGGACGAGAATCACCTGACCAGAGATGATGTTCTACCCCCCACAGATTTCTCGCACATAGGCCTCATTGTCCACCTGTGGCACATGTACAGTTCTACGCCTCAGCTCCCTGAACAGCTCAGCTCTGCCATTCAGCCTGCCCTGCGACTGGTCAATGGTATCCAGTGTCCCTTGAGAGACAAAATTCTTCTTTGCCCTACGGTGAGTTCCAAGACATCCACTGGCAACATGAAAGGGAGTCTGTCTGAAATGACACTGGTTCGAGCGATGTAGCTGGGTCAGCATGTACCTGCGTATCCGGTGGAATACCTTCAGTGTCGTTTTCAGATAGCATGGATGGCGGCAAAGACCTGGCATTCCTGGACAACCACATCCCCACCTTCTCCACAGTTGTAGGTAATCCAGCTGCCAAAATAATGTCAAACTCGTCCCAACCCAGATCGTCAGTAATCACCTTAAAGCGGGCCCGAGCTACAGCCACTTCACCTGTTTGAGATACATGTGTTGCTGTGTAGCTTTCAATTGTTTCTGCATCTGTTGCTGTTCAAGATCACTCTGTTGCTGTGCAGCCATCAATCGTTATTCATCTGTTGGTCTTTGAGTAACAATCGAGCTTCATCTGATTTACATCCCATAGCAGCTGTGATAGAGGCCTCGGCTGCTTCTGCTTTGGCCTTCAAAAAGAGTGAAGACCTGGAAGAGTTGGACGAAACCCGGGAGCCAGAGACAGACCACATATAAAGCAAGCTCGACATGATTGCTTTCCTTCCTTCCAGCAGCGAGATGAGGGTGAAGTCAGGCTTTTACTATCCTGGAATGGCCTACATGTCCCGATTCTTGCATAAGAATGCTCCAGGCAGTTTAACAAATACTTCCACCCATCCATCGGGACCATACTCTGTGCAGAGCATTGGTGCTGCCTAAGCAGTCTCCTGTGCTATTGGCACAATCCTGGACGGGTCACCACTCCGACACAGGATACCAGCAAGCTGGTACTCATTTTGCCGACCTCGGAAGGATGACAGGCAGAGTCAACTCCACTTGGTATTAATTCAACAGCCGAGTGGGATTTGAACTCAGGATCCTAGGATTCCAAGCTTACCACCCTAACCATTAAGTTAACACCAGGCAACAACTACTTGCAGAGGTTTAAATCACTTTTTCTTTGTTTAAAATACTACAAATGCATCGGTAATAGCCGTGTCTTGTCCAGATAACCACACTTCCCACCCTACCAGAGAAGTGCCCGCTCTCCCTCTGCAGCAGAGTTGATGCAACACATGGGCAGAGCATAAATATACATGAGGAAAAACATGAATATAAATGAGTCAAGACATGGGTGGAACATAATGGACATTTTACATTCAAACTTGGTTACATCACACCTTCCTTGGCACACCTGAACTCCTATCCACAGACAAGACCTTCATCTGCATCTTGATGGAGTACTGCTCTCCCCTCTGTGCGAGCTCCCCTGCCTCGAACCTTACTCAGCTTGATGCCGTGGAAACCAAGGTGTTCATGATAATTGGAATCTCCTGTGCTGAAGCTGGGTCTATGGGCCTATCACTTTCCCATTGCAGACAAGTTGTTGGTCTGACTTCTACCACATCCTTTCTGGTCTTGCACCCTCTGTTCCTTCCATTCTTTTCCCCCTCCCCCCAAGGTTTCTGCAGGATAAACACGGTCCACCATCAGCCCCCATTTTTTAAAACTACCTAAATCCAGGATCACTGTTCACCTCCACTCATTTCTTCCTCTTTTTTTTCCCCACCTGTGGAAACAACTTCCAAATACTCTTACAATCTCATTCTTCCCTCCAGGACTTCAACGCAGCTGTTCACCACCAGCTCAAAGTCTGTTGTTGGCTTCACGGTTAAGGTGGCAGACTTAAGATCTTAGGGTCTTGAGTTAAAGCTCGTGTTTTTTACCATTGAATTAACACTAGGTGGGTTGACTCAGCCTGTCATCCTTCCAAAGGTCGGTAAAATGAGTACCATCCATCCATCGGGACCATAATCTATGCAGAGCATCGGTGCTGCCTAAGCAGTCTCCTTGGCTATTTGGCATAATACTGGACGGGTCGCCACTCTGACACAGGATACCAGCAAGCTGGCACTCATTTTGCCAACCTCAGAAGGATGACAGGCAGTCAACCCCACCTGATATCAATTCAACAGGTGAGTGGGATTTGAACTCAGGATCCGAGGATCCCAAGCCCACCACCCAAACCATTAAACCAACACCAGGCATGGTAAAAGGAGTACCAGTTCACTGGTAAAAGGGGGACAACCCCAGCAGCAGCACAGCCGTGCCCCAGAAAAATGATGTAGCCAATTAGGCTGCATACAAATAAATGAAAACCATCTCAGATCATACCCTACTATCCAAAACCATGATATTTTCTACCCTTGTTAACCACCCTCCTCCCTCACCCGACCACAAGCACTCCTTCCAAATCTCCAGTTTTTCCATCCTGAGAGTTTCCTCTGTATCCATCTTGTCCACCCCATGCACCATTTCATTCCCCCCCCCCACAATTACTCCCCGAACACCTTGTTTGTTCAAATCTCCCTCTAACTTGTCCTTCAACTCCACCATTGGTACCCTTCTTTCCACTGTTCCTTTTTTCCTGTTGCATCCTGATCTGTTCAATGTACTCTTCCACGAGCCTCGACTCTGTACACAAAAAGGTTTTAGTTGATTATAAACCAGAAAACGTTAATGCATAAAAATGGAAAAGTTTGCCTCCAGTCTTCTTGCTGAGGAATATGGAAGAGGCACTCTTAAAATGTGTTCGGTTAATAAAAAATGGAGTGGCAAGGAAGGAGGGGAGGACACAGATCACTGTCTCTGACGATCACAGGCTCCATTCGCTAAAAAGCCTGAAATACCTTTCTGCGTGGGTGTGGCTGGCTGACGTCCTTCTTCGCTCCTGGTTTTCATGAGATGTGCATCATAACACATGACATCAATATGTTGACATCATGGAGTAAAAGCAGCTTATGAAAAATTCCAAGCCTGAAAAAAAAGGTGGAAAAAAAAGCAAACATTCCAAACATTTGAATTATTGTGTGAACACACATTTTACTGAACCTTGCTACAAATAAAGTAGGAAACATTTTTACATTCATAATCACATAGAATCAACTTGGTCTGTAACAAGGACGACTGAATTTTGAATGCACATTGAAACATCTGCAGATAAAACAGG
>CM068963.1:14823210-14833818 GCA_035128595.1 Eptatretus atami
TTCATGTATAGATAGGTTGTGTGGTATAAGGGACGATATGTGTGTGTCGGGAGGTGTAACAGACTGTTTTTGTGTTCGTGCTATGGTGGTGAAACGAGAGATCGCTATTATTCCTTCCTCATTCCGGAATAGGCTCCTCCCAGTCGGCTGAGAGGAGTGGCCTAGAGCGAGGGGTGTGGCCTGGACAGGAAGTGACGCGAAGGGAGGAGCCTTTGGTCAGGGAGTCGCCGAGACAGGCGTATGTCGAAGGAGCTCGCGTGTCGAGGCGAGAGAGAAAAAGAAAGGCAGTGGTGAATCGCGCCAGAGAAAGCGGAACCTGCACATCGATCACCTCACGAACTCGAAGGAGAAAAGAAAAGACGAAAGGAGTGCTGTGTGTGAGGAACGGCCGGGTTCTCGAGGCATGCTCGGAGTCGCTTCGAAACGAGCGAACGAAGGAGGCACCGTGTTGGGTCTGCCGGGAGAGACGCTGAACCGACCTGCACGTCGGTGATTCGACCGAGAGAGGAACTGAGGGGACGAAGCGGGAGTCGGGCTTCGAGGCGGGAAGGCCGGAGAGGATACGCCGGAGCGTCTGACGGTCCTTGCTCACCTCACGGCTCGACACGTTGTGATCCGCCTGTGGAACTCGGACCTCGACTGGGACCTTGTATGGAGAAGAGGCCAGGCCGGGATTCGTGGCTGAACCCTGGAGAGAGATCGGCGATCTCGCATCGTCGACGTGGCGCGGAGCCAGAGCGCGCTGAGGAGAACCGCGCACGCGGCGACTTGGGCGGGAGCTGGAGTGCTGCGCCGCCATTTCTTGCTGCGCGGCACTTCGAGCGGGAGTTCGAACCGTGGAAACCCGCTGGTTTTTACGAGCGACCTTCGTGCTTTTGGGACATGGTCCTCTCGTCCATGAGCCATCACCAAGTACTCTTGTCTGTCCTGCATGCATGTTTGTTTGCACGTGTTGTATAAGGCATATTTCGTAGTAATCCCCTCGAAACCTTTTAGCCGTGGTTCCCTAGTTAAGAACGGGTTGATTGTTAATAAAACCACTGTCGTGTTATTGCTGTGTGTGTGATCCCTGATGTCCCCAATAAATCTGGTTAATTCTGATGAAGTTGCCGCTATGGATTAATGCGTGTCGCGTCGAGGAACGATCCGTTCGATTGGCATATAAGACCAAAATGGTTACAGACTGGTAGACTCCGCTCGGTCACTGACAAAGCCAGTCTGTAACTAGGGGTTCTATCTCCCCAACTGGTAAGGTACAGGAGTACGTTGGTATCGCGATTGAAGACGCGTGACCCGAGGCCTGTGCCGAGCCGGCCGGCGTTATAGACTCCCGGAGACGGTGGTGCGGAGGTGGCACCAGGGACCGGGTCAGATTCCCGCCACCCCGGATCCGCAACAACTGGTGTCAGGAGTGGGATTACGAACTCTCCGCTTCCAGCTCCGTAAATTTGCAGAACACCGATTGTGTTAACAATTGGTCGTGATTTTATGCTTGAACGGATTGGAGGAAAAATTTGCAAATTATAAAGAAAATGAGTCGCAAAATGGCGGCGCGGCTCCATCTCGGCGCGACACGGAGCGGGAGTGGCTAATTATAGTGCAACGAGCCACAAGGCGCGAAGGAAACGCTCCCGCCCACCGATTCAGACATGTGCGATGGCAGGCGTGGCAGGATGACTACGCGAACATTGGCAAGCTTCAGGCACAATTGGGGGATGTCTTGGAAAAGGTGAAGCGTTATGAAGACTATATCGAGGAGGTGCAAAGTGGAGTGGACGAGTCACAACGGCACGCAGACGAGCTTCAGCAAAATTATGTGTACGGGGGGACACAGCATTTGGACGATTTACTGGAACGAATTCGGTGGCAAAAACATAAATTAGCCAACAGAGTCGACAAAACTATGTGGAAAAAAGAATTTGGTAGTGTTTTATACCCGTCAGTTGGAATATGCGAAGAGCAACTGAATGAAAGAATAGAGGAAAGGCAAATTAGTAATTCCCGGGATAGAGAGAACTTAGAAGGAGAATGGAAAACGAAGCTGGAAACGGAAAAATGGAGCCAGATGTGGAATTGAAACTACTGAAGCGAGAGGTAGAAGAAGGCATTCGGAAAAGAGAAAGCCTAGAACAGAAGATAAAAAAAGGAGAGGAACATCTGGAGCAAGGAAGGAAGAATGGTTGGAAAACAAAACAGTTCGAAGAACTACAGGAAGAAATGAGGGAGGAAGGAGAAAGGAAAACAAAGCTAGAAAAGGAAAAACGCAAACAAGATGGGGAATTGGAACTACTGAAGCGAGAGGTAAGGGCAGGCCAGTTTAAAAGAGAAACCCTGGAAGGGGAGATAAGAATGGAAAGGAATGGCAGAAAAAACTAAAGGAATACAGTAAGAAAAGGGACGAATTGAGGATGGAAGCATTGGAAAGGGAGGCGGAGATGAGCAAGAGAATGGGTGAAATGAGTGAGAAGCATGCAAAGTGAGAGAGGAATTATGGAAAAAAGCTTCTGAGTTACAGGAACATCAAGACAAAGAGACGGGATTACAAGACGAGCTGAGGATCTTGAGAAGGAAAGAGAGAACGGAGAATGAAACGTTAAGGGACCACACTGAGCAAATCAAACAGTTGGAAGCCAAAACAAGGTTGGAGTGTGCGGAGATGAGAAAGGAATTAGAAAAGAAAGCTTCTGAGTTACAGAAATACCAAAACAACGAGACGGAATTACAAAACGAGATGAGAATGTTGAGGAAGAAAGAACGATAGCAGAGAATGAAACGTTAAAAACCACACTGTGCAGATCGAACAGCTCGAAGCCAAAGCAAGACTAAAGAATGAGATGCAAGAAAGAGTACTGAAAGAACGAGGAATAAAGCAGGAGAAGAAATCAGCCAACTGAAGGAAACAACGAGATTGCAGAATGAGGAACAAGAGAGACAGTGGAATAAAAACAAAAAGAGTATGAATTGGAGGTTGACCAATTGAAAGAAAAAGCAAGGATGGAGTACGAGGAGATAGTGAAAGAACAAGGAATAAGCAGGAAAGGGAAATCAGCCAATTGAAGGAATCAATGAGATTGGAGAATGAAGAACATGAGAGACAGTGGGAAAGAAACAAAAAGAACAAGGAATGAAGCAGGAAAGGGAGATCAACAAATTGAAGGAAGCGATGAGATTGGAGAAGGAAGAACATGAGAGACAGTGGGATAGAAAACAAAAAGAACAACGATGAAGCAGGAAGGAGAGATCAACCAATTGAAGGAAACGACGAGATTGGAGAAAGAAGACAAGAGAGACAGTGGGATAAAGAACAAGGAATGAAACAAAAAGAAAGACAAGAACAACAGAAGGAGAAAGCAAGGTTGAAGTACGCGGAGATAATGAAAGAACGACGAATGAAACGGGAAAAGGAGCTCGGCCAATTGAAGGAAACTATGAGATTGGAGAATGAGGAACAAGAGAGACAGTGGAAGAGGAAACAAAAGAGGACAAGAACAACTAAAGGAGAAAGCAAGGTTGAAGTACGGAGATAGTGAAAGAACGACGAATGAAACAGGAAAAGGAAATGAGCCAATTGAAAGAAACGATGAGATTGGAGAATGAAAAACATGAGAGACGGTGGGGTAGAAAACAAAAACAATTCGAGTTTGAAATTAACCAACTCAAGGAGAGAGCAAAGTTGGAGTCCACGGAGATGGAAAAACTCTGGAAAGATAATGAACAACTCAAAAGGCTCAGAGAGGAAGAACAACTCGAATGGAAAGAAAATGGAGCCAGGAAGTAGAACAGCACAATGATATGGGATGTGTGACATCACCACAGGGAGTAATGTTAGTGGTGCGGACTTTGATTGACATCACTCGTCGGATGACACCACACTTAGAGCAAACCCTGGTGATTGAGCCATTGAGGGAGCATGCGGGGTTGTTGACGAGTGAGATACATTTTGAGCAGGTCCAGCGTGTGGAGCTGACAGCCCCAGAGGAGAGTGGCGAACCAATGATGAGTAACCTGCTGGAGAGAAGCGACCGGACAGAGGGACTCTGGAACGAAGCAGGTACGTGGGTACATGCATACATGGTGCGGACGATGAGCTTAGGGTAGAAATTGAATTTTATGTTAACGAAGAGACTCTGTCCGATGGGTGCCGTATGCGTGCCCCTGAATGTGTGTGTAGAGTGCCTGTGAATGAATGCTGTGAGCCCACAGTCCAGACTACAGCACCGGTATGTGTTGCCGAGCCGAAGTGTCTGTGAGTACTCACCTGGCGGCGAGAATGTAACCCTGGAATGCAAGGCAGTTGGTCAGTACACAGCAAGGTTGAAGGTGTGGAGGTCAACACATAACCTTGGGATGTGTGCAGCCTCGTGTGAGTGGGAGTCCTGAGCATGGAATGAGTGGAGCCATGGGAAATAGGTTTGAAGTGCAGAGGAAATAGAAATGCCACCAGGACAGAATTTGAGCCAGGGGACAGAAACCATAATGGAAGCTCCACGTGGGTTCTTACAGAGTTGGAGGTGCTGCATCCAGGAGCAGTTTTAGATTGGATTTTAGAAATCCAATTTAGAAATTGTATTTTAATTTCTCTATCAGCCTCACAGGAACTTTGGAGTGGAGTGCAGATGAGCCAGGCGGCACTGGCGTGTGTCACTTGTCTTCAGACCTTTCTGAGCACACGAGTGGTTTGGCTAGCTGAGTGGGGTTTATCTGTCTTCAGGGAGTTATGGAGAAGAGGGAGGTCATTCCACCGATTGGGGTTTGCCTGACTTCCGCGAACCCTGGAGAAAAGGAGGGGTAGATCACGGCCCCCATTGAGGCGTGACCCCTTTGAGCCGTGGCGGAAAGGCGGTGGGGTCATGTAATGGGTAATGAGGGATTCGTTCCCTCAACCCCCTTCCAATGAGCCAAAGAAGTAGGCTTATTGGGATGTGAAAATCTTGATTGGAGGTATTACCGGAAGTGATTGCAAGATTGAGAGATGACAGAAGGCATAAGAGTGACACGAGTGGATTTGGGTGATTATTTAAAAAAGTGGTGAGACATTACAGGCAGAGCGTTAAACGCACCTGAAACAAGTGGATGACAAAGAGTGGCTTGTTTGAGGAAGGATTGAAATGCCTGGTTAGAACCATGCAGAGGTTCATGGGACTTGTAAGAAGATTTTGATGTCTGGTTTAAACTTTTGGAAATAAACAATTAGGGCAGTATGGAGGAGGCCAACGGACGATGGACGTAGTGACAAATTAATTGGGGTTTGATGAAAAAGTATACCAGTTAAATTTGATGACCAAGTGGTATCCGAGGGACAGGTGTGTTTTTGCTTTCACATAAATGTGAAAGGTGTTGGATGGTGTTGTGGACTGGGTGTGCGGCACTGTGGAATGAATGACTAAAGAGTTTGGGTGAATGGCGTGATTGTGCAGATGAGGAGAGTGAGTGCGAACAACGTACCCTGTCGGTAGGAGTCTCTTAACCAGGTTGGTGTAGGTTAGGGGACTTAGAGATTCGTCATGGATTCTGGCTGCTGTTCCATTGTGTGAGGCGGACTGCGAGGGGTAGGTGCAGGCCAAGGTATAGGGATACTGGTGGTAGTGTGACATGGTATGGGAAGTTGGTGGTCGGGAAGCAGGGCAGCAGGGCTTTGGGGTTCCTGGCAGGGTGAAGGTGTCAGAGGTGCCAGGGGAGCACAGTGGAGGTGCTATGAGAGCACAGTATGGGTGCTATGAGAGCACAGTGTAGATGCTATGAGAGCACAGTATGGGGCTATGAGAGCAAAGTATGGGTCTATGAGAGCACAGTATGGGGGCTAGAGAGAGCCACCCCTTCGTTAGGAGCGCCAGAAGCACGCTCAGGTGAACCCCGAGGTCGCTGGGTGTCCTCCACCCCCGATTGGAAGCAGGCAAAGAGGCCTAGTAGTAGTCACACTCCCCAGCAGCGAGTTATGCCTGGCACCACCAAATGGAAAAAGACAAAGAAGGGCCTTGCCAGGTTTAATAGAATGGAACAGTGTGCCAGGTCGGGAAAAATGGGTCATTAGGATCATTCTAGCCATAGCAGGGTTTGTTGCATTGTCTAGAACTAAAAGTAAATGGTTAGGTCGATGGACTCTCCTCCGCACCATTCATGTGTGACACCTGGTACGAGTAGTGTTGATGGGAGAAATTGTTGGCAAGGGCCAGGCTAGGTCACCCTCTCCAAGTGCCAGAGAGGCCACCAGTATGTCATGAGCACGCATCCACGAAGATAACAGTTGAGTAAGAAACACACCGTCCTGTCTGTAAAAGAAAAAAAAAGAGAGGAAAAAGGAGAACCTAACCAAACAAGTCAGGCAAGGAAGGTTAAGGGTACACTCCATCTCCCCTAGTCTAAGGTCATCACACCATTTGCGTCCTCAAGAACGCCTCCGAACTGCATTTGTTTACCATCGATATCACCATGCCACCACTGCTGTGTCATCTGCTGTCCAATGCAGGGCTTTTGCCTGCTACTGCTTGTGAGTAGGCCATATGGGCCGAAGCATTTTTGTGGGCCATTGAGGCCAAAGTGCTTGTGTGGGCCGTTGTGGCTGAAGATTCATGCCATTTTGTGGGCTCAGTGAGCCAAAAACTCTTTGTGAGATTAGGCCACTGGGCCGACTGAACTCACCTGGTGAGAGGCCAATAAGGCACGAAGTGAGGAAACCCTCAGGGGTGAATGGACAATACTGCCGGGAGGGGCATGAAGGGGGCGAACACGTGAAAGAACTTTGAACCTTTGAATGTTCTGCTCCTATGCAAATATGGTGTTAAAAGTAAAATTGAATGCCCTCCCGTTCAAACCCATAATTAGAATGTTAAGTACTGTGCATAAAGTGTAAATTTGTTTGTTAGATTAGTGACCTGACACAATAGGATAGGGACATGCCAATCTTACTGTGACACTTTGATTTTTGGAGTTAAGTGCTTCCCATGTTGTGGGTTAGAGTAAATGGAGGGATCTGTGCTGTACGTTAGACAGGGCCATTGCCGTGGGCTGCCCCAGATGGAGGCTCGGAGAGCCTCGGGAGAAAGGTGGGGTAGTGTTACGGAAATGGCCCTTACAGGAATACTAAATATAGAATTAGCTCAGTTCCCCATTAAATTCATGTATAGATAGGTTGTGTTGGTATAAGGGACGATATGTGTGTGTCGGGAGGTGTACAGACTTTTTTTGTGTTCGTGCTATGGTGGTGAAACGAGTGAAACGAGAGATCGCTATTATTCCTTCCCATTCGGAATAGGCCCCTCCCAGTCGGCTGAGAGGAGTGGCCTAGAGCGAGGGGTGTGGCCTGGACAGGAAGTGACGCGAAGGGGAAGCCTTTGGTCAGGGAGTCACGAGACAGCCGTGTGTCGAAGGAGCTCGCGTGTCGAGTCGAAGCGAGAGAGAAAAGAAAAAGGCAGTGGTGAATCGACCGCAGAGAAAGCGGAACCTGCACATCGATTCACCTCAAGACTCGAAGGAGAAAAGAAAAGGGACGAAAGGAGTGCTGTGTGTGAGGAACGGCCGGGTTCTCGAGGTGTGCTCGGAGGCGTCGAAACGAGCGAACGAGGGAGGCACCGTGTTGGGTCTGCCGGGAGAGACGCTGAACCGACCTGCACGTCGGTGATTCGACCGAGAGAGGAACTGAGGGACGAAGCGGGAGTCGGGCTTCGAGGCGGGAAGGCCGGAGAGGATACGCCGGAGCGTCTGACGGTCCTTGCTCACCTCACGGCTCGACACGTTGTGATCCGCTGCGGAACTCGGACCTCGACTGAGACCTTGTATGGAGAACAGGCCAGGCCGGGATTTGTGTGCTGAACCCTGGAGAGATCGGCGATCTCACATCGTCGACGTGGCGCGGAGCCAGAGCTCGCTGAGGAGAACCGCTCACGCGGTGACTTGGCGGGAGCTGGAGTGCTGCGCCGCCATTTCTTGCGCACGGCACGTTCGAGCGGGAGTTCGAACCCGTGGAACCCGCTGGTTTTTACGAGCGACCTTCGTGCTTTTGGGACACGGTCCTCTCGTCCATGAGCCATCACCAAGTACTCTGTCTTGTCCTGCATGCATGTTTGTTTGCACGTGTTGTATAAGGCATATTTCGTAGTAATCCCCTCGAAACCTATTAGCTGTGGTCCCCTAGTTAAGAACGGGTTGATTGTTAATAAAACCACTGTCGTGTTATTGCTTGTGTTGTGATCCCTGATGTCCCAATAAATCTGGTTAATTCTGATGAAGTTGCCGCTATGGATTAATGCGTGTCGCGTCGAGGAACGATCCGTTCGATTGGCATGTAAGACCAAAATGGTTACAGACTGGTAGACTCCGCTCGGTCACTGACAAAGCCAGTCTGTAACTAGGGGTTCCATCTCCCAACTGGTAAGGTACAGGAGTACGTTGGTATCGCGATTGAAGACGCGTGACCCGAGGCCTGTGCCGAGCCGGCCGGCGTTATAGACTCCCGGAGACGGTGGTGGCGAGGGTGGCACCAGGGACCGGTCAGATTCCCGCCACCCCGGATCCGCAACAATATTATATATATATATATATATATATATAATATATATATATATATAATATATATATGATGTATTGTTGCGACTCTGGAAACCATGACACACAACAGCCAGGTCCTATATATCAGTTATATCGGTAAGTACGTGTTTCTAGTTAGAGTCCCGTCCCTAGCAAGAACAAGCCGATTCGGTTTTGGAGGTCCAGTTCCAGATCCAGCCTTTCGGTGTGATACAACACAAACTGTTCAGCCTGGCAGAGGTATGCACTCTATCCAGTGCCGTTCTAGTATTTAATTTGCTCCATTCTTGGCAAAACTGTTCGCAGACACGAATTTTCGCTATGACTGGGAGACCGGAGGTGTGGAGACGGAGATAAACTACCGAGCTGCTGAAAGGCGGACAATCCATGCCCACGTGGGCATGATTGTGTCGTTTACCGGAATCAATGTCACGCTACGAGGTGAGAAATTTACTTGCACTTTTCATCCTCTTTCATGGTTCTTGCACAAATATGACTTCCAACTCCGTATTGTAATGTACCTGTGATGTCCTGGTCATTAGAACATGTTACAGAACTATTCCAAAAATACAATGAAGAATATCACAAACTACCGAATAAGTTAGCTGCATTATCGGCACCAATAACAAAAAAAATCCCATCAAAAGAAAATACTTCACTGGAGGAAAGGCACTGATTGCAACCTTCCAAAAACAAACTTTGTTTACTTTGATTTCCAATGTAATTTGAGATTGTGTGTCTTGCTGAGACACTTCCATAGTCCATCTATCTCAAAATGATTTTATTCTCCCCCCAAAAATGAAGGTTTCACAAAAAATTACTTTTACTGGCAGAGCCACTGCTAGGTATGTGGATAGCCCTCTCTAAAACCTCAAGTGGGGGGCCCTTTCTATCAGAGGTAACAGATTGGGCTAATAATATGGTGACAGATCTTCAGGCAATGAATTGTTTCGTCCCTTGCTGCCGGAGGGGGTTAGCGAAGTATTAGAATGACCATCTCTGTGTCTCTGCGTGTATTTGTCTTTCCACACAATCATGGGCAAAGAATTGTCATATCTCAGCAATGGCTGGACCGATTGTAACCAAACTTGGTAGGATAGTAGTGTGGGTCAACCAAAGTGTGATGTGGGCCAACAATGACCTAAGTCAAATATCAAGGTCATCAAAGGGTGAAAAAAAAATCACTTTTTTAACAATAACTCTGGAATAAATCAGAACAATAAATTATTTTTTTGGCATTAGATTCTATGAATAAAGGCACACCAAAAGTACAATTGACATTATTCTCTATGACGTCACAAGTGACATTTTCACATAAAATGAAATGAGTGTAAAAAATAAAAACATTTTTCTGTATGACAAATCTAATTTGACTTAGGAATTGACTGTCAGGTCCCACTGGGGATACCACATGAAAAATTTCACCTGAAACAAACACAATGACATAAAATGTGAACTTAAAAAAAAAATCTTTATACTGTATCTCAGAAACTGAGCTGAAGAAATTCTTCAAAATTATTTTGTGGAACCCTCTTAAAAACCACAATCAATTACTAAAATAAAATGCCGAGGAGTGGAGAAATTCCGACAGGAAAAATGACATCATTTATTCGAATTGCATGATGGAAAGAGCAAATATGGATCTATGATACAGTATGTGAATATACACCGATGAACCAAAACATTATGACCACCTGCCTAATATGCTGTTGGTCCTACGTGTGACCCACCAAGGCATGGACTCTACAAGACCCCTGAAGGTGTCCTGTGGTATCTGGCACCAAAACATTAGCAGCAGATCCTTCAAGTCCTGTAAGTTGTGAGCTGGAGCCGCCATGGATCGGACTTGTTGGTCCAGCACATCCCCCAGATGCTAATCAGATTGAGATCTGGAGAATTTGGAGGCCAGGGCAACACCGTGAACACTGCATCATGTTCCTCAAACCATTCCCGAACAATGTGTGCAGTGGGGCAGGGCGCATTATCCTGCTGAAAGAGACCACTGCCATCAGGGAATACCATTGCCATGAAGAGGTGTACCTGGTCTGCAACAATGCTTAGGTAGGTGATACGTGTCAAATTGAC
>CM068963.1:14833932-14850735 GCA_035128595.1 Eptatretus atami
GCAGGGTGCGATGCACTGTGGATTTGGACACATTCCTCCCGTGACCACCTTTAAAAAATTTTTGACTTGTGCCACAGTAGACCTTCTGTCGGTTCGGACCAGACAGGATAGCCTTCGTTGCCCTCGCGCATCGGCTCGATGAGCCTTGGGCGCCAACACCCTGTCTCCAGTTTGTCCTCCTCAGCCCACTGTCGGTAGGTACTCACCACTGCTGACGGGAGCACCCCACAAGCCTTGCCGTTTCAGAGATGCTCTGACCCAGTCGTCTGGCTATAACATTTGGCCCTTGTCAAAGTCGCTCAGGTCTTTACTCCTGCCCATTTCTCCTGCATCCAACACATAAACTTCAAGAATGACTGTTCACTTGCTGCTAATATATCCCACCCCTTGACAGGTGCCATTGTAACAAGATAATCAATGTTATTCATTTCACCTGTCAGTGGTCATAATGTTTTGTTGGCTCATCAGTGTATCTATGCACATAACTTTGTGTGTTTTTTTATAACCCCCATCACAACTCGCTTAATTTAGTCACCTCCTCAGGTAAACGGAGTTCAACGGATAACCCTGTTAGAGTTGATGAGGTTAATTGACGTTTGTGGTTGATTAGCAACCCGCAACCCGCCAGCGGCGGAGTTTCCGTGGCTGGTGACCTCAGGACTGGGCGTTCGGAAGGAATCTGAGCGCTTCCCCCCCCACCCCGTGGCGAACCTCAAACTCCAGACTGCACCAATATTAATCGATTATACGTTGGGACACAATATCCATTTAAACAAAGATGCAGGGTCCTATTTTAAAAGTCCGTCTATCTTTCTGAATTGGATGAAGATGTATGGCAGCGGGAACCATTTAGATTTTAGAATAAAGAGTGACGGACACGGAAGAAGCACACAAAATTATATATAGTCATACTTCTTGAAGAAAGACAAAAATATTGAATAGTACATGGAAGAAGAACACAAACAACAAGAACAACAACAACCTCCACGCCAAAAAAAACAACTGTGCAATGAAAGGTCTGTTTTTCACATGTTTCACTGTATTTTTCAACCTCATTGAGATTTACAGATAGATATGGAATATGTTCATGAAGATCAACATGAAGTCTTTTGCTTAAACCCATCAGTGAAGTGATTGGCAGCCGATAGGTATACATCGCTAGTGTTATTGGAAGCATCTATGTTGCACAACTGGAGTTTCAAGATGCTTTGAAAAAATTGCACAGCTGATGCGGGTGCCCCGTCTTTGGGAGTACTCCCCCCCCCCCCCCCCCCCGGCTGCGAGCTCTGCAGGCACCAATCAGAGGTCCTGTTTACATGATATTCGTTCCATGTGATTAACGAAATTCAGAACATTAGTATTTATACACTAACTATCGTGATGATGATAACTCACCGACTTGCTGTTATGTCACAACACCACTTCATTCATCCTGAAATGAATCACATAATACTTAAATCTAATAATCATTGCATTTATTTCACCAGCGTCTAGCTTGTCCAATCATGCACACAGAACTTCCATAAATCATCACATAATCCCATAGTATTAAATCGTCACATAATACTTAAATCTAATAATTATTGCATTTATTTCACCAGCATCTAACTTGTGTCACATGCACTCAGGACTTCCATAAACCAGCTGAATGAGACCATTATACAAATGAACACTTTGGTTGGCATCCGAAGGGCATCGAGGCAGACCTGCATGATGGTCTGGAGCGAGGCCTGCCTACTCCCATCCTGCATCTGGCTGAGGTTTCCTACAGAATGGAGCCTGCACCAATATTCGCTTATACATGCTGGCCATATTATGCCTCAATCCTCATGTGGTGGGTTTGTGTGATCACACCGGCGTGAAGTGTTCGATAAGGTCATAGCCTTCCCATTACATGATATTCGTTCCATAAGGTGTAATCTATAGGAGAGTATTATGAGCTGTTGTGCCATATGAGGGTCATTGTGTTGAAGAGGCCATCTTTTTCCCTATCTCCAGGGTAGCTTTCACACTGTGGGCCTTCACAAATGGGCTGTTCATGATCTTACCACACTATGGAGCATATGGGTTGCTACTGACTGGTACGTTCATGGGCCTGGCAGTCATTTCATACGGCACGACGAGCTCTGATCCTATATGCCAGATACGAGTCAATAATCAGCCTCTGAAGATGGAGCTTGGATCCAGTTTCTGGCTTACCCTAATTACGGTAATTATCACTGTTATCATATGTGGCCAAATGGGGTTGTGCAGAGTTTATACATCGTCTTGCTTCAGCAGAACCTGCAACACAGATAATTGTGTGCACCTGTCCATATCCAATTCAAATGTAATTTCCCATAAGTTAGTTTCACAATAGCTGATTCTCTGGGTGTCATCATAAAGTAATCTTGTGAAATAACAAGTTTTGTGAGCACAGGAATTCACTACTCCATGAGCCTAGATTAATTTTATGTCCTCCCTTTTACTCTGCTATCTCTGTTGTAAATTACTTCCCCTTCCTTTGTGTACACAATATGTAGATGACTTCAAATGGATTTTAAAACACTTTTTTGTGTTCTTTTCACCAGCTCTCCTCTGCTATTTCCTTGGAATTATGGTGTGGATTATGCATCACAAAACCCAAGTAAACTGAAAGAAATCTTTGATCTTAAAAAACACAAAGAAGAAAATCCTTTTCAAAGTGAGTTTTGTCAAAGTTATGTGAAGAATATTAATGTTATAATCGATGTGTAAAGAGGGCTGGCAGGATGACCCTCGAGGTAGCAGGTAGCACACACTCACCTCCAAGCTGTCGAGCCTGGGTTTGAACCCAGATCTAGCTATACAGGTTTTCCAAAAAGACCAGACATCTTGGTGGTTAATATACTTAGAACCACAAATGATACAACAATACCCTTTGGTTAATATAATACATAAACTCAAAGTTTTGTGCAAACCATCAATGCACTTCAAGGTGAGCTCCAATTGTCAGGCACAGGACTTCAAGGCAGTACACAAGTTCTTGCCATGTTCGGCTCAGCATGTTCATGTCCACCAGTGCGCATCCGCTGTGATCCGAGAACGAAGATCCTGCAGGTTTTCCACATTGGTGTTGTAGGCAACATCTTTGACAAACCCCCATAGAAAAATAAATCAAGGGGAGTTATGTCTGGTGATCATGGGGACCAGCCATTGGTGTGTCTCAGCCAATCCAGCAACCTGGAGAATCTTCATTCAGGATGGCTCAAATTTTTCATTCAAGATGGCTTTCTGTTCTGACACCTTCCAGTGTCCTAAACCTCTTCTACCGCTCTCTGATATTGGTCTGAGATGGCAGACTCCCACCATACCTTGTACGAATATATGCTGAACTTGCGTGTAAGATCTCGTCTCGATGACCATTCAATGCACTGAGCTTTCTCCTGTGGAGTCCCCATTTCCTTTTACATCAACACCCCAGACCTGAAAATAAAGAAAACTGAGTTTCTGTACATATAAACCAAAGGTATTGTTGTTATTTTAGTGCCACAAATGATAGAAAACCAAAGTTGCCCGAGTCTTTTTTGGAACAACCTGTATAAACTCTCATCCCAGTATTTCACAGGCAGGATGATTAATCAGGGTGTGTGCTGTCCCTCGGATGGACGTTAAACTGATGGACGTCCCGTCTACAATAATTAGTTTGTGCGCGTTAAATATCCCATGGTGATGGATCTCGATGGACGTCCCAACTACCGGTGTTAGTTGGTGGACGTTAATGGGACGTCCATAGTGTCCTTCACGAAGAGGCAGGTGAGCTATCACCGGACCTGAACAAATTCAAAAATTTCTGCCCAGCTACTGCTGGGAAGGGCACCACTTAACTCAGGATAATCCTTGCCAGGAAACTGCTTCGAGCACGCATGCTCTGTAAGAGTTTCGAACATCAGAATATTGAGAAAGTACTTCACATACATTGTCTATATTACAAACAATAAAGTCACAATCTTCTGATGGATATTTGGCGATTTCACACTAAACTAAAAAGGATTGTAAGACGTTGGTGATTACCAGCAAATACAACAGTGTGGTCATTACCAACACAAGATTCCACAAATATAAAGGCAACAGAGAGAACTGGCTGAATGACAGAGGAGGAGATGGGACATGCCATCACTAAAATAACATTCAGAAGATTTTCAAGAAGACGGATAGATATGCAGCAAATTTACTTTGAAATACAATCCTGATAAAAAATAACAATGCGGAACATTGGGAGGCAAAACAAATAGAAGAACTGTGGAAGGAGCACTTTGAGGATTACTGTAACATCCAAAACGTCATTGTTGAGAAATTTATTAAGAGAATTACAGAGTAGAAATGGAAGTGAAGAAATGCTTATTATCTCACCTTTACTTGAGATGTGTGACACTCGTCACTCTTGTCAAGTGAGTGATGTCAAGAGATTAGGGCAGCAATATATAATCGGTTTTGGGTGCTGGCGAAAACCGAACTACCTTTTGTCAAAAGACCACGTGGGACACTCAGAAAACTAGATGAAAGAATGATGATGGTATAATGAATAATTTGTCTGATGAGCCGAGCAGCCCGAAACTTTGCAGGCATACTCAGGGACTCAAAGAAGTGCAGGAGTGAAGATTGGGCATATTGGGTTAATTAAACACCCCTTTTGAAGATAATTAACGGCCTTATTTAATTATGTCCTTTCTCAGGCGATCCTAGGCCAACTTGCTCCGTATGGAGTCTTACAGCATTTTCTGGGTTATGTCGTCTCGGTCTGAAGCCGCAATGTTTTTTGGCCTGCATAACCATGCCTTGACTTGGAAGAGGCCACAACAATTTCTTAACTACAAAGTCTTTCTTTTCACTTTCCTCACTCGTATCGTCGAATACCTGTTCATCACAGCTACGAATCACTGGTGCATTACAATTCATTAAATGCCTGGAGATGCAAGCGTTCGTGCATTATTTCATTTCTGCACATGTGATAACCTCGAGAATCTCTTAAACTGAGCAAAATTACAAAATTGAAGCTCAGTTTTGAACTCAGCAGCAGTTCCGATGAAAAACGTGTTCATTTGTCCAATTCAGACATTGCTTGGGCATTTCTGGGTGCATAGTTTTATCGATGGTGATTGGTAATCCGTTGCAAGCCAGGCGTTCCGTTGGAGTGCTTAAGCCACTTTCCTGAGCATGCAACAGTTGATAGCGTAGAGTTTGTGGTCCAATCGGGATGTAGTCGACAGATCCTACAAGGTAGAGGTACATATACAGCACACACGGACGTGGTACATATGCGTAGATTTGGATCTGTCGGACTCTCCGCAGGTGTGTGGGCATGTCATGCCTGTTACAGGCAGCGTGATGGCAAGTTTCATCCAGTATCTTATGGAGGTTTTGTCAGGTTTTTCCTTTGTCCTGCGACTGTTTCTAAAGCATTTCGTTATCAGGTTTGCTTTACAAAGGTTATATATTTCTTTGTGAGTTTAAAGTAAAATATTCGTGCTCAAGGGGGTTAACCCCTACCCAGACGGACGCCAAACTTCTCCCTTGGAGGCCCACAGCGGAGACTCTTGGAGATTAAAGTGCGTGCGGAAAAGAAATGTTAGGCGCTTCACCAGGATGGGAGCACAGCACAGGGGTTTTACTCGACCCACAACAGATACCGGACACAGCAAATGAGATTAATAAATAATACTTTAATAACATAATCAAATATGTCAATGACAATAATTCAAATTGTAATAATGAAAGAAACCGAGAGGTAAACTAAACCTAAATATAATTGAGGTGCCTCCACACAGACGTAAATACAGAAGGGAACAGAATAATAAAAGAAAATCCCCCCTTTATCCAGCACTAACCTAACCCTAACTGCCAATATAAATCATTCAATCCACCCTGCAAGACCATGGCTTAAATGTTATAACACATGTGTGGATCCTCAACTGGGTAGCGGGGAGGTACAGTACAACAATAATGGTGGGGGACTTCTGGTTGTGGTGTCTGCAGTCCAAAACCAAGTCGCCCGACTTACGACTTATTTGCCCCTCCCCCCTTCAAATATTCGGTCCCTGACAGCCAACAGCTCTTGCTGTACGTCCACCAGGGAGGGTCCCACACATCCAGGCTCTCTCGAGCTCACACGGGGTCGCCAGGGGTCTCTTTACGCTGGTTGCCCAACAAGACCTTCCCATTTGACGGGTCCCATATCCAGACACTACCAGCTGCCAGGCACAAATTACCTGGGGGGGGGGGGGGGAGGGGGGGGCGCAGTCACCGTCTCCAGAGCTTGATCCATTCCTGCAGACCACATATCTCCCCTGACCCACACAATCCAACATCTCTTTTCTCTCCTGTTGCATTCAATTCTGAAACAATGCAATGCAAAATGGTGATCATGTTCCTCCACTGCCATGGCCTGCTTACATGCTATAATCCACATTCACTCTCCAAACACAATTCAATATCTATAGGTAAAGACATTGACTCAACAACAAACAATTCTGGTTTCCAACCAATCGCTTTACCGACCACTGAGTCACTCTCGCTCGCTCTCATCCTAATTACTCAGTCCCAATTTCTAGCAAAACTGATCCTTGGGAAAATAAGCATCAAGGCACTTTGCCTTAAGTGCAAGTCATCGAGGTTGGTCGGGTCAAGAGTGTAAACCCACCCTTCTAATTTTCCTTCGCACCCTTCCCAATCCACCCTTGTGGATTCATTGCTTTCAACTCCCTGAATTCCATACTCCTTTTTCTTTTTTTTCTAAATTTGCAATAATCCAAAATCTTGGAGAGCACCCTGGCTCGGGACTGGGTGAACTTGTTGACTTCAAGCTCACCCTCGATCAGCCGTCAAAGAATTAGATCAGCCACATTAACTGTGTCTACAAACATTCTTGCGAGAGGCATAAGGATCTCTGCTGCACCCCTCCAGGATCTGGTCGACCCAAAATTCTCTCATTCGCTCCAGAAGCCTACATCTCCTCCAGGGTCTGGCAGCCCATTGGTCTCCCATCTACTCCCGATCGCTGCCTGTTCCTCCTCCAGGGTCTGGTAACCATTGTCTCTCTCATCCACTCTTCGTAATCTGCATCCTCCTCCAGGACCTAGTCGGTCTAGACAAGAGCATCCATGCCCAGAAGCCTGTATCCTCCTCAGAATCTGGCATCCTACGTTCTCTCATCCTGTCCCAATCGATGCTGTATCCTCCTCCAGGAAAAACTGTGGCCACAGCTAAAATACAGGCAGACATTGCCACAGCCAGCGGACCCAGCAAAACTACATCCCTGGTGCGCCAGTCTGAGGGTGGAACAGGCCACAGACCGGCTGGCCCACAACCAGCAAGAGGATAACTCCCAGGCACGCATGGACGCCAGCAACCGCCCTCTCCATCCATGATAGATAAAAGCCAGAAAACAGCCACTATGGCTAATGAAATGACATCACCTACCCTGGGCTGTTATGCTCATCTGCTCGGCTGCCTCCAATGAGAGTTGGAGTGAGATGAGATGTGTTTGGCCTCGTGCAGCTCTTGCTCAACTTTTTTCTGCTTGAATCCCTGCTCCTTTTCTTTCTGTTGGCATTTTTTCATCACTTTCTGGCTTCGCTCTTAAATGACTGCAGTTCAGTATGCAATGCTCTGTTCTCCTGATGTAAGCTCTTTTTCATCGGGTCTCTCTGTAATGCTGGTTCTGGAATCAGCAAAGGCTGTGATTTCTGGTTCGGTTCAAGTTCTGTCTCTTTCTCACCTGGAATCACAACGACTGGACTCACATGCTCAGCCAGCGCAGATGCCCTCGTGTCTGGTCCCTGCTCCCAATCGCACCACAGTTGCACCTCTATGGGCTGGGAGACTCTGATCCAGCATGACCTGGATGAGAGGTGCCAGATGAACTGTCAGCCTGTGTCATGCAGAGAATACGTGGTAGATCCAAAGATCCAGAACCTGCTTCAAAAGAGCTGAGTTCACTGTCCATATAGGCAAAAGCTCCACTATCAGCCGAAAGATGGCGCAATGCACTCTCCTCCACAGCGCCAAGCTCCTCATCCATCCCTGCCAAGTCATATGGAAAACCGGCCACAATGTGGCAGTAAAACTTTTTTTTATGATCAACGTGATATAGATGGCCACAACCAACCACAACGGTCATGACGGTGGTTCACACGCGACACAAGCTCCTTTACTTGAGTAACTTGAAGTGAGGATCATGCAGAACATTGCGGTGTCCAGAGCGCAAAAGCTTGTGGAGCAAATTGCAGAACTTCCAGCTGGGAACATAGTGCTGGAAAAGGAAAAAGTGCCTGCTACATTCCAGACGGCAATTGGCACCTTGTTCTCAGTGGGTGCCAAGATGCAAATGCAGACCTGATTCTCTCCAAGCCTGCACTTAACTCACTCAGGTCCAATTCAAGATGAGCCTCCCTCTCAAGCAACAGGAGCTAGCTTGCAACTCTCCTCCTCTACAGTCCTGCAAGTGGTTCAAACATTGGCTCTGCCAATATGCTTGACCTGTTAAGTAACATCCCCAATGTCAAAGTGCAGCAGTCCAGTTTAACTTCGTATGAGTCAGCCAGTCCAAGCATGGTCTCAACAAAACATAAACGTCCAATTGAGACGACAAAAAATTTTTGTTCCATTCCCCTCCTTGACGGTATTATCCCAAGTGTTCAGCTGCCTTGTAACATCTCATCCATTATTTCCCCAGTCAATTGTGGCTCCCCAAGCCTTTACCAACTAACACAAGCTCTTGCCCTGTGACACAAATTTCAACTTTTGCACTCCTCAGCCAAAACCACCCCCGGCACTTACAAAATCTCAATTCTTCTTCCTGCTGTAGCATTATGGCATCCACACAGTGCGATAGCTTCAGGTCCTCATTTATTTTGTCAACTATTTTATATGTTGACCCAATTTCTTCTTTCAACTCCCCCACCCCCTCCCCCCATTCCATTCCTTTGTTCATCAATTTTGTCTTCCAATCGTTCATTCGTTTCCACACTCCATCAATTTGTGGCCCAGTTCCTGTGTTATTATTCCCTTCTCAAACTCGTTCATTTGCTCAGTGATGCCTTTTATTTCCCGTTCATTTTTGCCTTCCAAGCATCCATTAATTTCCTACCTTTGTTTATTAATTTGTTCCTCAATTTTGTTTTCTATTCCATTCCTTTGTTCCTTAATTTGTTGCCTCAATTTTTCATCCTAATTGGTTTAACATGACATGGAGAATCATCGCACCCGCTCCTTGCACCTCATCCTCCACCACTATGGGGGAGGAGGGACCGATCTCTTCATTCCCACGACGTTCCCTCTGAACGCCATTTTGTGATCGTCGGCCATTTCCCGCACGCGTTAATCTCCTCAGAAAAAAAATAATATATATTAAATTTCCAAGCTTGTTTTTGCCCGCCACTAATTACGAAACAATTTAGACTCATTTACTACAACCCTCTCCCTCAATGGTAGAGAGGTGATCATTTAACAGTTTAGATTCCTAATTATTTTTTCTTAAAGCTTAAGGCCCAGTCACACCTTGACGTTTTAGCCAACGTATGCCGATTTTTTGAAAATTGTCTAAAACGCTGGCACACGTTGAATACGTTTATGGGTAAGTTTTGATAACATTGAGAGCACGCTGGAAAACACTGCCATAGCGTCGTTGCACAACTGGGCTTAAACGTTGTACTTTTCGGTTGTCCTCAAATTTTGCATGCTTGAAATTTCACGACGTATGCCGGCGTACGACTCACACGTTCCACTACGCTGGCCATAAGTTGTAGGCACGTTTGCGATCGTTGACAGACGTCAACACATGTTACTTGTAAGTTAATCATAAGTTGAGACCACGCGAGGTAATGTTTAGCGTACCGAAACTTATTCCTAGCCTAGAGTAACGTGTTGTAGGCACGTTACGCGTCGTTGACAACGTTACTTTTAAGTTACTCATAGGCTGAAAGACGTCGGTATAATGCTTAGCGTGCCTGAAACTAATTTATAACCTATCAGTGACATCGTTGCTAACACGCTACGCGATCGTTGACACACATTTCGCACTCCTTGCTTTGAAAGTTACTTATACGTCGAATCACGCCGAGTTTATTGTTTAGGGCAAAAAGAGGCTTTTATCTAACCTATGAGTGACGTGCTTTCACCTGTGTTAACGCACCTCTGCCGCATACTGGCGTATGTAGACATATTTGACGTTTACCGGACGACTACAGAACTTAATGAACGAGTTCCAACCTACAGATACCAGATAATGATGTAATGGCAGCGGTTAGGGGAATTGGTAAATAAAAAGGGGTTTCACAGGAGGAACCCGTCAGTGTTGCAGACTACATAGCGAGTACATGTCCATGACATTACGAGAGATGGAGTATCCGGCAATGATGACACTACAATATCTACCTGTCCTCCAACAACAGCATACCCTCATCGATTTGGCACTGCACCAGTTGCGCTGCATAGAACCGAGAGAAGAAGACGTGAACGGAGGAGAAGGTACTGGGTGCACAATGGATCGGGATTTGATTGCACCTATAAGATTTGCAGCACGATAGATTTGCACCGAATAAGACACCAGTTGATTTGCACCGATAAGAAACGTTAAGTGTAAACAATTGCGATTGTTTGCGCACAGCGTCATTTCAATAGTGGAGTTTGAGCGATTTAGCACGTTCAATAGAACGCTTCAATTTCCGAGCGCCAGCGTCAAAAACAAAGGCGAGTGACAGCAATTTAAATCGTTCATTGTAAACAATTAAATGTTAAGTGGCACCGTTTAAAAGTCGGTGAGTGTAAAAAATCCAATTGTTGAGCGCAAGCGTCTACTTTCAATAGTGGAATGCAGCCATTTAAATCTTTGAGTGGCAGCCTATGAATAGCAAACCCCACGTCACGGCAAGATAAACTGCGCACGATATGGATAAGTTAGGCTATCGTTGGGATAGGTTGTTGAACGCGGGCTACACGATATATTTCGTTGTATACCGTATCTAAAGGTATCGAAGCGCTCTATGTACATTATTAGTACCTTTGAGCATTTGTCCACTCGTTATGAATACACTAAACGTAAAAACAAGCCATAGCTCATTGTTGAAAAAACCCCAAAAAATTAGCCGCGAAGAACTTCGAACATGGTGCAAAGATGTCTCCTACCCGTGGACACGCGGACGAAAAGGAGGATCCATCTCACACCACCCCCCTATCACACTCACCTACTACTGCCAACATGACAAACTACTACTAATACTGATACTGATACTGATACTGTTACTGCTGACATGGACATCGACTCAAAAAGGAGTCGAAAACACTGATGGGGGTTCCCCCTTGTGAAGACCCATTTTATATACAATTCCCAAACGCTGGGAACACGTCATTATATGGCAGTTGTAAGTTAGAAACACGTTCATTTAGTTTTTTTGTCGACCGGAAGCGTCAATGGAATACGTCTACATACGTCAATGTGCGTGCGACTAGTAAAGAATTGGTTCAAAGCACGTCAAACATAAGTTAGAAATAAGTTTCGCGTAAAAAGATATCTACCGGAACGTGTTTCGACTTATAGTAGCTTACAAGTAGCCTTTGTCGACGTGTGTAAGCGTCCGCATATCGTGTGTACAACTTATTCCCATCGCATGCGGAATGTGTGTCATACCCAAGTACGTCGTAAAATTTTGAACATGTTAAAATTACTTGACGTACTCCACTTACTACGACGTATGATAGCGTACTTTAAGCGTTCTATTCAGCTATACCAAACTTACCCATACCGTACTCGACGTGCGCCAGCGTTTTAGACCCATTTTTTCTTGGTCGGCATAGCGTGGCAAGATCGCCAAGGTGTGACTTGCGATGTTGACACTTTCATTTTCTGCGGTGGTTATGATTTGAATCGTTGTGCGTCAGCCTTTTTAGGCTACATCACGTCATCGTCGGCGATACGTCAGCGCGCTATGCATAAGTTGACTATCGTTGGGCTAGGTTGTGAGGCCGACAACGGTTCAAGCATTCGTTGGTAATATAGCTATAACACAACGAAACGTTCTGTGTCCGTTACTAAATAGTTATACATAAGACCAACGTCGTTATGAATACGTCGAATCTTTTAAAAAAACATCAAAGTCCACGTAAGCCAGCGTTTTACATACAATTTTAATATCGTTGCACATCGCTGGCTAAAACGTCAAAGGTGTGACTGGGCCTTTAGCCCGCTATGCGACAAATGTCGTAGTCCGATGGAATCAAAAATCGCACCCCGACGCCAAATGGCTGGTAGGAGGTGGGAGGCTCAAAAAAAAATGCCACTACCTAATTCCAGTTGTGTCCAGGGGTTACCGCTACCTGAACAGGTGGACGAAACTTCTCCCTTGAGGCCCACAACCATGACTTCGGTACATAAAATGTGCGCGCGGGACAACAAATGCAAGGCCGCTTCACCAGGAGGGAAGCACACACAGCACAAGAGTTTTACTCGACCCACAACAGATACAACGGACACAAGAAAATGAAATAGAACAAATAATTATTTAATAACTATTCAAATACATCAATGACAATCTATCTATAATTCCAGCAATGTGTGTGTGTTGTGTGTGTGTGTGTGTGTGTGTGTGTGTGTTGTGTGTGTGGACCGCTGTTTCTCGCAACCACTGGTCCGATCTAATTGAAACTTGCAGGTAATATTGCTGGGGACCTGAGTATGGTGCCTTTTCAAGGTTTGATATTGATCGGACAAGTGCTCCTCAAGTTATGGCCATTTATTTCCAACCAATGACAGACAGTTGCTGCGGCATTTATTTACCAACAATGACAGGACACGTTGCTGCGTAGGCGTGGCGATGGGGAAGAGAACCTCAGCCACGTTCCCATTACAGGTTACACAGTACGACTTCCGGATAGTGATGACTTAGTGTATTCTAATAATTTTCGATTTCTTATGCGCATTTATAGATAAAACAATGCCCAATCCAGTCGTCGTTTACGAGAGCAAGGAAACTTTTTTTTTTTTGCACGTACGTTTTTTTTTTCTTCTTTCTCTTTGTGTTTTCCTTGCGATGACATTGCCGAAAAGGCAAAATACATTGGCGCTAATTGATAAGTTGGCCATTAAAACTAAATTGCGAAATAATCGTACTGCGATATGCGAACTTCCGGACAGTGAGGACTTAACTTCCGGACTTCCGGATAGTGACGACAACTGTATTTCTTTCTCTATTTTTTCTCGATTTATCGACTTACTGTACTTTTCTTCTGATTTCTGTACTTTCTCGATTTCTTAAAACACAATGCTCCAATCCAGTCGTCATTTACGACAGCGAAGGAATCGGCCTGTGTGTTTGTTTGAAAGTTTTTTTTTTTGGTTTGCCGACGACGTACAGCCGTCAGCACCACTATGGGCACGCACTACAGGCACGCAAGAGCGAAGGAACGGCCTGTGTGGTCGTTTCTGGCAAGCGGTTTTAATTTATTTATTTTTTGCACGTATGGCCCGGCACGTACGGGCCGCACGTACGGGCACATACTTAGTAATTCAAATTATAATATGAAAAGAAAAAACGTGAGGTAAACTAAATCTAAATGTAATTGAGGCACCTCCACAGACTTTTAAATACAGACAAGGGAACAGAATATAAAGAGAAACCCCTATTTTATCCCGGCACATTGCTGTGTGCCGAGGAGGGCTTCTCAAGCTTGAAGGTCACCAAACCGCTTCGTCTGCACGGGGAAAAATGCACTCAAAATGGCGCCCGTCATTCTCTTGGGCGGAAGACGTACAGGAGGAATTTGGAGAAGGTACTCGACGTCAGGGGCTCACGAACCGTGTGTAGCTTATCTTGAAGAGCGAATATGCCGACCGTTCCTCTCCCGCACCTGGTCTGTTCACAACGATGACCACACAATGAGACGATTTCTGAGTCCCCTGATCAGGCCACGAGGCACACTCTTCTTCCCTCCTCAGAAACACACACTCTTCCACGGCTTAGCCAAACAGTCAACGGCTAGCATCTTTCCCAGCATGCCGCAAATTCACACAGACGAGCACGAGCACGAGATTCACGCAGCCTTGGTTGTGCCGTGAAGAAAGCCAGATCCTCCTCCTCCTCCTCCTCCTCGCCTCCCACCATTCTTCCTGATGTCACGCCAAACCAAACTCCTCCTCCAGGGGGTGGCCTGCCACGTTAACTCGGGAAGGTGGGGCTCTGCCCTCTGGCACGTTTTACATTGTTTGTTGTTGTCGTCGTTGGTATAAAATGTAGGAATAAGTCACAGGGGGACAATCACATATTTGGGAACATTATCCTTAATCCTATCTAATCAACACGTGCACCACTCCGTGTGTGGTAACAATGCATCACTTAAGCTCACAGTTTCCCCACTGAGTTTATCGACATGTCTCCATGTCCACAGACCAAACAACTCCATTCAATCCTAACTTTCTGATGAAATTCCTCCATCTACCTCCATTGGCCACAACGGCCATCCATGTGCCTCGGGTTGCGCAGTTTATAAGGCATCTCAAGGAGATGGGGATGGGCCCAGGCATCTACCTGGGGGATGGCAGACGGAGGCCCCTGGAGTCCGGCGAAAGTGGATCAGCGACGGACACTGCTGCGGCCTATGCTCATACCTGACCTGACCTGACAGGCAAAAGGATATACATGGGAACATGAAAGAGAAAACAATTGTACAGGGACAGAGACAGAGACAGCGGACAACACACACACACACACACACACACAACACACACACCACACACTCGATATCCACCCGCCACTTATTCTTCTTTTCTTTTTTCTTCAGTACATGTTTCATAACGACGTGAATATTTTATTTAATAAAATAGTTCACCACATATATTATACAATTAGAGAGATGTTTGTGTGTGTGTGTGTGTGTGTGTGTGTGTGTGTGTGTGTGTGCATTGCCTTTCTCAGAGATGGACATGGATCTTTGTCAAACTTTTAGATGTTCATCAGTCGAGTGGTGCTGAGTGTTTTCGGCAAAAATTTAAAAAAAAAAAAATTGAACATTTTCGAGAAAAGAAGTTCGGATTTACATGGTGCTTTGTAGCTATGTGAAAGCAATATTAAATGACCCCCAACCACGTTTCTTTGTGGGTGTGGGAAGTTGTTTTCGGCCCCCACAAAAAAACATAGAAAAAAAAACTAACATTTTAATTTCTTAAAAATGCAACAGGATTTATAACAGCACCGGCACAAAACCGTGCATCCCCGTTCCAGTCATAACATATTTAATTTTATTGCATCACTTCAGCACATACTGTTCACAAACTCAATTACTGAAGAAAGAAAATCTTTAACCATCATCTTTGTGTATCGATCATTATCATCTGTGTGCATTAAAAGTGAGAAACACATCGTGAAAAATGAGCTGTAATTAATAGGACTGTAATAGAATTATGTCATACTTTGCAGAGCACCAGCCCTATGGACGGATGATCTTTGTTTCGCAAACAGGCACACTTCTCTGAGCTTCTGACGCAAACCTTTTATTTGGGCGGGTGTATAGGCACATTGAACAGCTCTGTGGAGGCCAAAAATAATATAATAATCGCAGGTTCGTTGCATGAAAGCAAAAACTACCTTCTGCTTCGAATTCAACGTCTCACTATGCTGGAAAACGTGGGGATAGGAATACCTCTGCAACTGTGAAGTGTGTGGACTTAGAATAATCTAAATACGGGGCCCCCCACCTGAGGCGGCAACGGCACGACACAGTCATTTACAGGTGAATTTCGCGTACTCCGCTACTCGTCACCACCCCACCCCAAAAGATAAAAACATCTCACTACGCGGAAACGTGGGGATAGGAATAACTGGTGCACTGTGGAAGTGTGTGGACTTTAGAATAAATCTAAATACGAGGCCCCCACCTGAGGCGGCACGACCAGCACACACATTTACAAGGTGAATTTTGCGTACTCCGATAATGTCACGAACCCCCCATCCCAAAGATAAAAACTCTCACTACGCTGGAACGTGGGGTAGGAATACCTGTGCATGTGAAGTGTGTGGACTTAGAATTAAATCTAATAACGAGGCCCCACCTGGAGGCGGCACGACACGACACAACATTACAGGTGAATTTTGCGTACTCACTACTTGTCACAACCCCATCCCAGAAGATAAAAACATCTCACTACGACTGGAAAAACGTGGAGAATAGGAATATGTGCACTGTGAAGTGTGGTGGACTTGAATAAATCTAAATACGCCCCAGCAGCCCCCAACCTGAGGCGGCACCACACGATACACATTTACAAGGCGAATTTGGTACTCTCGTACTCGTACACCACCACCGCAAAGATAAAAAAAACTCCTCTACATCAGTGATTCTAACCAGGGGTAAATTTACCCCCTCGGGGTTAAAATTTAAATGTCAGGGGGTAAATATAATCATAACCTGAAATTAAGTATTAATTCTGTAATACACTATACCTGGTCAGCCTGTTTTAGAACAAATTATGGTTGGCGGGCGTAGATCCTTGAGGGGATAGGGGGGATGCATCCCCCCCCTTATTAGGATGGGGAGGAATAAACTTCTTTCAATACCCCTAAAATTCCTTTGTTTTTTGATATAAATCACATATATATTCATTCAAATTTATGAATCATAAAAACAAAACGTCATATATTCGTTTACCTTGCTTGCAGCAACGCCAAATGATGAGTACTTTTTTTATTCATACATTCATTCTCTTTCTAACTCATGTCGTTATTTAATGATGATGCTGCCATTGTAACTCTTTAGTTTTTGTTATTTGACACATCATGTATACGATTTTTTTTTTTT
>CM068963.1:14850760-14863461 GCA_035128595.1 Eptatretus atami
CAAGAAGAGAGATCCGGCTCGGCACGGCGGCTCGGGTCACGCGTCTTCCAATCGCGATACCAACGTACTCTGTACCTTTCAGTTGGGGAGATAGAACCCCTAGTTTACAGACTGGTTTGTCAGTGACCGAGGCGGAGTCTACCAGTCTGTAACCATTTTGGTCTTCATATGCCAATCGAACGGATCGTTCCTCGACGCGACACGCATAATCCATAGCGGCAACTTCATCAGAATTAACCAGATTTAATTGGGGACATCAGGGATCACACACAAGCAATAACACGACAGTGGTTTATTACAATCAACCGTTCTTAACTAGGGAACCACGGCTAAAAGGTTTCGAGGGATTACTACGAAATATGCCTTATACCACACATGCAAACAAATGCAGCAGGACAAGACGAGTACTTGGTGATGGCTCATGGACGAGAGGACCATGTCCCAAAAGCACGAAGGTCGCTCGTAAAAACCAGCGGGTTTCACGGGTTGAACTCCCGCTCGAACGTCCGCGCAGCAAGAAATGCGGCGCAGCACTCCAGCTCCGCCCAAGTCGCGCGTGCGCGGTTCTCCTCAGCGCGCTCTGGCTCCGCGCCACGTCGACGATGCGAGATCGCCGATCTCTCCAGGGTTCAGCACACGAATCCCGGCTGGCCTCTTCTCCCATACAAGGTCCCAGTCGAGGTCCGAGTTCCACAGGCGGATCAAAGTGTCGAGCCGTGAGGTGAGCAAGGACCGTCAGACGCTCCGGCGTATCCTCTCGGCCTCCCGCCTCGAAGCCCGACTCCCGCTTCGTCCCCTAGTTCTCTTCTCGTCGAATCACGACGTGCAGGTCGGTTTCAGCGTCTCTCCCGGCAGACCAAACGGTGCCTCTTCGTTCGCTCGTTCGAAGCGACTCCGAGCATGCCTCGAGAACCCGGCCGTTCCTCACACACAGCACTCTTTTGTCCCCTTTTCTTTTCTCCTTCGAGTCGTGAGGTGAATCGATGTGCAGGTTCCGCTTTCTCTGCGGCCGATTCACCACTGCCTTTTTCTTTTCTTCTCGCTCGACACGGCGAGCTCCTTCGACAATCGCCTGTCTCGCGACTCCCTGACCAAAGGCTCCTCCCTTCGCGTCACTTCTGTCCAGGCCACCCCCTCGCTCTAGGCCACCCTCTCAGCCGACTGGGAGGAGCCTATTCCGGATGAGGAGGAATAATAGCGATTCTCGTTTCACCACCATAGCACGAACACAAAAACAGTCTGTTACACCTCCCGACACACACATATCGTCCTTATACCAACACCTATCTATACATGAATTTAATGGGGAACTGAGCTAATTCTATATTAGTATTCCGTAAGGGTCATTTCCCTACAATATATATCACAATATTCAAAAGGTGTGGACAGATCAGATGAAACTTGGTGGGATGAGTTTGGTAAGTGGCAAGAACAAGCGATTCGGTTTTGGAGGTCCAGTTCCAGATCCAGCTTTCGGTGTGATACAACAAACGTTTCAGCCTGGCAGAGGTATGCACTCTATCCAGTGCCGTTCTAGTATTTAATTTGCTCCATTCTTGGCAAAACTGTTCGCAGACACGAATTTTCGCTATGACTGGGAGACCGGAGGTGGTGGAGACGGAGATAAACTACCGAGCTGCTGAAGGCGACATCCATGCCCATGTGGCATGATTGTGTCGTTTACCGGAATCAATGTCACGCTACGAGGTGAGAAATTTATTGCACTTTTCATCCTCTTTCATGGTTCTTGCACAAATATGACTTCCAACTCCGTATTGTAATGTACCTGTGATGTCTGGTCATTAGAACATGTTACAGAACTATTCAAAAATACAATGAAGAATATCACAAACTACCGAATAAGTTAGCTGCATTATCGGCACCAATAACAAAAAAATCCCATCAAAAGAAAATACTCCATGGAGGAAAGGCACTGATTGCAACCTTCCAAAACAAACTTTGTTTACTTTGATTTCCAATGTAATTTGAGATTGTGTGTCTTGCTGAGACACTTCCATAGTCCATCTATCTCAAAATGATTTTATTCTCCCCCAAAAATGAAGGTTTCACAAAAATTACTTTTACTGGCAAGAGCCACTGCTAGGTATGTGGATAGCCTCTCTAAAACTCAAGTGGGGGGCCTTTCTATCAGAGGTAACAGATTGGGCTAATAATATGGTGACAGATCTTCAGGCAATGAATTTGTTTCGTCCCTTGCTGCCGGAGGGGTTAGCGAAGTATTAGAATGACCATCTCTGTGTCTCTGGTGTATTTGTCTTTCCACACATCATGGGCAAAAATTGTCTATCTCTCACAATGGCTGGACCGATTTGTAACCAAACTTGGTAGATAGTAGTGTGGGTCAACCAAAGTGTATGTGGGCCAACATGATTAAGTCAAATATCAAGGTCATCAAAGGGTGAAAAAAAAATCACTTTTTACAATAACTCTGGAATAAATCAGAACAATAAATTATTTTTTTGGCATTAGATTCTATGAATAAAGGCACACCAAAGTACATTGACATTATTCTCTATGACGTCACAAGTGACATTTTCACATAAAATGAAATGAGTGTAAAAATAAAAACATTTTCTGTATGACAAATCTAATTTGACTTAGGAATTGACTGTCAGGTCCACTGGGGATACACATGAAATTTCACCTGAAACAAACACAATGACATAAAATGTGAACTTAAAAAAAAAATCTTTATACTGATCTTCAGAACTGAGCTGAAGAAATTCTTCAAAATTATTTGTGGAACCTCTTTAAAACACAATCAATTACTAAAATAAAATGCCGAGGAGTGGAGAAATTCCGACAGGAAAAATGACATCATTTATTCGAATTGCATGATGGAAAGAGCAAATATGGATCTATGATACAGTATGTGAATATACACCGATGAACCAAAACATTATGACCACCTGCCTATATGCTGTTGTCCTACGTGTGACCACCAAGGCATGGACTCTACAAGACCCCTGAAGGTGTCCTGTGGTATCTGGCACCAAAATTAGCAGCAGATCCTTCAAGTCCTGTAAGTTGTGAGCTGGAGCCGCCATGGATCGGACTTGTTGGTCCAGCACATCCCCAGATGCTAATCAGATTGAGATCTGGAGAATTTGGAGGCCAGGGCAACACCGTGAACACTGCATCATGTTCTCAAACCATTCCCGAACAATGTGTGCAGTGGGGCAGGGCGCATTATCCTGCTGAAAGAGACCACTGCCATCAGGGAATACCATTGCCATGAAGAGGTGACCTGGTCTGCAACAATGCTTAGGTAGGTGATACGTGTCAAATTGACGTCCACATGAATGGCGGCCCAGGGTTTCCCAGCAGAAATTGCCCAGAGCATCACACTCCCTCACGGCTTGTGGTCTTCCCACAGTGCATCCTGGTGCCATCACTTCCCCAGGTAAACGGCGCACACGTACACGGCCATCCACATGATCTAAAAGAAAACGGGACTCATCGGACCAGGCGACCTTCTTCCACTGCTCCAAAGTCCAGTTCCGATGCCCGTGTGCCCATTGTAGGCACTTTCGACGGTGGACAGGGGTCATCATGGGCACTCTGACCGGTCTGGGCTACGCAGCCCCATACGCAGCAGGGTGCGATGCACTGTGGATTTGGACACATTCCTCCGTGACCACCTTTAAAAAATTTTTGACTTGTGCCACAGTAGACCTTCTGTCGGTTCGGACCAGACAGGATAGCCTTCGTTGCCCTCGCGCATCGATGAGCCTTGGGCGCCAACACCCTGTCTCCAGTTTGTCCTCCTCAGCCCACTGTCGGTAGGTACTCACCACTGCTGACGTGGAGCACCCCACAAGCCTTGCCGTTTCAGAGATGCTCTGACCCAGTCGTCTGGCTATAACAATTTGGCCCTTGTCAAAGTCGCTCAGGTCTTTACTCCTGCCCATTTCTCCTGCATCCAACACATAAACTTCAAGAATGACTGTTCACTTGCTGCTAATATATCCCACCCCTTGACAGGTGCCATTGTAACAAGATAATCAATGTTATTCATTTCACCTGTCAGTGGTCATAATGTTTTGTTGGCTCATCAGTGTATCTAGCACATAACTTTGTGTGTTTTTTTATAACCCCCATCACAACTCGCTTAATTTAGTCACCTCCTCAGGTAAACGGAGTTCAACGGATAACCCTGTTAGAGTTGATGAGGTTAATTGACGTTTGTGGTTGATTAGCAACCCGCAACCCGCCAGCGGCGGAGTTTCCGTGGCTGGTGACCTCAGGACTGGGCGTTCGGAAGGAATCTGAGCGCTTCCCCCCCCACCCCGTGGCGAACCTCAAACTCCAGACTGCACCAATATTAATCGATTATACGTTGGGGGGGGGGGACACAATATCCATTTAAACAAAGATGCAGGGTCTTATTTTAAAAGTCCGTCTATCTTTCTGAATTGGATGAAGATGTATGGCAGCGGGAACCATTTAGATTTTAGAATAAGAGTGACGGACACGGAAGAAGCACACAAAATTATATATAGTCTACTCTCTTGAAGAAAGACAAAATATTGAATAGTACATGGAAGAGAACACAGACAACAAGAACAACAACAACCTCCACGCCAAAAAAACAACTGTGCAATGAAAGGTCTGTTTTTCACATGTTTCACTGTATTTTTCAACTCATTGAGATTTACAGATAGATATGGAATATGTTCATGAAGATCAACATGAAGTCTTTTGCTTAAACCATCAGTGAAGTGATTGGCAGCCGATAGGTATCATCGCTAGTGTTATTGGAAGCATCTATGTTGCACAACTGGAGTTTCAAGATGCTTTGAAAAATTGCAGGCTGATGCGGGTGGCCCTCTTTGGGAGTACTCCCCCCCCCCCCCCCCCCGTGCGAGAGCTGCGAGCTCTGCAGGCACCAATCAGAGGTCCTGTTTACATGATATTCGTTCCATGTGATTAACGAAATTCAGAACATTAGTATTTATACACTAACTATCGTGATGATGATAACTCACCGACTTGCTGTTATGTCACAACACCACTTCATTCATCCTGAAATGAATCACATAATACTTAAATCTAATAATCATTGCATTTATTTCACCAGCGTCTAGCTTGTCCAATCATGCACACAGAACTTCCCATAAATCATCACATAATCCCATAATGCTTAAATCGTCACATAATACTTAAATCTAATAATTATTGCATTTATTTCACCAGCATCTAACTTGTGTCATCATGCACTCAGGACTTCCCATAAACCAGCTGAATGAGACCATTAACTACAATGAACACTTTGGTTGGCATCCGAAGGGCATCGAGGCAGACCTGCATGATGGTCTGGAGCGAGCCTGCCTACTCCATCCTGCATCTGGCTGAGGTTTTCCTACAGAATGGAGCCTGCACCAATATTCGCTTATACATGCTGGCCACATATTATGCCTCAATCCTCATGTGGTGGGTTTGTGTGATCACACCGGCGTGAAGTGTTCGATAAGGTCATAGCCTTCCCATTACATGATATTCGTTCCATAAGGTGTAATCTATAGGAGAGTATTATGAGCTGTTGTGCCATATGAGGGTCATTGTGTTGAAGAGGCCATCTTTTTCCCCATCTCCAGGGTAGCTTTCACACTGTGGGCCTTCACAAATGGGCTGTTCATGTCTTACCACACTATGGAGCATATGGGTTGCTACTGACTGGTACGTTCATGGGCCTGGCAGTCATTTCATACGGCACGACGAGCTCTGATCCTATATGCCAGATACGAGTCAATAATCAGCCTCTGAAGATGGAGCTTGGATCCAGTTTCTGGCTTACCCTCATTACTGGTAATTATCACTGTTATCATATGTGGCCAAATGGGGTTGTGCAGAGTTTATACATTGTCTTGCTTCAGCAGAACCTGCAACACAGATAATTGTGTGCACCTGTCCCATATCCAATTCAAATGTAATTTCCCATAAGTTAGTTTCACAATAGCTGATTCTCTGGGTGTCATCATAAAGTAATCTTGTGAAATAACAAGTTTGTGAGCAACAAGGAATTCACTACTCCATGAGCCTAGATTATATTTTATGTCCTCCCTTTTACTCTGCTATTCCTGTTGTAAAATTACTTCCACCCTTCCTTTGTGTACACAATATGTAGATGACTTCAAATGGATTTTAAAACACTTTTTTGTGTTCTTTTCACCAGCTCTCCTCTGCTATTTCCTTGGAATTATGGTGTGGATTATGCATCACAAATACCCAAGTAAACTGAAAGAAATCTTTGATCTTAAAAAAACAAAGAAGAAAATCCTTTTCAAAGTGAGTTTTGTCAAAGTTATGTGAAGAATATTAATGTTATACGATGTGTAAAGAGGGCTGGCAGGATGACCTCGAGGTAGCAGGTAGCACACACTCACCTCCAAGCTGTCGAGCCTGGGTTTGAACCCAGATTATGCTATACAGGGTGTTCCAAAAAGACCCAGACATCTTTGGTGGTTAATATACTTAGAACCACAAATGATACAACAATACCCTTTGGTTAATATAATACATAAACTCAAAGTTTTGTGCAAACCATCAATGCACTTCAAGGTGAGCTCCAATTGTCAGGCACAGGACTTCAAGGGCAGTACACAAGTTCTTGCCATGTTCGGCTCAGCATGTTCATGTCCACCAGTGCGCATCCCGCTGTGATCCGAGAACGAAGATCCTGCAGGTTTTCCACATTGGTGTTGTAGGCAACATCTTTGACAAACCCCCCATAGAAAAATAAATCAAGGGGAGTTATGTCTGGTGATCATGGGGACCAGGCCATTGGTGTGTCTCAGCCAATCCAGCAACCTGGAGAATCTTCATTCAGGATGGCTCAAATTTTTCATTCAAGATGGCTTTCTGTTTCTGACACCTTCCAGTGTCCTTAAACCTCTTCTACCGCTCTCTGATATTGGTCTGAGATGGCAGACTCCCACCATACCTTGTACGGATAATATGCTGAACTTGCGTGTAAGATCTCGTCTCGATGAACCATTCAATGCACTGAGCTTTCTCCTGTGGAGTCCCCATTTCCTTTTACATCAAACCACCAGACCTGAAAATAAAGAAAACTGAGTTTCTGTATCATATAAACCAAAGGGTATTGTTGTTATATTTAGTGCCACAAATGATAGAACAACCAAAGTTGCCCGAGTCTTTTTGGAACAACCTGTATAAACTCTCATCCCAGTATTTCACAGGCAGGATGATTAATCAGGGTGTGTGCTGTCCCTCGGATGGACGTTAAACTGATGGACGTCCCGTCTACAATAATTAGTTTGTGCGCGTTAAATATCCCATGGTGATGGATCTCGGATGGACGTCCCAACTACCGGTGTTAGTTGGTGGACGTTAATGGGACGTCCCATAGTGTCCTTCACGAAGAGCAGGTGAGCTATCACCGGCACCCTGAACAAATTCAAAATTTCTGCCCCAGCTACTGCTGGGAAGGCAATGGCAAAGCACTTAACTCAGGATAATCCTTGCCAGGAAACTGCTTCGGCAGCACCGATGCTCTGTAAGAGTTTCGCACATCAGAATACTTTGAGAAAGTACTTCCACATACATTGTCTATATTACAAACATAAAGTCACAATCTTCTGATGGATATTTGGCGATTTCAACACTAAACTAAAAAAGGATTGTAAGACGTTGGTGATTACCAGCAAAATACAACAGTGTGGTCATTACCAACACAAGATTCCACAAATATAAAGGCAACAGAGAGAACTGGCTGAATGACCAAGAGGAGGAGATGGGACATGCCCATCACTAAAATAACATTCAGAAGATTTTCAAGAAGACGGATAAGATATGCAGCAAATTTACTTTGAAAATACAAATCCTGATAAAAAATAACAATGCAGGAACATTAGGAGGCAAAACAAATAGAAGAACTGTGGAAGGAGCACTTTGAGGATTACTGTAACATCCAAAACGTCATTGTTGAGAATTTATTAAGAGAATTACAGAGTAGAAATGGAAGTGAAGAAATGCTTATTATCTCACCTTTACTTGAGATGTGTGACACTCGTCACTCTTGTCAAGTGAGTGATGTCAAGAGATTAGGGCAGCAATATATAATCGGTTTTGGGTGCTGGCGAAAACCGAACTACCTTTTGTCAAAAGACCACGTGGGACACTCAGAAAACTAGATGAAAGAATGATGATGGTATAATGAATAAATTGTCTGATGAGCCGAGCAGCCCGAAACTTTGCAGGCATACTCAGGGAACTCCAAAGAAGTGCAGGAGTGAAGATTGGGCATTTGGGTTAATTAAAACACCCCTTTTGAAGATAATTAACGGCCTTATTTAATTATGTCCTTTCTCAGGCGATCCTAGGCCAACTTGCTCCGTATGGAGTCTTACAGCATTTTCTGGGTTATGTCGCTGCGGTCTGAAGCCGCAATGTTTTTTGGCCTGCATAACCATGCCTTGACTTGGAAGAGGCCACAACAATTTCTTAACTACAAAGTCTTTCTTTTCACTTTCCTCACTCGTATCGTCGAATACCTGTTCATCACAGCTACGAATCACTGGGTGCATTACAATTCATATAAATGCCTGGAGATGCCAGCGTTCGTGCCATTATTTCATTTCTGCACATGTGATAACCTCGAGAATCTCTTAAACTGAGCCAAATTACAAAATTGAAGCTCCAGTTTTGAACTCAGCAGCAGTTCCGATGAAAAACGTGTTCATTTGTCCAATTCAGACATTGCTTGGGCATTTCTGGGTGCATAGTTTTATCGATGGTGATTGGTAATCGCTTGCCAAGCCAGGCGTTCCGTTGGAGTGCTTAAGCCACTTTCCTGAGCATGCAACAGTTGATAGCGGTAGAGTTTGTGTCCCAATCGGGATGTAGTCGACAGATCCTACAAGGTAGAGGTACATATACAGCACACACGGACGTGGTACATATGCGTAGATTTGGATCTGTCGGGACTCTCCGCAGGTGTGTGGGCATGTCATGCCTGTTACAGGCAGCGTGATGGCAAAGTTTCATCCAGTATCTTATGGAGGTTTTGTCAGGTTTTCCTTTGTCCTGGCGACTGTTTCTAAAGCATTTCGTTATCAGGTTTGCTTTACAAAGGTTATATATTTCTTTGTGAGTTTCAAAGTAAAATATTGTCGTGTCCAAGGGGGTTAACCCCCTACCCAGACGGACGGCCAAACTTCTCCCTTGGAGGCCCACAGCGGAGACTCTTGGAGATTAAAGTGCGTGCGGAAAAGAAATGTTAGGCGCTTCACCAGGATGGGAGCACAGCACAGGGGTTTTACTCGACCCACAACAGATACACGGACACAAGCAAATGAGATTAAATTAAATAATACTTTAATAACAATAATCAAATATGTACAATGACAATAATTCAAATTGTAATAATGAAAGAAAACGAGAGGTAAACTAAACCTAAATATAATTGAGGTGCCTCCACACAGACGTAAATACAGAAGGGAACAGAATAATAAAAGAAAAATCCCCCCTTTATCCCAGCACTAACCCTAACCCTAACTGCCAATATAAATCATTCAATCCACCCTGCAAGACCATGGCTTAAATGTTATAACACATGTGTGGATCCTCAACTGGGTAGCGGGGAGGTACAGTACAACAATAATGGTGGGGGCACTTCTGGTTGTGGTGTCTGCAGTCCAAAACCAAGTCGCCCGACTTACGACTTATTTGCCCCTCCCCCCCTTCAAATATTCGGTCCCTGACAGCCAACAGCTCTTTGCTGTACGTCCCACCAGGGAGGGTCTCCACACATCCAGGCTCTCTCGCAGCCTCACACGGGTCGCCAGGGGTCTCTTTACCGCTGGTCGCCCAACAAGACCTTCCCATTTGACGGGTCCCCATATCCAGACACTACCAGCTGCCAGGCACAAATTACCTCGGGGGGGGGGGGGGGGGGGGGGGGGGGGGGGGGAGGGGGGGCGCAGTCACCGCTTCTCCAGAGCTTGATCCATTCCTGCGGACCCACATATCTTCCCTCACCCACACAATCCAACATCTCATTTTCTCTCCTGTTGCCATTCAATTCTGAAACAATGCAATGCAAAATGGTGATCATGTTCCTCCACTGCCATGGCCTGCTTACATGCTATAATCCACATTCACTCTCCAAACACAATTCAATTATCTATAGGTAACAGACATTGACTCCACAACAAAACAATTCTGGTTTCCAAACCAATCGCTTTACCGACCACTGAGTCACTCTCGCTCGCTCTCATCCTAATTACTCATGTCCCAATTTCTAGCAAAACTGAATCCTTGGGAAAATAAGCATCAAGGCACTTTGCCTTAAGTGCAAGTCATCGCAGGTTGGTCGGGTCCAAGAGTGTAAACCACCCCTTCTAATTTTCCTTCGCACCCTTCCAATCCACCCTTGTGGATTCATTGCTTTCAAACTCCCTGAATTCCATACTCCTTTTTTCTTTTTTTTCTAAATTTGCCAATAATTCCAAAATCTTGGAGAGCACCCTGGCTCGGGACTGGGTGAACTTGTTGACTTCAAGCTCACCCTCGATCAGGCGTCAAAGAATTAGATCAGCCACATTAACTGTGTCTACAAACATTCTTGCGAGAGGCATAAGGATCTCTGCCTGCACCCCCTCCAGGATCTGGTCGACCCAAAATTCTCTCATTCGCTTCCAGAAGCCTACATCCTCCTCCAGGGTCTGGCAGACCCATTGGTCTCTCATCTACTCCCGATCGCTGCCTGTATCCTCCTCCAGGGTCTGGTAAACCCATTGTTCTCTCATCCACTCTTCGTAATCTGCATCCTCCTCCAGGACCTAGTCGGTCTAGACAAGAGCATCCATGCCCAGAAGCCTGTATCCTCCTCCAGAATCTGGCAATCCTAGCGTTCTCTCATCCTGTCCCAATCGATGCCTGTATCCTCCTCCAGGAAAAACTGTGGCCACAGCTAAAATACAGGCAGACATTGCCACAGCCCAGCGGACCCAGCCAAAACTACATCCCCTGGGTGCGCCAGTCTGAGGGTGGAACAAGGCCACGACCGGCTGGCCCACAACCAGCAAGAGGATAACTCCCAGGCACGCATGGACGCCAGCAACCGCCCTCTCCATCCATGATAGATAAAAGCCAGACAAACAGCCACTATGGCTAATGCAAATGACATCACCTGACCCTGGGCTGTTATGCTCATCTGCTCGGCTGCCTCCAATGAGAGTTGGAGTGAGATGAGATGTGTTTTGGCCTCGTGCAGCTCTTGCTCCAACTTTTCTGCTTGAATTCCCTGCTCCTTTTCTTTCTGTTGGCATTTTTTCATCACTTTCTGGGCTTCGCTCTTAAATGACTGCAGTTCAGTATGCAATGCTCTGTTCTCCTGATGTAAGCTCTTTTTCATCGGGTCCTTCTGTAATGCTGGGTTCTGGAATCAGCAAAGGCTGTGATTCTGGTTCCGGTTCAAGTTCTGTCTCTTTCTCACCTGGAATCACAACGACTGGACTCACATGCTCAGCCAGCGCAGATGCCCTCGTGTCTGGTCCCTGCTCCCAATCGCACCACAGTTGCACCTCTATGGGCTGGGAGACTCTGATCCAGCATGACCTGGATGAGAGGTGCCAGATGACACTGTCCAGCCTGTGTCATGCAGAGAATACGTGGTAGATCCAAAGATCCAGAACCTGCTTCAAAAGAGCTGAGTTCACTGTCCATATAGGCAAACAGCTCCACTATCAGCCGAAAGATGGCGCCAATGCCACTCTCTCCCACAGCGCCAAGCTCCTCATCCATCCCTGCCAAGTCATATGGAAAAACCGGCCACCAAATGTGGCAGTCAACTTTTTTTTTATGATCAACGTGATATAGATGGCCACAAACCAACCACAACGGTCATGACGGTGGTTCCACACGCGACCAAGCTCCTTTACTTGAGTAACTTGAAGTGAGGAATCATGCAGAACATTGCGGTGTCCAGAGCGCAAAAGCTTGTGGAGCAAATTGCAGAACTTCCAGCTGGGAACATAGTTGCTGGAAAAGGAAAAAGTGCCTGCTACATTCCAGACGGCATTGGCACCTTGTTCTCAGTGGGTGCCCAAGATGCAAATGCAGACCTGATTCTCTTCCAAGCCTGCACTTAACTCACTCAGGTCCAATTCAAGATGAGCCTCCCTCTCAAGCAACAGGAAGCTACCATCGCTGCAACTCTCCTCCTCTACATGTCCTGCAAGTGGTTCAAACATTGGCTCTGCCAAATATGCTTGACCCTGTTAAGTAACATCCCCAATGTCAAAGTGCAGCAAGTCCAGTTTAACTTCGTATGAGTCAGCCAGTCCAAGCATGGTCTCAACAAAACCATCAACGTCACCATTGAGACGAACAGAAAATTTTTGTTCCATCTCCCCTCCCTTGACGGTATTATCCCAAGTGTTCAGCTGCCTCTGTAACATCTCATCCATTATTTCCCCAGTCAATTGTGGCTCCCCCAAGCCTTTACCAACTAACACCAGCTCTTGCCCTGTGACACAAATTTCCAACTTTTGCACATCCTCAGCCAAACCACCACCCCGGCACTTACAAAATCTCAATTCTTCTTCCTGCTGTAGCATTATGGCATCCACACAGTGCGATAGCCTTCCAGGTCCTCATTTATTTTGTCAACTATTTTATATGTTGACCCAATTTCTTCTTTCAACTCCCCCCAC
>CM068963.1:14872267-14885798 GCA_035128595.1 Eptatretus atami
CACCGCATGTTGAAATACCACCCGTAAACGCAATGCCTCCAACCGCACTAAACCAGGCAAATAAAGGAATTAGAAATTGGGAGAAATCCTCCACTCGTCCTCTTATTGAATTATTTTTTCACACATTGGTTTTGTCATTTTTAATTTAGTGAGCCAGTATCATTTCAAATTTTAACTGTTCTCTTGTGAGCAAAACATCAATTCTTACTGCCTCCTTTTCTCTGAATTGTATATAACGTTAATCGTAAAAAAAAAAAAAAAAAAAAAAAAAAAAAAAAAAAAAAAAAAAAAAAAAAAAAAAAAAAAAAAAAAAAAAAAAAAAAAAAAAAAACAAAAAAAAAAACCAAAAAAAAAAAAAAAATGGCTTTGATTTTGAAACACAGATGATAGTTTATTGAAGATTGATTTGATTAACAATATTACCAGTTGGTTACTTTGCCACTCATTTATTTAACAAAATTAATAATGATGAGACTAATCATAACACCATTATCTGTATTTAATCTGTACATTCTGTTTCTTCCAAAAGCAAACAATATGCATCAACTTCTTCACTGCTCTCTCTTTCAATGTATAGGGAAGTATCCCACTCGATTAGACTTTATAGTTTCCTTTTGAGCACTCAGGTCAAACGCCCCCATAGATTTGTTACAAACTTTTTAAATGCTGTCATATCCAAAATAGGTCTGTATTTCCATTACTTTCACACACCTTTTGGTAAAGACTTGATTGCTTCAGGCAAAATCATTTTTTTCCCAATTAATTTCCAATCTATCTCTGGGTTAAAAATGTGCCATCTAGAAAAACCACGAAGTTGTTTCACCGTTAGCATTATCAACCAAGGCATTATTCTTATTCAGTCGCAAGTAGCACCATCGGCTTTTTAAAATGATCCCAGATATCGTGGCTTTCCTTTCCAGAACACCCAAATTCCACGTGTTAAGTGGTTTGGTTGAGTTTAACGTGTGCATCTTCGTTTGAGTATATACACGAGTTGTTTCATTTGAGTTAAGTCTTCTATTCAACATCTCTTCGGTTTTAAGATAGGAGTATATTCACTAATATACCAACTATTTCATCCAATTACAAATTATTCTGCTCACCAAAAGCCACTACAACACCAAAAGTAATCTATTTTCATTATCATTCACAATTGTAGTTGAAATCTAATTTTAAGGACCATACAGAACTTTATCATGTCCAAAAATCCAACTATACTTTAAGAGGAACTTGCCACAGTAAAACTATACCTGCTTGTTGTATTCATCATTATACATTCCTTTCCTTTTGATTATACCAGGCGGTCTGTGTTTGTTCCCGTTGACATAGTCAAGGAATAAAACTTCGACACACGCCCTTTTCCCATCTATCACTCGAATGAATATAGTGAAATTTCATCATTTCAGATACTAGCAGAGACCATAATCAAACCGCTTTCAACTTCTTGTGTTTCCCAATGTACAATACGAACACTATCAAAACATTTTCCAGAAGAAATTCATTTACGAGTGTAAGCGTTTGTGTTTATTCCTCAGCCGTAGTGAATGTAAATTTACACAAACAAGAAACTTTCGGATAGATTCAAATAGGTTTGTTGATTATTTAGTTTCAAAACTTTTTGTACCATTTGTATTCCAGTCTGTTCCCAGTTATTGCATTACCGTGAAGTAATCTTCTTTTTTAGTGGAGTTTGAGATAATAATAGGATCATCCAATTCATAATACTATCAATTCTCCATACTTGTATTTATTAGGCAAAAAAGGATGTTAAAACTTTTGAAACCCTGATCCAAGATAGGTTCGAATTATTTTCTGTCTTCTTGGGGAGACAACTGGAAGTTTTGCCTTCTTAATTTCTTTTATTGCTTGTAATTTATGAGATTCCTTTTGGGCATTTTTAATCTTTTATAGCACCTGCTACATTCCACAGCAGAAGCAGTTGAAAACCAATTAGTCTTTATGTTTAAGAATAGTGAACCGATACCATTAGAGTACAATTTATCCCATCTCCTCGAAATTGATGTCCGACACCCCTTTGTCTTCATTTAGGTTATAGTATCCTCTACCAAAGATTACATACCTTCCCCTTGTAGATATGGGGAAAGAACATCCCATCCCCTGTAATTATTTTCTATATTTCCCAAACTCGGTTTCCTCACCAATAACCATCGTATTATTTATGGAAAAAACTTCACGTAGGTGAATTCTTGATGGATATAACTTCTCCATTTAAAAAAATCTACTACGATTATCTTGGTCGGTTATTCCTAAAATTTACTCTGTGTATGGATTTTCCCTGACACAGGGAGATAAACCAAATTTTGGTTCCATATTGAATTATAAAAACCCCAATTTTTGGGGTTGGGAGTATTTTGCCGCGAATGAAATAATATTGTATTTGTTTTATTCCATCATTATAAGCACCATCAATCAAATCACAGTGAATTTAATACCAATTATTCCTGAGGATATGTGAATGACATTATCACTGTAAAACGCCCATTAGTTTCAATCTTTTTGAGAGAAACCCAATAACTCTCTAAATGAATTATCAATTGTGAAATCAACCTTTGAGTTATTTTAAGTTTAATCGTTGATTTTGAAGTATGTTTTTGAATGTCGTTATGACAATATTTTTGGTTCATCACCCGTTCTTCATAGACGAGCAATTTCGGAAGATATTGGAGAAATCTTCATATGGCTCCGGTGAGACTGTTATCGTTTGTACTTCCACTTCCCGGATATAACTAAACTGTTCATTTTTATCATTATATTAAATAAGGTATTATAAGTTTCCATGACAATAAAGATGCCTCATATTCTGTTGTTGTGTCAAGTTGTAGTGGGTTATGGGAATGAGATGTGTGGTCGCTTGTTGTGAAATTGAAACTAAGGATTGTGCTTCTCACTTATTTAATATGAGATAAAAGTTCTTTATATTGATTGTTTAAATTATTTTCATGTTCATCAACTGGTCTAAAATGGCTGATGCTTCATTAAAACAATTGTTATTTCCAGCCTCTTTACTGCCTAACAACAATAACAGTCTATTAACTAATTGTGTGGCGTCATTTGAAGAAAACTAACACCTGAACCAAGGATACTTAAGCCTGAATATGTGTTTCTCCTTCTCATTCTTCCTACTTTTACCAGAAAGAAAATAACCCTATAATCAACAGAGTTCAGCAGATCAATATATACTTATCATCATTATTTCTCATATCCAATGGTTTATCAATATACTTTTATTCATCCCTCACAGTTGAACCTTGTCTTCCATCTTTTGTGAGAAGAAACATTAATCTCGGAGTTAGTTTGACAGGGGGTCGAGCAGAATTCAAGAACCTTAATTCATCATTAAATATCAATACCTTTTCTTGAACAAGATGAAATATTGCTGATTGTTCTGTTGGAATGAGCCCTGCCTTTGGTTTTTGAATCCGCTGAATATTCATTGTTTTGAAGAGCATTCACAATATAATCAGGGGGTCGATTCATCTCTTCCATTTGTTGAAAATATCCTCATCATCATATTCTTAATTCTCCTATATGCTCTAATTCTTCCCGTCATTTGACTTGAAATCTTTTAACATTGGAGCTTTCTAGGAGTATATTTTATTGTGGGGAACTGTGGAACATCTATAATTTTTTCTTGGGAAGTTTTTAAAGTGGTTTAAAAAATTTCCTTGTTTTCTTTCAAATTGCTTCTTCACCCGTTAGTTTTTGCCTGCGTTTCTTCTTTATGTCTTCCTGTTGTTTTTACAACTTTTGAAACCAACTCTTGATGTTCCCTAAATCTTCTTCTCTTTCTTCGCATCCATTTATTTTATTGAAAAATATCATTTAATATCTCATCTTGTTCACAACAATATATTTATATTTTTCATCGTGTGTTTCATGTAATCCCCAAATTCCTTTTTACTACATAATGTAGAACAATTGTCTCTCCAAATTGTTAATATCTATTGATTTAACTTGAATAAAATAAAAGTATTAGCATTGTTTCTGATGAACGACGAGGAAGTTGAAAGTACGATTGACTAAGATAAATACAATTACAAGAAGAATGTCTCCCTCTTGTGTAGTAGCTGTCCATTACCGTTTGGTTTCTCTCATTAACACAATCATCAAAGATACGAGGTTCTTTTTGGATTTATCCAAATCTTGGGGAGATGGTATATCATCCGTATTATCACTAAGAATACAAGTTATCGGTTTTGATTTCTTTTTACATCTCTGTGTATCACAAAAATAGTTGTATTATATCTTCAATGTTATAATCATTTAGGTTTTTTTGAAGTTTAAATAAACCGATTATTATCTTCTTTTTGAAGGTCCAGCATTAAAACCTTGTGAGAGTAGTTGATATTCTGTATTGAAAACTCGACTTTGTGAAAATTATTAAATTATTCATAATCTAAAAAGTTTGGAGTGAGGAGCATCTTAAAAGTAAGCAGGTTTTCCACATCCACTTGAACCAACTATGAGCATCTTAATGAAATTTGGGAGATTTTTATGATTGTTAATTTTATCTTATTTTCCCCAATGGGTTAAAAAATCATTCATTATATATTTGGAAAACAGGTTATTTAATTTATCATTGCTTTTTTAGAAACTCTGTATTTTATCTAAGTTCAGGTTAATTTCAAGATAATCCATTATTTTATTTATGCAATATCTTGTGTTGATATTTCCCTGGAAAATCACATCCATGAATAATAATAACAACAATCCTTTGAACATTCTCTAATACGTTCAGTTTCTTCCCTTGTAAGGAAAGGTGTGTTATCCCCTCATACTTTACATTCATTTCTCTTAACAATCTTGTAAAGTAAGTCATTTTTGGTTGTAAATCTAAAAGAATTATTTTCCTTTTTATTATTTTATTATCATTAATTAGAAGATGATCACAGAATATACATTGTTTATAGGCTTTGACTCTGTGTTTAATCCCCGTCTTTCACACGCAGGACAATTCTCAAATTTGTCCATATGGAGAATCAGGGAATTCAAGAGGCTCAAAATCGAGTAAACTATTCATATTTATAAAGTAAAACTTTTACTTTAAACTGAAATTCATCTTCGATATTCATCTTCGATACTTTCAGAATCATCTATAACTTTCATTAAAACTATCGTTTGAACACCAAACTCTCGGTATTCATAACCATCGTTTGAATGCAAACTCTCGGTTCATAATCACTCTCATAATCTTCAAAATCTTCAGTTGAATATTTACTCATATTTAATTAGTAGAAAAACATTACCATCGATATCTATATACTTTTTTTCATTAACAGATTCAACTGCTACATTTTTATATTAAAGGTAATTTAAAATGATCCTTAACTACAATTGAACGAAATGTCATTTCACCTGATACGTTAACATCCTTTATTTCATCAGGATTTATATCTTTGAGGTTGTTTGAAAAAAATACAAATTTCTCCTTGCATATTACAGATGGTCTTATCTTTTCTTTCTAAAGCTTCATCCAGAAAGGTTTTATTTTTTGATACTTTTTCTTGTTTCATTGCTTTTTCTAGTTTTGAATTTATGCCAGAAGGAGAGGAGAAACTTTGTTAGAGCTACTTTAATTGATGTTCTTCCAGGTATACTAAAAGCCCTTCACTGAAGTAAATTGAAGAACTCATATCATTCGCCATAATTGTTTTTATCCAATAGTTGTTTTATATTTATCTTTGTTCATTTTACATCCTTGACATATTTCTCATATCTTTAACAAATGAAGAAGATTGATTGAAACTTGTCTTTGTGTCTTGAAACATTGTATTTATTAAGTGAAAAAGTTGGAGGATAAAATGGTTTTAAGTACAGATTCACCTGTAAAATGAACGAAATTTTCATCAAGAAAATTTTAGTTTAAGCACAGATTCACCTGTAAATAAACGAAATTTTCATCAAGAAAATTTTAGTTTAAGCAGAGATTCACCTGTAAAATCAACGAAATTTTCATCAAGAAAATTTTAGTTTAAGCACAGATTCACCTGTAAAATAAAACGAAATTTCATCAAGAAAATTTTAGTTTAAGCAAGATTCACCTGTAAAATCAACGGAATTTTCATCAAGAAAATTTAGTTTCAGCAAAAGTTTTATTATATAAATATTGGTGAATACAACGTACTGCGATGTTTGTAATCACGAATATAAACATTATAGAAAAACACCTCCGAACCAACAAACACACATTTAATCTATTTCATAAAATATCTCCTCTTGAGTTGGAAAGAAAACATTGTGATATCTGCTCAAAGGATGTTTTGAAGAGTAGTTATAATAGACATCTTCAATCACAAACACAAGAAAAATGAGTTTAAAGTAAAGGAGACTATCATATTGAAAACACTTGATGGGCATTTAAAGGCATATAAAAATAAGGATTTTTCAATTGGAGAACCCGGTCCATCATCAATAGCTGAATCAATTGAAATAGTGAAACCTGATGTGAAAAAGTATTTAAAAAGACATTAAAAGAAATGAAAACTTTAAAGTTTTATATGGAGTGAAAATGAATAGAAAAGACAAGATGAAGAACAAACTCCTATATGAGAAACAGATCTTCATTTTATAACATCATTCAAGATTTTTTGAATAGTGGGGTTATGAAGAACTATCAAGACAAGAGGAGGATGTTGATAATACATTGGTAGGAAGTGGATTCAATATTAAAAAAATCATCTTTTTAGATATACACATTCTAAAATCAAACCCTCTTAAAGCTTCTTCTTATATTGAATTACCAAAAGAAATAAAACTAAAGAAGGCAGTTGTAATATTAAGAACAATGATAATAAATGTTTTCTCTGGTCTGTTCTTGCTCACTTACATCCACCAAAATGTATTCAGAAAGAGTAAAACATATATGAAATATGAGAAGACCTTGGCATTAAAGATTTTAAATTCCAATGCCACTAACAGATATCCTAATTGAGAAAAAGAATAATCTTTCTATTAATGTATATGGATTAACGGATACAAACAAAGTTCAAATATTAAAAATTTCAAACAACTATAAAAATGAAGAAACACACATTGATCTTTTATATTTTAGTGTGGAAGAATTCACATTACACATACATCAATAATTTATCAAGAATAATCTCTTCTCAGGTATTCAGAACAGCAAACAAAATATATCCTTGTAAGCGATGTCTTAATTCATTCATACAAAAGAACGATTAGAACAACATTCAAAATATTGTAGTAATCATAAATCAGCTGTAATTACAATGCCTAAACCTGGTGAAAAGATTTCTTTGAAGATTATAATAAATCTATGATGCACCCATTTGTGATATACGCTGATTTGAGTGTATCCTTAAAAAGATAAATACTGCTTCTCCTAATCCAAAAGAATCATATACAAATAAATATCAAAAACATATTCCTTGTGGTTCTGTTATTATATCAAATCATCTGTTGGAGAAAACTATAATAAACTTGAACATTATCGTGGAAAAAATGCTTCACAAGAGTTTGTAAAACGATTAGAAAAGGATTGTATAAGACTAACTAAATTAATGAAAGAAAAACAATGAACCGATGAAATTAACCAAAGAAGAAAAATTAGAATTTAGAAAGAACAATATCTGTCATATTTGTGAGGAGGAAATTGAGGAGTCTAAGTTAGGGATCATTGTCATCTTACTGGTAAATATAGAGGTCCGCTCATTCCTGTTGTAATCTTAATTATAAATTACCTTTCTTTATTCCAGTCTTTCTTCACAACAGCGCCAACTATGATACACATCTATTTATAAATGAACTTTCAAAAACACCAGGGAATATTTCTGCCATAACAAACACAAGTCAAAAGTATATTTCATTTGCAAAAATGATATTCACAAAACTATAACTCGTATTAGGTTTCTAGATTCTTACAAGTTTATGGGAACACCACTAGCCAACCTAGCATCAAATCTAAGCTCCACAGGCTCTTTCCAAATCTTAATTCATTCTTTCCAAAAGAGAAATTCTAACTAAAGAGGAAATTCAGATTAAAGAGAGAATTCAAAGTAAAGAGAATTCTAATTAATGAGGAAATTAATGAAGAAAATTCTTACTGAAGATGAATTCTAATTGTAAAGAAAATTCAAACAATGAATGAAATTCTAACTAAAGAGGAAATTCTGATTATAGATGAAATTCTGGTTAAAGAGGGATTCTAACTCGAGAGGAAATTCAAACAAGGAATGAAATTCAAAGTAAAGAGAAAATTCTTACAAGGAAGGGAATTTTCCTTATGATTATATGAATTCATTTATGAGATTTAAAGAAACACAACTTCCTTCAAAAGAAAGTTTCTATAATAACCTTTATGAAGAAGAGATAAGTGATAAGGAAATTAAACACGCAAAAGAAATTTGGAAAATATTTAAGATAAAGAACCTTGGAGAATATCATGATTTGTATCTAAAAACAGATGTTTTATTGTTAGCTGATGTGTTTGAAGCATTTAGATCACTCTGTCATAATAAAAATTGTTATGGATTAGATCCTGCCCACTATTTCACAGCTCCTGGTTTAGCTTGGAGTGCAATGTTGAAAATGACAAACAAGATATTGATTTAATCAGTGATGTAGATATGCTTTTGATGATTGAGAGTCTAGAGAGGTGGAATATCACAAGTATGTTCAAAAAGATATGCTAAAGCAAATAATAAATATCTTCCAAATTATAAGAGTGAAAAAGATAGTAATTATTTGATGTATTTGATGCTAATAATTTGTATGGATTGGCAATGTCTCAATCTCTGCCTTATGTAAATTAGAGTGGGTGGAAGAAAAGGATTATGAAAAGGCTTTGATGAATATCGTTATTTCTTCTCAAGAGGAATTGAATGAGGAGGAAGAAGGTTATTATTTTGAAGTTGATTTGAAGTACCCAAGTAATCTTCATAATAAGCATTAAGATCTTCCTTTTGCATGTGAGAAAGAAACCCCAAAGAAAGAATGGTTAAGTGATTATCATAAAAGTTTTAATATTAAAGAAAATCAACAGAAAATTATTAACAACATTTTTATGATAAAGAGGATATGTTTTGCATCAAAGGAACTTGAGACAATATTATCTGCTGGGTTGAGAGTAGCTAAATTCATAGAGTTTTAAAATTTAAACAAAAGTCCTTGGATGAAAAAGTATATTAAATTCAATACAGATATGAGAGCAAATACAAAAGTAAAATTGAAGAGGACTTTTATAAATTAATGAATAATGCTGTATTTGGAAAGACTATGGAAAATTGTAGAAACAGGCAAAACATTAGATTCGCAACATCTTGGAAAGAAGCTTCTAGATTGATAAAATAAACCAAGTTTTGAGAGAGAGAGGTTTTTTCAGAGAACTTTCTGCATTCATATGAAAAAGGAAGTATTGTAATGGATAAACCAATTTATATTGGAACAGCAGTTCTTGATTTATCAAAGATATTGATGTATGATTATTTGTATAATGACTTAAAAGAAAGAGTATGGTGAAAATGTTTCATTGTTGTATATGGACACTGATAGCTTTATTCTAGATTATAAAACTGATGATGTTTATAACGATATGAAGAAAAATATTGGAGTGTATGATACAAGTAATTTTAGTAAGAAGAGTGAGTTATTTTCAAAAAAATGAAAAGGTTATTGTAAGTTTAAGGATGAGTTGGGTGGAAAAGTAATGAGTGAGTTTATTGGATTGAGAGCAAAGGCATATGCTTATAAGTATGGTGATCAGATTGATAAAAGGTTAAAGGGAATAAAGAAATATGTAATAAAGAAAATCAATAACTTTTAGAAATTATTATAATTGTTTGATGATAAGAAAGAAGAATATAGGAAAATGAATACAATAAGAAGTTATAAACATAAGATATATAGTGAAGAAGTAAATAAAAAGGCATTAGGAGCCTTTGATGATAAGAGATTTATTTTAGAAATGGAATAGATTGTGTTCCATATGGATATTGTATGATAGAGTGAATAGAATAGATTGTGTTCCATATGGACACAAGTTTTAACGATGGGAAGATGGTTTAGGGTTTTAAGGGCTACGCCACGTTTTTCACGGTATATAAATGGTCGAACCAAGTATTAATCAAACTAAAGAGTGGAGAAAATCTCAGTCTTGGTATATAAATGGAAAACATAATGAATGTGGAAAATATCAAATAAGTCTTATTGAAAAAATAACTAAAACAAAGGTAAATAAAACAAATAAGCGAATCAATTTAAAAACCAATGAGTTGGAGGATGTAAAGAAAATTAAATATCCTTGAATGGACTGAAAACTTCGATGGTTATCAATTGAACAATGGAAAAAACAATTTACTATAATCTCAAAATGATATGCAACTCAGGAGGTGGTCAGATGAGATCATTAAGAGAAGTATATCATTTCGTAATGGCACAAAAGGGGATCTTTGAAAAAATATAAGATTCAAATGTTTTATTTTTTAAATATTTTAGATGGGGATTATTGTGCAAAGAAAATTAAACTATTGAAGGAATATGAGAATGAACAAATGTTTATAGGTTCAATGAGTGAGCTAAACAATATACATTGGTTATTTGAAAATGAGTGTCCCTAGGCTTACAGGTTTCAGATATCTCTTCAGAATCACCTTGAACAAACCACATTACTACGTTGCTACTTGAACCAATCTTTATCTGTGTCGCATTGGTTATTTGAATAGAATGCCCCAAGGTTAAAAGGGGAGACAAACAAATTATACCTTGGATAAAAGGGGTGTAATTTAAGGGAAAAAAAATGTGAATCGCTGAAAATCCCCCATTCATTTACATGGGGAAAGTGAGCCAGAATCAGTATATCCACCCTACTCACCACCACTGTATGAACACTGGACACCTGCTACACCTGACACACATGTAACGTCCATTAATTACCAAACAACCTGGCTAAACATGCATTTAAGGGGGGATCTGGGCTAATCCTATATTTAATAACACACTCAGGGCCCATTTCCGCAACAATACTAAGCGATGGACAAATGAAGTTTTTAAATTGTTGATGTAATCAGTACAGTTCCTTGACTTACAAATTATGTGATTTAGAGGGGGAAGAGATTTTAGTTCATTTTATTCACAGGAATTACAAAAGGCAAAAAAATAATAATTGAAAAATTCAAAAATTGACTCCACCCCTTTTTTGACTCCTGCACACAAACCACACGGTGAAAGCCACACCGACACAAGCCACACCCACACCAGCCACACCCACATCCATCATATCCACATGATTAGTGATTGGTTTATTGAGTTACCCACACACATGTTAATTTAATTAACAAATTGCTTCACCCCTTCTTTGTTTTCCACCCACACAAGCACCACCCACACAAGCCCCACTCACAACAAGCCCCATCCACACCCACACAAGCCACACCCATTATCTCCCTCTTCCCCTTGTGCACCCCCACCTTTGACCCACCACACCCCCTCATCCCACCCCCCACCCTTCCCCACACACACATGTGGTGGATGAGGGGGTGGTGGGTCGTTGAGGGAATGCACCTACCCCCCAACCCGACCATAACCCCCCACCCCCTCCCTTTACACCCCCTTTATTCTTTTTTTGAATTAAGAATTAAACTAGAACGGGCACTCGTAGAGCGCATACCTTCGCCGCAGCCACTAGTTTGAACATGGCATGAGAGTGAAATGAGGAACTAAAATTCCACTAAATCTGCTCGGACATTTTGGAGTTTAATTTGCTGTAAATCAAAACAAAATTGACAATTTAATGCGCGAAAAAACGATTTTGACCTTTTTCTGACCTTGACCTTAACCTTTGATCTGATCGCTCCCAAAATCTAACGATTTGTCCTCTCGTGATGCCAAACACATCCACAAAATTTCATGACAATCTGCGAAGTGGTTTTTGTGTAATGTTTGCACAACGCTTCCCAATCAAAAACTCCATTTTGGTGACCCCCTTGACCTTTGACTTCCACAGACTAACTAGGGTTGCAAACACTATACCATACGCTATATCAGTGGATCGGATTTGAATACTGAACATTTGGACTTAATTTGATGTAAATCGGAACAAAATTGACACTTTAATCGCAAAAAAACGATTTTGACCTTTTGTGACCTTGACCTTGACCTTTGATCCGATTGCTCCCAAAAGCTTCGCCTGGCGTCCTTGAGTAACTGCACATCATCTCTGAAAAATTTCATGCAAATCGGTCCAGCAGTTTTTGCCACAATGTTGTCCGCACACTATTTACCAATAAAAATACACAGGGGTCAATACAATACCTCGTCAAACGAAGTTTGCGAAGGTAATTATTGTAAGCAAAGCACAAGTCTGGAGACTGCAATCGTTCACGAGCGGTATTTGACGCTGTAGATTGTTTCAGAAGTCAAGGATGAGACAATGTGATAATTTTGACCAATTTATAAAAATGATCAACATGATGTGTACGGGGTGACAGGTTATTAGCTACAAAATGTCGAAAACCCGGTTTCGTTCAACAACTTTCAAAATTTGACCTTTGCATAACCTTTAAAGGTCACAAAACAATGTGTGGACATAAAATAAGGAAACAGGATACGTGCTATAGCTTATTGGAGTTAGTTCGTCGAAGAAGGTCGAAAACCCGGTTCGGTTCCCACCACTTTGAAAATTTGACCTTTGTGAACTTTAAAGGTCAAAGGTCAAGGATTATGACCTTTGGTGCAAAACTTCCTCTGAACATTCCAGGAACAATATAACGTCATATAGGCTATATGGCATTTCGCACTCCTCGGATTATCCATACTTGATGAAATCAGCGTAAAAACAAACTTGAAGGGGGCGCACGGGGCAAGGTGTTCGAGATAGAGCAAAATGGTTTCCAGACTTTAGGTGGGGAATGACCTCAAGATTATGCATAAAAAATATTGGCATCCTAGCTCTCAAAGTTTGGGCGGTCGTATGATTTTTATGTCAAAATTCGCAATTTTCTAAGTTCGTGACCTTGTGACCTTGACCTTGGGACGAAAATGAAAAATCGAGCTCCGTGGGGCTATGCAGGTGCCATTGGGCTAACCAAATACCGAAAGCCCTGCCAGATTCGACAAACCCCCTCGGAGAAGATGGATTTTTATGTCAAAATTCGCAATTTTCTAAGTTCGTGACCTTGTGACCTTGACCTTGGGACGAAAATGCAAAATCGATCTCCGTGGGGCTATGCAGGTGCCATTGGGCTAACCAAATACCGAAACCCCTGCCAGATTCGACAAACACCACTGGAGAAGATGCATATTAAAATCGGCTAGCCCCTAAAAACACAAGTTTTTTGGGCGTGGCTCCGCCCATAATGGGCACACCACGCCCATTCTCAGGAAAACACAACTATATCATGATATAAACCTCCCACCAAATTTTATCAGGATCGGATCAAAACCCACGGAGCTATGCTCGGGACAGACAGACAGACAAGCCGGTAGGCGACAATGGATGGATCTCGGAAACAGAGCAGACTTATTGACCTCTGACCTCTGACCTGTCCAAAATTCA
>CM068963.1:14926356-14941892 GCA_035128595.1 Eptatretus atami
CACCGAGTCGATCATGACAATTAGCACGTCTATAATCCCAGGGAGCCTCGATTGCAGGCGGTCGGTCAACAATCGATTTGGGCAGCCATGATGCCCAAGATGACAAGGGAATCACACACAGTCGCTTAGGAAGCACCAACAGACAACAAGCGACTTTGCAGCCAGCACACCACACCAACTTCCGCACAAAAGGTTGCAGCATTATTTTGATTGATGACTACGTATAAGTCGATATCCAGAAATGAACAGCTTGGCCGTTGCAGGTCCGGACACGATCAGGAGGTCCAAGACAATCCAAGGAGTCAGTGGAATGCTGCGCTTAGCAGACCTCAGCATTTCGGCCGAGTGAACACAAGCACAAGCTTGAATGAGTTGGGCTCTTGGAACTCAGCAGGTGAGCATGTTGCCATGGAGACACAAAATGGAGGTCAAATTGAAGTGGAAATAAAAAGGAGTGGTTCCTTGTGCCTAATGGTCTGAAGCTAAAGCCAGCATAAAGCTGGTCCACTGGAGACACATCCTAACTGCTCCCTCACAAATTGCTCACGTGAAATTCACCTGTCTGGAATTTTGCTAATTGCTGGTGCACTAATGTTTTGTCAGATTTTCATGAATTGGTTGTCGAAGTCCCATCATAGTATGCTTCTAAAGTCTTGGCACAAACATCAAACTTTAGCAATTTTTCTGGTTGAAAATTAAAGGTTCGCTTGCGACTGTCAAAGGCTGAAAAATCCTGCTACAAAAACGTCAAAACACATTCTGTGTGATGTATACCAGCAAAACTTCTTTTCATTCTGGCATTAAAAATTAGAGTTTATGACAAGATGATGGAGAGGTAGCGAGGGCAGTTCTTTGAGCTTAGCCAGGGTTTGATTCCCAACTCGACTATAAACTGTTGGAATGGTGCTTCACAAGCAGGAAGTTGCATCACGGTGTGATATCCCTCGGATGGACTTTAAGCCGGTTGTCCCACCTGTTAGCATTAGTTGGTGGACCATAAATATCTCACGGTGTCTTTCAAGAACAGGAGGCGAGTTATCCCTAGCACCCTCAAAAAAATGACAAATTCCTACCAAAGTCTGCTTCATTTGAACGTCAGGGCTCACCACCCTCGCTGTTCATGAAAAACTGGCAAAAACGTTCCATTGCCGACCCCACAATAAATTGGGAATAATTGGGGTAGTAGTGTAGGTAGTAGTAGTAGTGCTTTGTTTGTGGTCCAAGTTTCCTTAAAATTTTGAACAGTGTTACCATATTCTGCCGCCTTCTGTTCTGAGACGACGCGTGAGCGTATCAAGCCTTTCAGGCTCACAGCACTGAGTTCCACCACATTTCTCTCAATTTTTGCCTACCTAGTTTTATATATTGCCATCTTTGCACAAGTTAAAATAAAGTTGACAAGGAGATCTCGTGACTTGCCTACTTCTTCACCGGGTGTCGGATGATGAAGAGTGTTGGTGAGAAGTGAAACCAGAAGCACAAAAGTAAATTTCTCATCAGTAAGAAAATTGACTCAAGATGGTGACATTGTAAGTACATGTGAAATACCGTTTCTCTTCCTCCACAAAAGCAGCATTCCTCTGGAACGTTGGTGAAATTCCGCATCATGGCTCCAGAGCTTAAGGCACCATTCAGTAATCTGCAACTTAAGTCCACCATTGTTCTTGACGGTTTAGCACTATCTCTCAATGGTGAAGAATCACTTTAAAAATTCTAGCAGTCAGATCCGGATCCGGATCTTCACCAAAATCTAATCGGTTCAACCTCGTCATCCACCAACATGTCCACAAAATTTCATCCAGATCCCATCACAATTATTTTTTGAGATATCCTGCACACAAACAGACAGACAAACAGAAAGACAAGCCGGTAGGCGACATGGGTGGTCGCTAGACGAAGGCGAATTTGAAATATGTAGATAAGAGAACACATCAGATGGCATTTTTGCCGTTCGTTGTTCCATATAGGAACATGACGAGCAACTGTCCATTCATCATTTGTGTTCGATTCCCGATTCCTACGTTAGGGAATCCCAACGCGAACGTTGGGGTGAAAGCATATAGTAATATAATTGCATACTAGTCATACAGTTTTGACGGATGGGCTGAAATTTTTTGACAAAGAGGTTGATTATAGTGCGCATAAAAGCGCAGAAGCCGATTTTTGATTTTCGAATGTTTTTTTTTTTTAGGATTTTTTCAAAAAATTCAAAGTCCCTTTGCTAGGCAACGGTGGCGTCCATAGCAACGGTGCTCAAAAGCATACAACTAAGATCCTGGTATGAACCTACCAGTCAAGTTTCATCAAAATCGGTTGACTCCTCTGGCCTCCAGAGCTGTCCATTACAAACAAAAACAACAGACATACAGACAGACGGAAACCTGAGACTAAGGGTAGTCTGGCGACCATCCAAAAGGAGTGGAAAACACATAACCTCCTTCACCTTCGTGGTGGAGGTAATAACCAGTCAGTAAAAATTTCTTCTTCTCGGTTTACCAACTTCGTTTGTTGTAAATATAATTGACTATTTGAAGAAGATGGTGTCCATCGGTGGTCGCTAACCCTTCTTTCCAATGTGAGCTACTTTTGATTAAAAGATGAGCAATGTGATTGGGAAACATACAGTTTAATGCGCTATTAAAAGATCAAGTCGACACCTCTCATCCATGTCAGCTTCTGCCGGGTTATATCAGAATGAGCTGATTTGGCACAATGTCACGGATTGTTTAACCACAACATGGGGACGTTCAAAAATTACATAACGCCATATTTTTGGGGAGATGTGGACCATGCATGCTGACACACTTGATTAAACATTACTAATAATTTTTTATTCAACATTGATTGGAACTTTCGGGGTACCTCATCATGAGTAACACTTGATCCAAACAAAGCCAGTGGAAATCTGACGCACCAAACCCGGGTAGTGTGTAATCAATGGGTGCCTCCAGGCCTGATGTGGTAGGCCCACACTAGTTTTCTTTTCGGGAGGCGCATTCCGTGCATGCTGATTGGCTTGATTAATGAGATGTATCAGTCGTTTATGTTAATGCATGCATACGTGGGTGCACCGGGGCGTGGATAATGAGTGTCATGTGACCCGCCCGTGTTCGATGCTGTGCTGTGCTGTGTTGTGTTGTGACCGTGTCTGGATTAAACCTGTGTTCCCACATCAGAGTCTTCGTCCCTGTTTATTGAGTGAGTACATTACAGTGGCGACGAGGATGTTTTCGTGCATCGGCATATTGCAAGAAAATGCAGTGGGGGATGATCAGTAAGACTTTACCGATCGTCTGAAGCAGTACTTCATGGAAAACAAAATGGACACCAATGAGGATGCTGAAAGGCGGCGAGCTGTATTACTGACCGTATGCGGCGCCCTGACGTACAGCCTCATCAAAGATCTTCTTGCCCCAGCCAAACCTTTGACAAGCCGTATGAAGAGCTCGTCAATCTCGTGAAAAGACATTATCACCCTAAACGGGTAAGATCATCTCGAGATATAGATTTTATACCCACCATCGTCAAGATGGTCAGTCAGCATCCGAGTTTGTGGCTGATTTACACCGACTCGCCGAACATTGTGAGTTTACAGATAAACTCGAAGAGATGTTTCGTGATTTCTTTATAATAGGCATCCATGACGACTCAATTCTGCAGAAACTCCTCACTGAATCCGACCCCAATTTGGCTAAAGTTATGGAAATAGCCACTGCGTGTATGCAAACTGCTGAGAGCCTGCGTGTGATCCCTAACAAGTCAAAAGTTATTCAGCAGGACCCATCGGTTAACAAGATAACCTTTGGCTACAAGCAAAAGTGTTTTAGCAAGTCACCAAATTCACCTCCACCTCCTGACATTTCTGAATCTACCCGGAAGGTTGGGGTAACTTGTTGGCGTTGTGGTGGTAATCATCAAGCTTTCGTCAGTAACAGGAATTATACCTGTGACAACTGTGGTAAGCGGGGACGCTTGAAGTGTCGTTCTTGATCCAAGTCAAATAACTTGTCTCCTGCTTATCACATTGGGGTGAACCCTGATGCAGCGGACGATTGGTCACGGAGCAGCACTTTTGCTTGTAGCCAAAGGTTATCTTGTTAACCGATGGGTCCTGCTGAATAACTTTTGACTTGTTAGGGATCACACGCAGGCTCTCAGCAGTTTGCATACACGCAGTGGCTATTTCCATAACTTTAGCCAAATTGGGGTCGGATTCAGTGAGGAGTTTCTGCAGAATTGAGTCGTCATGGATGCCTATTATAAAGAAATCACATCTCTTCGAGTTTTATCTGTAAACTCACAATGTTCGGGAGTCGGTCTGTAAATCAGCCACAAACTCGGATGCTGACTGACCATCTTGACGATGGTGGGTATAAAATCTATATCTCGAGATGATCTTACCCGGTTTAGGGTGATAATGTCTTTTCACGAGATTGACGAGCTCTTCATACGGCTTGTCAGAAGGTTTGGCTGGGGGCAAGAAGATCTTTGATGAGGCTGTACGTCAGGGGCCGCATACGGTCAGTAATACAGCTCGCCGCCTTTCAGCATCCTCATTGGTGTCCATTTTGTTTTCCATGAAGTACTGCTTCAGACGATCGGTAAAGTCTTACTGATCATCCCCCACTGCATATTCTTGCAATATGCCGATGCACGAAAACATCCTCGTCGCCACTGTAATGTACTCACTCAATAAACAGGGACGAAGACTCTGATGTGGGAACAACAGGTTTAATCCAGACACGGTCACAACACAACACAGCACAGCACAGCATCGGAACACGGGCGGGTCACATGACACTCATTATCCACGCCCCGGTGCACCCACGTATGCATGCATTAACATAAACGACTGATACATCTCATTAATCAAGCCAATCAGCATGCACGGAATGCGCCTTCCGAAAAAAAACTAGTGTGGGCCTACCACATCAGGCCTGGAGGCATCCATTGATTACACACTACCCGGGTTTGGTGCGTCAGATTTCCACTGGCTTTGTTTGGATCAAGTGTTACTCATGATGAGGTACCCCGAAAATTCCAATCAATGTCGAATAAAAATTATTAGCAATGTTTAATCAAGTGTGTCAGCATGCATGGTCCACATCTCCCCCCAAAATATAGCGTTATGTAATTTTTGAACGTCCCCATGTTGTGGTTAAACAATCCGTGACATTGTGCCAAATCAGCTCATTCTGATATAACCCGGCAGAAGCTGACATGGATGAGAGGTGTCGACTTGATCTTTTAATAGCGCATTAAACTGTATGTTTCCCAATCACATTGCTCATCTTTTAATCAAAAGTAGCTCACATTGGAAAGAAGGGTTAGCGACCACCGATGGACACCATGTTCTTCAAATAGTCAATTATATTTACAACAAACGAAGTTGGTAAACCGAGAAGAAGAAATTTTTACTGACTGGTTATTACCTCCACCACTGAAGGTGAAGGAGGTTATGTTTTTTCCACTCCTTTTGGATGGTCGCCAGACTACCCTTAGTCTCAGGTTTTCCGTCTGTCTGTATGTCTGTTTGTTTGTTTGTAATGGACAGGCTCTGGAGGCCAGAGGAGTCAACCGATTTTGATGAAACTTGACTGGTAGGTTCATACCAGGATCTAGTTGTATGCTTTTGAGCACCGTTGCTATGGACGCCACCGTTGCCTAGCAAAGGGACTTTGAATTTTTTGAAAAAATCCTAAAAAAAAAAAACATTCGAAAATCAAAAATCGGCTTCTGCGCTTTTATGCGCACTATAATCAACCTCTTTGTCAAAAAATTTCAGCCCATCCGTCAAAAACTGTATGACTAGTATGCAATTATATTACTATATGCTTTCACCCCAACGTTCGCGTTGGGATTCCCTAACGTAGGAATCGGGAATCGAACACAAATGATGAATGGACAGTTGCTCGTCATGTTCCTATATGGAACAACGAACGGCAAAAATGCCATCTGATGTGTTCTCTTATCTACATATTTCAAATTCGCCTTCGTCTGCGACCACCCATGTCGCCTACCGGCTTGTCTTTCTGTTTGTCTGTCTGTTTGTGTGCAGGATATCTCAAAAAATAATTGTGATGGGATCTGGATGAAATTTTGTGGACATGTTGGGTGGATGACGAGGTTGAACCGATTAGATTTTGGTGAAGATCCGGATCCGGATCTGACTGCTAGAATTTTTAAAGTGATTCTTCACCATTGAGAGATAGTGCTAAACCGTCAAGAACAATGGCGGACTTAAGTTGCAGATTGCTGAATGGTGCCTTAAGCTCTGGAGCCATGATGCGGAATTTCACCAACGTTCCAGAGGAATGCTGCTTTTGTGAAGGAAGAGAAACGGTATTTCACATGTACTTACAATGTCAACATCTTGAGTCAATTTTCTTACTGATGAGAAATTTACTTTTGTCCTTCTGGCTTCACTTCTCACCAACACTCTTCATCATCCGACACCCGGTGAAGAAGCAGAGCAAGTCACGAGATCTCCTTGTCAGCTTTATTTTAACTTGTGCAAAGATGGCAATATATAAAACTAGGTAGGCAAAAATTGAGAGAAATGTGGTGGAACTCAGTGCTGAGCCTGAAAGGCTTGATACGCTCACGCATCATCTCAGAACAGAAGGTGGCAGAATATGGTAACACTGTTCAAAATTTTAAGGAAACTTGGACCACAAACAAAGCACTACGACTACTACTACTACCCCAATTATTCCCAATTTATTGTGGGGTCGGCCATGGAACGTTTTTGGCCAGTTTTTCATGAACAGCGAGGGTTGGTGAGCCCTGACGTTCAAATGAAGCAGACTTTGGTAGGAATTTGTCATTTTTTTGAGGGTGCTAGGGATAACTCGCCTCCTGTTCTTGAAAGACACCGTGAGATATTTATGGTCCACCAACTAATGCTAACAGGTGGGACAACCGGCTTAAAGTCCATCCGAGGGATATCACACCGTGATGCAACTTCCTGCTTGTGAAGCACCATTCCAACAGTTTATAGTCGAGTTGGGAATCAAACCCTGGCTAAGCTCAAAGGAACTGCCCTCGCTACCTCTCCATCATCTTGTCATAAACTCTAATTTTTAATGCCAGAATGAAAAGAAGTTTTGCTGGTATACATCACACAGAATGTGGTTTTGACGTTTTTGTAGCAGGATTTTTCAGCCTTTGACAGTCGCAAGCGAACCTTTTATTTTGAACCAGAAAAATTGCTAAAGTTTGATGTTTGTGCCATGACTTTAGAAGCATACTATGATGGGACTTCGACAACCAATTCATGAAAATCTGACAAAACATTAGTGCACCAGCAATTAGCAAAATTCCAGACAGGTGAATTTCACGTGAGCAATTTGTGAGGGAGCAGTTAGGATGTGTCTCCAGTGGGACCAGCTTTATGCTGGCTTTAGCTTCAGACCATTAGGCACAAGGAACCACTCCTTTTTATTTCCACTTCAATTTGACCTCCATTTTGTGTCTCCATGGCAACATGCTCACCTGCTGAGTTCCAAGAGCCCAACTCATTCAAGCTTGTGCTTGTGTTCACTCGGGCCGAAATGCTGAGGTCTGCTAAGCGCAGCATTCCACTGACTCCTTGGATTGTCTTGGACCTCCTGATCGTGTCCGGACCTGCAACGGCCAAGCTGTTCATTTCTGGATATCGACTTATACGTAGTCATCAATCAAATAATGCTGCAACCTTTTGTGCGGAAGTTGGGTGTGGTGTGCTGGCTGCAAAGTCGCTTGTTGTCTCTGGTGCTTCCTAAGCGACTGTGTGTGATTCCCTTGTCATCTTGGGCATCATGGCTGCCCAAATCGATTGTTGACCGACCGCCTGCCAATCGAGGCTCCCTGGGATTATAGACGTGCTTTGCATCTCACTCCGTCCATTATCAACTCATTGGCATTCTGCTCGGGTCGCTGGTCCTATCATCGCTCAACCTTTGCTCTCGCTGGAGGCAGTTTCATGCAACCTGCCTCTGATCGTCGACGCAGCTTCATATGTCGTGTATTTCATGAATGTGGATAAAAATGTGACGGTGATGATGCTTCCACAGACTCTCTCCATCAAGAACTGGTCATTTAGTCTTAAATGCCATCTTTAATGAGTAATGGTTACTTACACCTGGTGGGGTGGGGAAGGTTGGGGGTAAGTGGACGAAATGAAATATGATAAAAGGAAGAGAAGACGGAGAATGGATTAAGGGAGTGTGAGATGAATGGAGGGAGAAGGCAAAAAGGTTGGGAGGACGAGAGGGATATGGGGAGTTTAAAATTTCACTACAATGGACCCACATCATAGATAGATGGCCCATTAGCTACTCCAAAATGACAGCAACAGTTTTTTTTGCCTTCCTGTATCTACTGTTTTTCAAGCTTTATTCCCTCAGTTCGAAACTTCATTTTGTTGTTTAGACCTTTAAACCAGCATTTGTAGCCATGGCCCGATGGCTCAGTTGATCCAATGCTTTCCTTTTATGGAGGTCAAGGCTCATGGAAGTGCTTAAAACATATATTGAGCTGTGTATAGTCTAGGTTAAATCCTCAAAAATTACCGTCCTGCTGAAGTACTAGCAGGGAGAGCTGCATACCACAATTCGGATGGGGGAGGGAAATTTAAGCCGGCTGTCCTATCTGCGTTTAAGTTTTGGACGTTAAAGATGCGGCTGTACATCTCGAAAACAGTAGGCCATTGCGTGGAGTACTCGAGTTAAATTCCGTCTCTAGGTGTTAAGTTCAATTCAGCCAATGGTAAAAATGTAGCTTTGACTTGTTAATTCGCCAAGGAGAGGGAATTGCATTTGGGTCCGTTTATTTGTCTGTCTGTTTGTCTGTCCTCACAGAACTTTCGTGTTTTTCTCCGCAACCACTTGTCAGATTGAGATGAAATTGTCACCATTGGTACGACGACTCACGTAGAATGTTGTAATGATAATTATGACGTCATAGGTCACGTGGTGAGGCAGCCAAATTGGAAAAACGGAAAAACTTTGGACCTCCATCTCTGAAACCTCACCAAGGAAAAAATTGAAACTTGGCACATAGCAAGTACTCCTCATGGAAAAGATGTGATTTTTTTCATGACGTCATAGGTGCCTTCATTATGACGTCATAATTGCATATGTAGAACGCCACATCCAGTCAGTATGAAAAATTTTGGGGGTCATCTCGGGATAAAATGGTCATCGGTCACGTGATTTGACAGCCATATTGTTTTTTGTTTTTTTTTAACCTTCAAAAATCTTCTCTGAAATGGCTGAACAGATCGAGACGAAATTTTACACGTATGACCGCCTGTCCATGAGAAACAAAAGGTTCACACATATGATGTCATAGGCAGCCATATTGGATTTACCCTGAAACCTATAAAAATACACCACTCAAAAGAAGTCCTGGTGAGGGTTTGCAATCCCTGATTGCTCCTTTTCTTGTTACACATCTTTTACCCTGTGAATGCGAAGTGAAAATCAGGGTTAAGCAATTGGTTCACTTTGTCCGTCTGTCTACAAACGTCAGTTTATGATCGAGGAACATCTGAATTTCAATTGAATGTTTTATTTTGAACATGAATCTGAACATTAACTGGAACACAAACTTGCAGTTTAGCAGAACTTTGGTTCTGAATTTGGCAAATTATAAGAAATCTCGTCTTGATCGCGCATGCTTTAAGAGGAGGGAATTTTAGGTGGTGAAGCCACTTCGATATTTGGTATGTCCTTTCTTACATCCATCAAAAATGAAGAGGAACCTTTCTGACCCACGGTGTTTAATTCTAAAGTGTAATTATAGAGGGTTCTCCAGGGTAATTGCAAAGTGTTCTAAAGGGGAATTCTAATAATTTTTGTTTCGAGGCTTTGCCTATTTCATATAAAAAATGCCAAACTGAACTGCTTCCTTCGGACATGGTGAGATTTTTAAAAATTGTTTATTTATTTATTTATTTATTTGAAGTCTGTGAGCCTGTCATCTCACCCTGACACCTAAGAAGACCCTAACAGTCAACTAAAATTGAAAATCATTTCAAACAGAAAACTTACTGCTTTTTGGGACGTTATAAAGGAAACAAACAGAAAGCACAAATAACTGATTTAACAAGTTAAATAAGGTAGTGAAAAGACACTGCATCAAAGACAGTAAACTTCCTGTGAAAGTTTTTTTTTTTGACAGCCTTTTAAACTTTTATTTTATTTCAACTGAATAACAGTATATACTTGAACACTGGAGACCACAATTCGCCTTCTTGGCATTTTCAAAAACCTCCTGTTTAGCAGTATTTTGACAAAATATTAATGCTGTCTCATGCTCTCAGAGCAGTGTAAATGTGAGATTCAGCATTCAGACAAATATGGCGGTGCCTCACGTATGGTTACCTGTTGTTCAAAGTTTACGAACAAAGCTAATATGGATTGTGCTCAGAAACGCAAAGCAAGAGTTGAAAAGCCCGTTCCCATGTCCTTTTTCTCAAGACTACATGGGCTAATATGTTCTCTGAACTCTCTAGTTGGAAATGTGATTTGGTCATGATGGGCCAAATGGCATACAGTAGCTAAGAGTTCATGTCTGTTTGTCCGTTCACATGTATGCTTCAAAAACTAAAGAACTATTGAATCAAATCCAACCGAATTTTGCATGTTGCCAAAAGGTACCCAAAATATGGTTTCTGTTGGGGTAGAATATTTGGGGGAGGGAGAACAGGATGGGGGAAAGACCACAATTCTCTCGATGTAAATGTGGATTGTATAGTGTTACCCAGTGGTATCCGGTATGAGAAATCAACTTCTTCTTATATAAGGAAAGTTTAAACGACTTGATAAAATGCTTTGCAGCAATATGCAATTGATTTTTGCGAACACCATATAAACTCAGTGAACAAAACATTAGAAACACCTTCCTAATATTGAGTTTCACCCCCTTTTGCCCTCAGAACAGCCTCCGTTCGTCGGGGCATGGACTCTACAAGGTGTCGAAAGCGTTCCACAGGGATGTTGGCCCATGTTGACTCCAATGCTTCCCACAGTTATCAAGTTGGCTGGTAGTGGATCTATATTCCAAATAGCTTGTTCCATCTCATCCCACAGATGCTCAATTGGATTAAAATCTGGTGAATGGGCAGGTAGTAACTGCAGTAAGCTGAATTCACTGTCATGTTCATGGAACCATTTCTGGACAATCCTAGCCTAAAGTCAGGTCAGGACAGATTAGATCTGTGACTTGCTACAGGTATCATGTAAACCTGACTAACGCTGTTCCATGGTGGGTTGTCGGCGACTAAACGTCTCCCCCACCAGGTTTTTTGGTGAGGAGGGTGTTTGGATATGGACCCCACGCAGGATTAAAAAAACCTGTCAAAGGGGGAGGCGCTCCTTGTGAGCCAACGGCCATCCATCTAGTGTGTCTGAGACATGCCCAACTGTGTCTGAGGACATGCTCCTGCAGTTGGTTACTTCTTATTAGGAGGTTGGTGGCAGGATTTGCACCCACCGTAAAACCCTTCATTCCGCAAAACCAAAACGCAAAGAAATCTGAAAACCCACTCGTGGGAGTTCTCTGTGCAGCTTCCCTTCGCAGGCAGCTCACCGGATGACGGATTGGGGCAAAGCCTTCGGACCCCCAATCTTTGATGATAGGAGGGAACCACGGGGTAACATTCCGGGTCAGATTGCGGGAGAGTGCGTCGGAGTGGTGCTGAGGTGTCGTCACCCAGACGTCGGTCCCCTTGGGTTAACCTGAGGCGTCCTTCGGGTGGGTGCCGGGTGTCCTATCCAAAGAGAGGATGATCACCTGTCTCTGTTATCATCTGAGCTCAAGTGTTTGGACATCGGTATTGCAGCACTCTCTGAGGTGGTTGCACACTACTATTGGTCTGGTCCTCTGATGGTTACCATCTCAAGAGTTGCTGCAGCTGTATCCAATAAGCTGACTCCAATGATAATTGAGGTAACACCGTCAACAGCGATTATGAGACTAAGGATTCGTCACTCCTCGGTGTCATTTCCCGGGTCTCTGTTTATGCTCCACTGAGGCGAGTGATCTCACGTGAGGATGCATTCTACGCCAGCTCGAGTCTGTGGTTGATCAGTGCCCCGACGAGATACACTTCTAGTCTTGGGGATTTCAATCATCGACTGGAACTGATAGGGATGGTTATGAGACACATGTTGTCCCCATCGGTCTGGAACTTGAACCTGAATAGCACTAATTTCCTTGACTTTGCAAGAAGTCATGGACTTAGGGTGGCGTTCATGGTTTCAGCGCCCACAAGCTCATCGCTGGACTTGGTATTCCAACGTGGCGTGTGGCAAAGGAGATTGACCATGTCTCGTTGATGGTCCGGGAGGATGATCTGAACTGCAGGGTCTACCGGATGCTCATTCCTCAATACTGACCACCGGCTTGTTGTATCAACTCCGAAATTGCACCTTAAATCCAGGAGAATGGTACCATCCCAGCCAGGCTGGATGTTGGCAAGCTCAAGGATGAGAGGGTACTGAGGAGTTTGCGAACAAGCTGAGTGAGATTTGGGGGTCTGGTGCTTTGAAGGTCCTGAAGAGTTGTGGAGTGCCTTCAAGACCACTCCATGATGTTGCTGGTGGATGTCTTGTAACTCACCATAGGGCAAAGAAGAATTTTGTCTCTCAAGGGACACTGGATACCATTAGCAGAGTTGCAGGCCAGGCTGAATGGCGGAGCTGAGCCGTTCAGAAGCTGAGCGTAAAAATGTACGTGCACTAAGGGTGGACAAGGAGGCTTGTGCGAGGAATCTGTGAGGGGGTAGAGCATCACCTGTGGTCAAGTGATTCTTGTCCTGTTTCCAGGGGAATTCCCACATTGCTTCATCCAAGCCTATCCCTCAGTGTACTGCAGTTAGAGCAGAGGGTGGTAGGCTCTTGACAGAGGAGTCCGAAGTGAAGGCTGCTGGCGGTTACTTTGAGCAGTTGTACCAGGCTGATCCACCAGCTGTCGAGTTGGACGTCAGGGGTGTTACAATCCCTGTTGTGACCCTCCAATCAACTGTGGTCCACCTTCCTTGTGGAAACACAGGCTGCGGTGAACCGGTTGAAATGGGGTAAAGCTCCAGATCTGTGGAATCAATGCCTAACTTCTCAAGGCGGTTGAAATGTGCACTCGTGTCGTTGCATGCAGGTCTGTGCTCTGCCTGGAACACAGGCATCATCCCAACTGACTGGAAGAGGGTCCTTGTTGTCCCTCTTGGAAAGGGAAGGGTGATCGCAAGACTGCAACAACTACCGAGGGGTGACGCTGCTCTCAATGCCGGGCAAGGTCTTTGCTCGGATAATTCTTGAAGGGTTCGTCACCATCTGCTTGAGCACCAGCGTCCAGAGCAGTCAGGCTTTACACCAAAGAGGTCAACGATTGACCGTATCCTTGCTCTTCGGTCCTACCCAACGCAGACGAGAGTTTTGGCAGGGTCTGCTTGCAGCCTATGTTGATTTCTGTAAAGCATTCGATTCAGTGAATCGGGATGCCCTCTGGAGGATTATTGGCCTTTGTGGGGTGCACCAAACTGATCAATCTGATGTCTGAACTCTACTCTGGTACTGAGATACTGTGAGATATGGGTGGTATCTTCTCTGACTCATTTCTAGTTGTTGCTAGAGTTCGTCAGGGGTGTGTTCTGGCCCCACACTTTATCAGCACTTGTATGGACTGGATTCTAGGATGTCGGAGAGGTCAAGCTGCAGTGCATCGTTTGGGAATGTCAAGATCTTTGACCTTGATTTCGCAGATGATGCAGTATCTTTGCGGAGACTTTAGATATCCTTTTGGGGCCCTCGAGTGCTGAATGAGGAGTCGGAGCCGCTGGGATTACGGGTTTCCTGGTCAAAACTAAGATCCAGGCTTTCATGACATCTTGGATGCTGCTGTCCTGTCTGTGCCTGTTTGTGTGAGGTGTTGAGGTCGTGGAGAGATTCACTTACCTTGGCAGTGATATTATGTCTCTGCTGGCTGTGATCAGAGGTCATAGATTTCTGGTGGGGCCTGCGGAGTCATGGATTCATGGATAATGGGGTGTGGCGCTGCCGGTACCTTTCGGGGGACAAAGTCCGAGTCTTCAGGTCCTTGGTGCTTCCAGTCTTGCTCTATGGATGTGAGACTTGGACTCTGACCAAGGATCTGAGACGGAGACTTAATTCCTTTGGTACCAGGTCTCTTCGGAGAATCCTTGCTATCGCTGGTCGGACTTTGTGTCCAATAGTGGTTGCTGAGAGAGACTCAAATGAGATTTGTTACCTGCATGTCGTGAGCATCAGCTGCGACTGTATGGACATGTGGCTCGTTTTCTGACGCTGATCCTGCTCACCAGATTCTCTAGGAAGGGAGTTCCGTGAGTGGAGGAGGCCAATGGGCTGACACGTGCCTCATGGTTGCAGCAGGTTTATCGTTATCTCAAGGAGATTGGGATGGGCCAGGCATATGCCTGGGGATGGCCAGACGGAGGCCCCTGGAGTACCGGCGGAAAGTGGACGCAGCAACGCGCTGTTGTAGTGCATGCTCCCATACCTGACCTGACTGACTAGCCTTGTGGCATGGGGCATTATCCTGCTGAAGAAATACATTTGCAGATGGATAGACTTCTGCCATGAAGGGATGCACCTGATTGGCAATGATGTTACGATATCCTGTGGCATTCAAACATTGCTCCACTTTTATCAAGGGTCCAACTTGTGTCATGAAAACACACCTTACACATTACACCACCACCACCAGCCTGCAATGTTGACACATGGCATGATGGATTCGTGTACTCATGAGATTTTCTACTACCTAGTCCTCCCTTCAGCATGAAACAGCAGGAACCTAGATTCATCAGACCGGGCAATATGTTTCCAAACCTCCAGTGTCCAGGTTTTTGTTCCTTAGCCCACTGCAACCACAGGTTCTTGTTTTTTGCTGAAAGAAGTGGAACTCTGTATGGTCGTCGGCTGCCGCGGCACATCCATGTCAAGGTACGACAAGTTGTGCATTCTTTTATGGGTCTTTCGGCACCAATGTTGTACAGTACTGGACTGTCAATTGACTAACTGTAGCCCGTCTGTTGCTCTGAACAATTCGTGTCAGCCTCCTTTGGCTTCTTTCATCAATGAGCCATTTTGAACCACTGGTCTGCCGTTGGCTGGGTGTCCTTTGGGTGGTGGATAATTTTTTTTATACACACGGGAAACCGATGAGCGTGAAAATCCCAGCAGCGTTGCAATTCTTGACATACTCAAACCGGTGCACCTGGCACTGACTACCATGCCCCGTTCAAAGGCACTTAGATCTTTTGTCTTACTCATTCACCCTCTGAGTGGCACACATACACAATCTATGTCTCATTCGTCTCAAGGCTTGAAAATCCTTCTTTAACCTGTCTCCTCCTCTTCATCTCCACTGATTGAAGTGGATTAAAAAGTGCAATAAATAAGGGATCATAACTTTCACCTGGATTCACCTGGATTCACCTGATCAGTCTATTTCATGGAAAGAGCAGGTGTTTCTAATGTTTTGTACAATGACTGTAAATCACGTATAATATG